>JBAIAC010000002.1:61087500-61552500 GCA_037349315.1 Chelydra serpentina | reverse complement strand
GTAATGTCCCTTCTTTAGGTAAAAGAAAAAGGGGTGCCCATGTATATAGTGGCGTATTGCTGATAGCAAGCAAAGAATACGGTTTGGTGCTCTGTGGAGGATAATTTAAACACCAGGGCTGAAAGGTTGACCCCCATTGAACTTAATGGGAATTTTGCCATTGCCTTCAGTAGGGCTCAGATTTTGCTCACAAACTTTGAGACCAGATAGTTTTGGGGATGCGCCTAAAATTCCCCTTCTTAAGACTTGAAGTTCTCCTGTTCCATATTTCTTCCTCTCTCCTTGTGTTCCTCCCTGTACTGTTTTCTAACCCTTCCCTCTGCCATCTCCATCTCCTCTCAATTTTGTGACCTCTTTCATATCACCCCTTATGTTTCAAACAGTCTTCAACTTCTTATCTGCCAAGCACCCTCATTTCCTACAAATCCCTCCTTCCATCTCATTTCTCTTGTTTAGCCTTCCAGTATTGATCTTCCCACTTACCTTGCATCCTCGCCATTTCTACCATGCGTCTTTATTTGTTCAACTAATTTAGACTATAAGCTCCTCAGGACAGAGATAATAATTTTGAAGGGTCTGTAAAACACATTGTACACGTGATTGAGCCATAATCACGAGATGGCTGCCTTTGGCTTCCTCTGCCATTTAGCAGGAACAAGTTCCCTCTGCCTGTGTCCCTCAATAAAGAATACATCAACCACTAAACATAACCCAAGCCAGATCCTCAGCAGCATTATCACAGAACTCAAATCACCTCCTTGTCCGTGCATTTAGTGAGCTGCCCTTCAAATAGAATCCAACAATTTTTAGCCATTTATCCCAAATTACTTGACCAATACTGAAAAAATATACTTAAAAGCTCTAGGAATGCAGCATTTCAAGTAAAATCTACTTTTTGCCTCCATCGCTCTGGCCATGTTGCAACACTCAATGAACTGCCAAAAGCTCTCCCCACTACACCCATAAAAATGGGCAATTCTTTTATTTTTTATAAATTTAGAATTAACAATAGCTGTGATGTAACAGTTCCTTGGAAAGCATCTTTAAGTCCATCCTGAATATACTATATATTGGCTTTATTACTTGGTTGAAATGCTGCCATTTTTTCAAGAAGCTGGTAGGTGGCATGAGAAAATCGACCCTGCTGAAGTGACATTAAGATAAAAGTGGGTTAAATGACATAGGTTGCCTACACGGGGTTCATTTACTTTCGATCGCAAGATCTGGCCACAGATGTATTGCACATTTCTCTACTGTGAGTTATCATGGCTGTGACCCATCTCGAGAGATCCCATGCCACCACTGTATTAACGACTGCATCTGCTTCAGAATAACCTTATTAGCTTGCCACAGCTGAGCCAGTAACCTCATAGGACTTTTGTCCAGGTCCCTGGAGAGATCTGCGTCTATTCTCCTTGAATCCAGTTTGATGCCCAAAATTTAATAACTTTTCTTGGATCCTTTGTTCCACCCTCCCCCTTTCTCATCTGCTGTGGGGACTCTGAAATCCCTAGTAACATCCCCAAATGCCATTAATAACTCCCGTGACTTGAAGAAGAGCTCTGTGTAGCTCGAACATTCTCTCCAACAGAAGTTGGTCCAATAAAAGATATTCCCTCACCCACCTTATCTCATTAATAACTCCTAAAATGCCATGATGTTTGGTGGTCAAAAAGCTATGTAGATTTTGATGGAAGAATTTTTTTCTTTTTTGTTCCAAATTTTTGCCACTACAAGATTGTGCTGAATGCCTTAAGAACTAGCACAAAACTACTCACCTCATATGCATACCTTTATCTATGTAAATGCTGCCCTCGAGTCTAAAACCTCCAGTAGCAAGTGAAATCTATCTCTGTGTTCTGGCAACATCTGAACAGCTGTTTTGTGTGTGTGTCTGTATGTGTGTGTGTGTCTACTTACTCTATGACTGAGCCCTTAGTATGCTATTCCTTATAATCTGCATCACTTGATCGAGAGAAGCAAATGATACTGAGCACAGCAAGGTGTCTGTATCATCATTAACTCACTCGCCCTCTGGATAGGACAAATGATATACAAGTCTAAACTCGCCAGGGATCTTCTTTGGGTCTGTGTCCTGGGGGAATGCTCTCCTAAGAGTTAATGGCATATTCCTAAATGGGCTGGCTGCTTTCCTTCTGTGTGCCAGTTCCTTCCCAACTTTCTTTTCACAGACTCTGGCATCAAAATAGAAGATAGCACATTCATAGCATGTGCCTTTTTCAGGACCCATGTAAGGAATAGAAAGCCACGAAAACAACCTTTTCAACAGAAAATCTGCTGTAATATGACATATGATGGATAAATGTTTAACCATGATAGTGTTCAGATTACCATTGCCAGAATAGAATAAATGCATTTTAATTCCTCATTGAACAATCCCTGACTCTGTTTTTTGCCTAACCCATTTTAAAAAATTGCAGCAGGGTTTTCTCCAACAATACCGTGGGATACACTTGTGTTGATTGTGCAGTTGCCTTGCCGGTCACACTGACATGTTGCATGGTATACTTTCAGCTTGTAAAATTTTGGGTATTGTTTAGGTTGATGGTGGAAGGGAAGTCCAAATGCCCTAGACTGGGAACTAGGAAATGCAGAGTCCATTCCCAGCTCTGGCTCTGGGCTGCTCTGTGACGTTGGGTAAATTATTTCGTCACTGTGCTTCAGTTTACCTAACTGTACAACAGTGATCATAAGTATCAGAGGGGTAGCCGTGTTAGTCTGGATCTGCAGAAGCGACAAAGGGTCCTGTGGCACCTTATAGACTAACACAGGTATTGAAGCATAAGCTTTCGTGGGTGAATACCCACTTCTTCGGATGCAAGCCGTGATCATTCCCCCAGGACACAGACCCAAAGAAGATACCTGGCGAGTTTAGACTTGTATATCATTTGTCCTATCCAGAGGGCGAGTGAGTTAATGATGCAACAGTGATCATGAGACTCACCTTCCTTTGTAAGGAGCTTTGAGATCTACAGATGCAAGCGCTGTATAAGAGCTACGTATTATTACTACTATTTATTAAAATGGCACAAGCCTGCTCAGGGTCCTCACTTTGGTGCCTGTAGCGCGTGGCCTACTTTGATCAAACCACTCCAGTGTACATGGCTTAAGCAGTCGTCATTCTGTCCTGCCATCTTGGAAAGTGCTATGTGTTGTTCCAGAGTTCCCCTTTCTAAGGGCACCAGCTAAAATAGCTGAAAGATGTCTGCAAAGTGCTTTTGCCACCCGACAATAATCATTTTCAGCTATGCTCTTTATTTTTCTTGGAAACCCTTTCTGTCTCAACCTCCTGTTCAGCAGGCATGGCGGAAATACTTTTCACCGACTCCCCATGCCAGATATGTTCTTTTGCCACAGCTGTCAGGTGTACACGTACTAAGGGTGGGTGAACCCCAAAATGTCATCCTGACCCTCATAAACTACACTTAAGCTAAGTCATTAGGAATTGTGTTTGGTCCTGAGGAGATGAGTACTTTGGCAATGCAGCAGGAAAAAAATACAATGAATGAAATACATTTATTTCCTGTTTATGATAATAAAATATACTTTTTTGCTCTGTCATTGGAATGTTTCTGGCTCCCGTTTATGTTCGTTATCTGTCTCTATTCCCTCCCCACTCTCTGTTTCTGTTGTTCTGTTTTCTTGTCTGTCTTTTTCCAGAAATATTCTCATTTTCTCTCTCGTTTTTTTTTCTTCACTGTGCCTTTGTTTTGTTTCCTTATTCTTTCTCTTTGTTTCTGTCTTTCATTTCTCTCACCAATTTTCTTTGTCAATTTGTCTCCTCCTTGCATATTTCTCTCCCTCTCTTGCCTTTCTTCCCCCCCAGACCCACCTATTTTTAATCTGCCCTCCACTTTTGTGATTGCTTTTTCCATTGGTTGATGACTCTAGTGTGTTCATGAAATATTAAATTTAATAATAGGATGACAGCTTTTCCCAAGATATTTGTCTCGATGTACAGAAAAGAACCCCTAACCTTAGTCCCTCCAAATAGGCCTGTTTTGCACTAATGTTGTAGAAAACCCAGAGAACAGCAGGGGCTGGGGAAAAGCAAGGGTTGCAGTTGAAATTAGATCACCTTCAGACATCTCTAATTCCTAGTCAGCTGAGTAGAAATATGTATACATATAATTCCATCAATGCCTTTGCTGCAGGTGTTGGTGGAGGCTCTTTTTCCCTAACTACATGCCTTCTCCATGCTTCCTGATTGATCTTTCTTTCCTTTAGCAGCACACCATGGGTGGCATTATTATATGTGTTATCTCCATTAACCCCTGACCTCGCTCACTAATGGACATAGCAGGGACATCACTAAAATAGACTGTCCCCCCAGAAGACGGCCTGACTAGCCATCCTACCTTTCTTCTAAGCTACTGAAGGTCCTCTTGCTATTTCACTTGCCTCCTAACTATAAACTCTGGATTGTGCCCTGATGTGTCCCCCGCTTAAACACTTCCATGCTATTTCCTCATTAAATTGGCACAAAAGGATGGTTGCAACCTTCTATTTGCTTTTTGTGTTCTGACATCCAGCCCCCATTTTGTGTTCTTTGGTGGTGCTCTTTGTCTTGAGCTGTTCCTTACCTTCTCCTCTGTGGGCTGATCCAGAAAACCGATTGTGGAGAAAGGGAACAAAACCGGGCTTTGTATTTTTGTCTTATACAGGTCTGATGACTTTTCCCACTGGTGGTTCTTTTTTTCCTGTAGTTAAGGTAGCCTTCTGAGCTTCTAGAAGCATCCCTGAGAGCTCTCACTGATGTTCCCCTGCAGTTGTTGCAATATTTCCTCCATTGCTTTGCATTGCCAGAATTAATGGCAATGGAAGGAGTGGTATTATAGGGAATAGCTTCATTCACTACTGTCTCCCAAGATATATCAGGTGCTGGTCCCTTAATAATTGGCTGCTATTTGGGATGACAGCCTAACTAGCCGGACCCTTTTTCCTCAGTCAAGGCCAAGAGGAGATCCATGAAAGACTCACTCTGTATGGCAAGACTTGCCAAAATGACAGCTGGTTATAACTGAGCTGATAAAAGAGGGCTAATCTCTTTCTTCCAGGCATCTAGAATAATTGCCATATCCCCTCCCCATGTTAAAGAATGTTGTTCTGGAACACCAGTACTCCTGCCCTCCTTTCAGCTGCTTTGCCCCTATTTCTATGGCTTTGCCTTTTTGAATCAGCCTTCCTGTAGACTTTACAGGGATCCTCAGCAAAGAAGATAAGGCCACTCACTGTGTTATGGCTCTTCCCTCCCCACTCCATGTTTTTTTTTTCTGCAGGGAAAATCCTGTGTACATGTTGTGTGTCAACTGACCTAGTTGTAAAGACCTTAGTAATTAATTAATGGAGAAAAACACAGTAGTTTCTGTGGCTTGCTTGGAGATTAGTAGTTTTGTCTTTCAGCGTGTTTCTGTTCTTAGAGATGGTAAAAGGAAGCATTTTGAGTAAAATTACATTTCAGATTCTCTCTTGAACTGCCTGCTCTGAAGTGAGAGGAACAGCTTGGCTAAAAGACATTCGGTCTGGGCTACAGTCTCCACATTTAAAAAGTTCCAGCTGCAGTATGCAAAGCCGAGTTTTATGAGGTATTAGTTTTCCAATGGCGTGTTAATGCTCCTTCATCCCCACGTTTTGTTCAACTCTTGTCCTATTCCGGTAATTTGAAGGTGGATGTCCCCTCATAGATGCCCCACGTCTCATGTCAAGTGAAGCATAGTCACCTCCATTAGTGTCAGTGAGGATGGGAGAAGCACAAAGGAAAAAATATAACAACAATTCTGCTAAAGCCTTTGAAGTGTTAGACGATCAATCTGTCTGCTTGAGTCTGATACTGAATCCCTTTTTAAAATGCATCAAATGTTTGAGTCTGAAGTTCCGTCCTGACAGCATCTGTGAATCTCTGTGGAGACATCTGCTCCACAGTTTCCCAGACGCTGTCTGTGTTCACATGAGAAGGGTTTGATCCAAAGTCCTAGCCGGAGTGAGACTATGTGGAGTTGAACTAGACAGACAGTGTTATCAGGGTCCTGTGGAGCCTGAGTAGCAAAAACCCTGTGGAGTTGGAGTACATGTACAGTAGCAAGGATCTTAGGTTTTTATTCTGACTTGGAACCGCATTGTTCACCTCTTAGACCAAATTGTTACAATGATAAAATTTGTTGTAGGAGATAAAGATGTGGCTTGAATGCTTTTAATGATAGATATATTTCCATACTGGCAAAGAAGTCAAGACATTTTAATATATTACTGGAGAACTAGTAACATTAAGATTTCCTCAAAGAAAGCCTAGTGAATTACTGTGAAGGATTCCTTCCACAGCGACTACTAGTTTATTACGCTATATACACTATTATCATACAATTAATGTGTGAACCAAATCAGAACTGCATTTTCACCTTGTTCAAGCTTATGTACCCCATATAGACGTTAGTCCTTGGCAGCTAGCAACTGCTCTTTTACCATGCTGTATGTATGTAGCCCTTTTAAAACAGGAACTGTAAAAAGTTCATGTTATGACTTAGCACCATATAGATTTTACAATAGCTTTCTTGGACAGTCTGCAGTGTCAGTAGCTTTTCCATCACAATGGTCCCAGAGACCATTTTAGGAGAGTAGTACTCTGTAGCTTTGGGTTTTAGCAACAGCTTCAGTAATTGTACTGTTTTCACAAATGCCAGCAGCACATTAAAAATAGGCTGGGGCCATCTTTAAGGGTTATGAAATAGTCTGAATTCACTCCTCGTGAAATTAAATTTGAAGTAGTTCAGACCTATGGGTGGAACTGTAAGCAGTCTTCAGAGAGGGCAGTTTTCTTTATAGGGCATCCTTCCATTTATTGTATCACATAGCAAGATAATAATTTGCTGGGTTGTCATTAGTGCTATCAATTTTTTTTTAAAAAGGACTGTACTAAGCTTCTTGCATGCTTCTTTTGTCCTAGGAATCATAGTTCACAGGCATGACAAACTGATGACATAAACCTGGTAGTAGTACACAAGATGCAACTTTTTATGGCTCATTTGTTCAGAGGTAAATCTGTTGGCCAGTGTTGTAGCCCTTTTATCCTTTCATCTCATTAGATATTAGGATCTGAAGTCACCTGGTAAATTATCTTTATCACATGCTTACTCTGTGAATAGAAGCAGAATCAGGAAATCCCCAGTTGTGACCATAGTTTTATTTTACAAGATGCAGGATTATACCCTATTACTCCTCCCTCCTCCCGGCATATTCTTCTCAATCTATCTGTGGAGCATTATTTCACTGTTGCCACTGGAAAGTGCGAGAGGAGTGTTGTCAAGGCTGATTCCCCACTCTGGCACTTTGAGTGCAGAAGGTGGGGGCCCGCAAGGATTTTAAAAATTAATACTGGCCACTCCAGGCTTGTATTAAACTCCCAAGGTTACAGCTTTTCTCTGACCTTGGATGGGTAGATGCTGCCACCACCCAAGTCCAAAAAAACCCCTTTTTGAACCCAGGAAGGCACACTTAGGAATTGCTTCCTATCTGGTACCCTCAAGCCCTTTCACCACCCCTCCAGGGAAGAGCTGAGAAAGAAAACAAAGGAAATCAGCTGTTGCCACCAGCTAATTAAACAACATATGCATAAACCTCTTAGGGACACAAAAATTCAGTCCTGTTCTTTAAAAAGGTAAGTTTTATTAAAAACAAAAAGAAAGAAAATACATCTGCAACTTGGGCTTTTTGCTAGGTTTTAAAAAAAACAATTACAAGGATTAAGCATCAAGATAGCTTCTTGAGGTCCATCTTAAAGGTTACAAGCAAAACAAAAGCACCTGGGGTTAGCACATAGGAGTCCACAAGCCATAAAAAAAAAGAGAGATAATCCTAATCATGTCTTCCTAGATATTTCCTGATCTACTTACATATCTGGGGTTTCAAATGCGTAGTTTCTAGGTATGACCTGATGATTTTCCATGCCTCGCCCAAAGCTTTTTTTACGGCATAGTCCCAGCCCTGTCTCTGCTCTGTCCGCTCTCTCCAGAGAACAACAGATTTACAAAGGGGAAGTTTTTCCCAATTTTAAAACATTCTAGCCTTCCCATTGGCTCTTTTGGACAGGTGCCCACTCCCTTCCTTTTACCTATGGACTTTTTTAACCCTTTACAGGTAAAGCAAGTAGAGAACAGCTACAAGGATTTTATAGCTAACTGGCTGGCTGGGTGTCCATAAAAGGGAGCTTCCCCCGCCCCCTTCATTTATCACAAGTGTGCTGCTATTAGGATCAGAAAAACCAAATAATTGCAATTCATATTGTGGATCGATCTCCAAAAGTAGTAGGGATTGCAGTTTCTTATATAGTCATCTCTTTTTCTCTGGTTATACAACATACTGTGTGAGACACTACTAGCACTCGAAGCTTCTCTCCTTACTGTAATGCTTGCCTCGCTTGTATTGGGCACACTAGCCAACCAATGGAGTATGGGCTTTTTCAAGCTCCAGTCTTATGATTTGCTCCAATGATGTCTTCAGTTGATGAGAGTAATGTGTGCAACAGCCCAGTTTCCTTGGAAGAAACATCAAGCATAGACAGTTAATCTGTTTGTGATAGGGCACTGACTTATAAAGCAGACGCCGTGATCAGCCCCCAAAATTGCAGTATAGCAACTAAAGGAATAGCAATAGAGGGAAAACAATGCAGTTGTTTCTGTTAACTTTGGAAGACATTAATCTAACTGTGTTTTCCCCTTATTAACATGCAGTACTCCACTTCTGTTGGCTAGGGCTGCAATGAGCAGTTCTGCACACCCAATCTCCTCCTCCAAACCACTACAAACCACAAACAAAACAGAAGCAAGAAAAAAGTTTTTTGAAGTCCTGATTTCCTATGAGACACTATTGTTCACAGATTCTAGCTGAATTTTTTGAGCATCCAGGAATCAGTTATATTGCAGTTTCAGGGAATAAATCGCCTTCTCCCAAAGGTGCACAGTTGTGAAATCTGACAGCCTTAAGTCTTTTACCAAAGAGAGAACCTTGTGCTTCCATGTAATGGCTATTCCTCTTCTGGCCAGCAATGGTGACAGCTTTTTTTAAAATCTACTTATTCCATTTGAGAGATCAATATAATCCATTGAACTCAATGAACATAAAACAGATGGCAGATCTGAATAACTTGTGACCAAAAACTTTTGAACTTTAGCCCAGTTCCACTCTATAGGACTATCTGTCCCCGGTGAATCTTCTTTCTGTATTCATTCGGCATAGCTGAGAAGGGCCCAAATAAGTCCTGTGCAAACAATTATGTTGGATCAGTTTGTGCCTAACATTCATATATACCCGCCTAATTGAATTGAGTGTCTAATCCCAGGATTCATTATCTATTTCCCTGTCTAAGACTTTTTTCCCATTTACATTTAGCACTCAGCTGTCCCCTCCTCCAAATGGTCAACCGTTGTCCCGTAAAAGTCTTCAGATCAGCCTCCCAAACCTGTATCATTGCGCAGCAATTCTCTCAGCAAGGGGGCATTTGGATCTCAGTTTGTCCCTGCTGCTGGATAAAAGTAGTTAAGAGGAAACTGCATGAAAGTGTGAAAGAGAGAACATGTTCTGCTAGACTTCTTGACAGATATGCTACATATAGCTTAGTGTGATATTCAGTCAGGACAAGGCAGTGCTCCCTTTTGTAGTAATCAGAATAAAGCAATAAAAAGATCAGTTAAAATGCTTGCTGGAAGTTATTGATAGAATTTTTCTTTCTGCACGAAAGATTATAAACAGAGCTTTATCTGAAGATGGATTTGTTTTAATTTGGCAGTGATGTATTTGATATCTGGTAGGATGAAAGAAAACAGAATCAAAGAGAGAAATACAAGCAGTACTGCTTCTCTGAATATTGGCCTCTTTTATAGATATAAAATCTCAGGACTGGAGCGCTCAAATTTATTTGTACTGATGTTTGTTTAAAGATCAATATTAAATAAATTGGTCTGGAAGCTATAGTCATAAAGCAGCTGTCGGACTAATGTAATCCCACAATGCTATTTTGTCTACTGAATGAAACCTGGTTAGCTGGGTACTTCTAATAACAAGTGGAAATCTAGTGAAAAAGAAAATAGCTGAACTGGATTCTGTGTACTTGGATTAAATTATTGGGTGACAATATGTATTTTTTAAAAGAGCCACTTACAGATGTGACTGAAATTGTGGCTGTGCTTCAGATTTGTATGATAACTTGACATTTTGAGTTTAACAATTGAGTTGTGATGATAATTTGTATACATTTAGTATTACAGATATTAAAAAGCAGTGATGTTTGTAAATCTGCCTGTTCCTGCTTTGAATTTGTCATGATGCTGGAATATATAAATATATACAGTGTACAAGTGTGATGCGTTATTTGCATATATAAAAACGTGTAATTACGTAATGCTTGTTAATGTGTATGTCATACACACAGTGATTGCTATACAAAAATCATGAATCAAGTTACTGCACCAAGTATCTGAGATTTCGTATCCTAAGTATACTGAAATGCTGCACTGCAGTATCTTGGGCCCCAATCCTACAGGCTGTACAAGCAAACCCCTGCAGAGTCCCATTGACTTCAATGGGTGCCTGTCTGTAAAGAGCAGCTTGTAGGAGTGGGGCCTGGGGTACTACACTGTGGTAACTGTTGGTAAACGTTGCATTTTTCATGGCTACCATTCTGTGATTCCACTGACAATTTCCAAAGGCTGTTGTATGTGTTTTCTCACAAGGAAAACAAAAGTAAAGGAGGTCTTTCAAAATTTAAGACTCTGCTGGATCATGAGAGTCACACAAAGGAACTCTGACAAGTGCAGGGATTTTTATGCATTTGAGAGGCTGTCAAAAATCCTCTGAACCAAAAATGTGGTTTGCTTGTACATTACAAACCTGTTTTATCTAAAGGTCTTGGGAGGAACCTAGTTTTGGATGAAGGAGGAAGTGGTCTTTGAAAAAGGGTGCACTCCACGTGCCCAGCTGTAGACTGCATTGATGAGACACTAGTGTCAATTCACCGCATTCTGATGTAGGGAACACAAACTCATCAGACCTCACTGGCTAGCTCCCTGCTTTGAACAGGCTGCACTGCAGGTCCCTAACCTCACAGCGGATGGAAGAGAAGCTCAGCTGACTGTAAGGGTTCCATGCTCAGTACAGCTAGGTAACATTCTCATGCAATGAGACAGGACATTAGCAAATCCAGTAAGCCCACTGGAGATGCACGAAGGGGAGGGTGCTTTGTGTGAAAAAAGGAGGTGGTCTATATTAACCCCAATGTGTGCACTCTTTGAAACCTAAGAACATGGATTTATTGACATTTTCATGATTGTAACTTACAGCTGACATTGTAAGTAATAACGTTGGGTCCTGAGTCCCCTCCAATGTGTATTCAATAGGGAACTGCCCATGTCCTGAAAGTTTCAACACCCTTATCTCAGCCATGTAGTGAGTGTATGGATGTGTCATTTCAGTGTTAACAAGCAGATTGCTCCTATGGCAAAATCATGATGTTCAACCTCCCACATCATACATTTGGATTGTTTACACATTAAAAATATATACATAGGAGCTGTCTGTCATGATTAGATGGAATAAATGTATATAGGTGCAAGTCTTGTCCCCTGACCATTGTTTAGAGCCCTAGCTACATTCAGAGGAAAGTTTGGAGTCTAAAAAGCTACATATATTTAATTATATTGAAGGACAATGGAAGAATAAAAGTATTTTTCAGCAAATATGTTATGTCTGAATCTTCCTACTCTCTAGAGGTGTTTTTACAATAATCTCTCTTTCCATGGGCCAGGAAGGCAAATATAAAACTGGCAACACGGTTTAGGGGACAGGTCAGTAGACAGGGAGTCAGGAGACCTCTGTTCTATTCCCGACTTTCCCATTAACCCTCTCTGTGATCTTCAGTAAATTACATAACCCCTATGAGCCTCTGATGAGCACAACAACATTACAGTGGGGACAGTATTACTCATCCACCCACGCAGAGTACTTTGAGATCTGTGTATGAATAGTAGTATATATGGGCCAAGTATTATGATTATTATTACAGACAGATTCTTCCTGGAGTACCTGTTTGGTTTTGTAGGGTCGCCATTGTGTGAAGACCAATGTAGCAGTGCAACACCGTCAGAGCTTACCTATGGCTGTTTATTAGGGCCAGCTCTAAATGCAGATCTATAAACCCACAGCCATATCCACAATGACAGATCTTTGGCAGTAAAAGGCTAGAATCCTGGAGGAGTTGTTTCACCTTTGTGATGGGCATGTATCCACTCTTGTTTTGCACTATATTACACACATGGATCACGAAAAGGAATGAATTGAGCTGTTTCATTCATGTCTGGGTCAGAACTGAATTTTTGCATGATACAAATGGAACTCAGTGCTGCAGTACATTTTTTCCTCTGGAAATTCAGTAGGGATTCTAGATTTATAGCCCGGATCCTAATCAGGAAAGACTTTCAAATGAGATGTTTTTGCTTCGCTTTTCGTAAAAGCTTTACTTTTAAATTCTAAACCGGTATAAATGTAAGGAATGTTCTGCAGCAAGGTCAAGCATCCCCTCCAAGTGTTCTGGACATTTTGCCTCCTGAAGCCTCAACCATGAAAAATGAAAGAACTTGTTCACTCACCTAGCTTGCTGCTGCCACTCTAGCACATTTGAAATGCTTTGCAATGAATATGTGTAGCGTAGGAACGTATAGATGTATGAATGCATACTGTATGTATATTTTCAATTTTCTTAACAAAGACAAAACTTGAAGCAGAAGTGCAGCTGATTGTGCTGAATTATTACTCCAAGATAGATTCATCAAATCTCCCAGCTGTATAAGACAGGGCTTACTAATGAAGTTCCCTATCAAAAAGAAAAGCCTAATTTTGATTTGGCTTAGGTAATGAACTTCTTTTTCCTGGTGTGATTATCTGCATGGGGTGGCTAAAAGAGTAGCAAGAGAGAGTGCGCTCACAGAAGCATTATGCAAAATGTCTTTTGTCTCTTTTTTGCTGGGATATATTAAATTTTCAATGTAGTCTATGTAATATAAAATTATGATAATGACTTTTGGCCCACTGTGAAGGCAGCTTGCTGGTCCTGAGCATGTGTGTCTGGCTTGAGCACTAGGATACACTGTGGGAGTTGCCTTTTCTATTAACAAACCTCTAGATACCTAATGATGAATTTTCTTTCACCAAATGTTCTCCTTTTGTCTAAAATACAAGCATTTTCTAAATTGCTTTTGAGAAAAACAAGAGAGGCAGAGAGGTCTATGGCACTGACAAGGGATATTGAAACAAAGCAAGGAATTCAGTTAGCATCGTTCTTGTAATTATAAGCCAACCAAAAAGGTTGTTTCAATGTAATAGTGAAAATATTTACTACCTTATTGATAGAAATGATGGCATTACATTAGTGAAAGAACAAATTGAACAATTTACTCATAAAATGTCTGTGTAAGTTCAATGGCATGAAACTTGACAGTTGGATTTATTATAGGTAATTGTAGCAACTTTCCCTACCCCCGTCTTTTTAGTTATTGTGAAATCTCCCCCTCCCCCCCTCCTTTTTTTTTGTTTTCTCATTTCTCCCAAAAGCAGGCTAGGCAGTGTGAAAGGTTCACTTTTTTAATAAAATAAGGGGTGAACTAAAAATGAAATTATTTTTTGGGAGGAAGAACATAATTTTATAAAGCTGTTTATGATTCTTAGTCATCTTTGAAAATCCTTTTATACAGAAAAATGTACAAGAAATTGTTCCTACACCATATGTTGTATATTTTCTATATTTTTCTTCTCTCTTATCAGTGAAGACATTTGCACAAAACCCAAGATCTTTGCTGATTCTGAGCTCAGTTGTTCCTGTTGTTTATTTCCTACCTGAAAATTATAATCCTCTCTTTGTGACATCAGCATCAGTTTTTATGGAAATGTATCATGATGTCATAATCAAAGGATTATAATTTCATGTGAAGAATAAACTTCAGGAGAAAATGGGCTGTTGATTGAATGTGCTCTTTTCATACGCTTGTTTTAGCAGTAAAAAATGAAACTAAAGACATCCAGAAAATATCCTACAGCCCATACTCACATAAGCAGTGCAGTAAGAATGCGTGAGTAAGAACTGCAGGACCTAGCCCTTGTCATTTAGACACAAAATGTTGCTAAGGAGATTATTTTTCAAAGTGTTTTTTCTTGAGGTGTCAGCTGCTTATTAGGTTCCATAGCTTTCTATAGCATGTGTCGGGGGAAGGCCAGCACTCTATATATTTGCATACCTGTTGATGACAATATGACTATCTCTAGCACTTGTGAGTTTGTGTGTAGGTTATTTTAAAATCGGTTAAACAAAATTAGTAGAAAGTGGTAGAATAATACAAAATAAAAGTCTCATTATTTAATTTTCTCATACTGCAGAGAGCCGACATAACCTTTAGTGGATTAAGAGCAAATCTCTCCAGAAATGGAATTGAGCCTTCTGCTCTTCTTCTGAATAAGAACATATTATAGTTTCTGTATTAAAATAGATCTGTGAATATCTGAGAACGCATTAGCGGGAATAAAGGTTGAAAGTGTGCACATCAGTTTATTTAATTATTGTACAGTATAGTTAGTAGCAATGTAACCCTTTGACCCTTCCCTGGCCCCACCACATATCAGTATAAACAAGGGCTTGTGGAAATGTGTTGCTCTTGTAAATGTTTGGTAGTTTTTAGCATACGCTTCCCTTTTCTTGCGAAATGAAAAATCATGGTCTTCTTCCTCCATCCTGTATTGCCCTATCTTTTGGAGGCACATAGCACATCTTAGCATTGTATCTTCTATTTTATAACTACCAGTAATCGGTTAGTGTTATCTTCATTAAATCCGTCGTTGTTGTCTCCCTGAAACCATTTCCTAACAGTGTATAGCTATTTAGACTTCATTTAAATATAAATAAATAATAAAATATTGTTCTTTTGGTCAATCCCCAATCTTCCATATGTTGTTTCTTTTTTAAATACAGCACTTAGGAAAATGTTGAATGTATCAAGCTACACAAGATTATATTTGTATGGTAGAAAGACAATAGTTGGCAACAACTTTCTATGTTTTTATCCTTAATTCTGCATCTGTGTTTTATCAGCTGAACCAGACAGCAGCAGCAGATGGGCAGAAACTTCGCTGCATGAGGACTTTAGGAAAGTAAAACTGGTCCTTTTACGAGCAAATGGCTGTGCCACTGTAGGGGGATTGTGTTGATGGAAACAGCACGCTGATCTTCTAGAACATTTTTTTGTGCAGGCATCACGTCTATATAAGAAACATTGTCTTAAATCTGAACATTAACTGTTACGTGACCATCTTCTGGTGTAGAAAATCTACTTTTATACTTTTTTTACTTAATCTTTTTTTTTATTATGAGGTTCATTCAGTAGGTTTAGATCAGACCTGCACAGGCCACATGCGGCCCGCGTGGGCTCACTGTGTGGCCCACGAGGGGGAGGGATAGCTCAGTGCTTTGAGCATTGATCTGCTAAGCCCAGGGTTGTGAGCTCAGTCCTTGAGGAAGCCATTTAGGGATCTGGGGAAAAAAATCTGTCAGGGGACAGTACTTGGTCCTGCTAGTGAAGGCAGGGGATTGGACTCAATTACCTTTCAAGGTCCTTCCAGTTCTAGGAGATAGGCATATCTCCATATATTATATTATATTAGGCAAGCGGCGGGGTGGGGCTGTGATCTGGTCACCCTCTGCGCGCTGTTTCTTTCCCCCTCTACAGGCTTCCACACCCCAGCGCTGGGGAAGGAGGGGTTGTTTCTGCGGGGCGGGCGGCGCTGGGGGGAGGGGGGTGTTTCCGCAGGGCCGGGGTGTTTCGGCCTTCAGCTGTTTTCTTTGGAGTAATATGGCCCTCGCCGCTTTACGAGTTGTGCAGGCCTGGTTTAGATCTTGCTTATTGTTTGATTACAGATGGTGGCACAGCAAATGTGTCCATTTCACATACTTGTTCACATAGACCTGGTTAGTAATATATGATGTACTTTACCATTTTGAAATGCAGAGCTTATATTTGATTTTTGGGGTTATTCATGTAGGAGATTTCATCGTAGCATATGTGGGGCTTTGGGTGTGTTAGTGAATGGAGCATGTGCTCCCTTAACAGATTTGTGATTTTCTTCTTCCTATGGGAAGGCAGAGGATTCAAGGCTGCAACACTCTTTTCAGATTCTAGGTGGGTGTGCCACTGTCTTTATATTAATATATCTTCTGTTCTTGTGAGTAAATGGCTGGCATTCTGTTTTTCTTGGTCTGCCAGCCAAAGTATGAAGTGGTAATTGAGTCTGTTTTAAAGTGGAATGCTTTAGACAGTGCTTTAATTGGACTTGAGCCAATTCCAGAAATATACACTCCAGTATTAAGTTATTTCGTACTATAAGCACTTGTGCTGAATCTATTTGTATTGTATTTTGTAAATTTGCTTGACTTGTCTTACTAAAATTTACATTTGAAAACTCCCCCCGCCCCCAGTGTGTTTTTAAATGATGAAGTGGGTGCACATTTTAAAAATGGATCTCATTGCTGTCCTTGTCAAAATGGCCCCATCATTCTCTACTCCTTCTATGTATGTGGAAAAAACCGTAGCATTTATTATCACACCCAGTTTTATGCCTCTTCCAGATGATTTAACTGAACTGATGCTAGGGAGGATATGCTGACTGGCACTTTTCCCATGCTTAATGTGTTAACAAAAGCCAATAGTGTCAGTTTTAACAGTTTTAGTTAAATTCCCATGACACTCTTAACAAACGTTGAAACCTCTGCCATGTCTTACCCTGACAGATTCCCTGCCGTCATTGCACACTTAAAATAAATGTCATCCCCAATCAAAAAGTTCACATTTTCTCTGACAATATAATTTGTTACTTTGTTCCTGTTTTATCTCTTTCTTTGGCACAATAATCTAAGAAGGATACGTTACTTTTCTTAGAGTGTTTTGTGCCATGTTTTATTGTTAGAGTAAGAGGCATAAAAGTGATGCTAGGAAATAGTCTTTTGGTTTGATTCAGCACAAGATGAAGTCTTCTTAAAGGGCATGTGTGGAATATAAATTATACTTCCTCTTAAGTAAAAGCCACCATACACACTGGAAAACATACATGATAGCAATGTATGCCACATCATGTATAAAATATAGAGAATACTATCCTACTAATAATGAGTTCTGTAACAGATTTTGTCAAGCAACCACTATCCCTGTGCATGGTGTATGCTTTTATTTAATGTAACAGGCTAGTTTCACATTGGTTTCACTACCTTTAAGTTTAAAAAATAAATCATTTTCACCATATGAGAGAGAAGGAAACCCCAAATTCAGCATTCTGTATAGTATAGTGTTTAACTCTAAATCATGGCTTCTGATTGGTTGGAACATTCTACCTGTGGGAGCTCATGTTTAAAGAGAGAGAGGTCTTCTGTGAATAGCAGCATCTCTTTGATCTAACCTATATGAGCCATTAGATGGAGAGATAGTAGACAGACTTTTTTTTAATTATTGTATTATAGGTACAATTGGCACCTCTCTCTTTATATCTCTTTCCCTCCCTCTCCCTGTTTCTCTCCTGCGCTCAGAGAATAAGAGAGGTGGCTTTCACAGCAGCTGGTTAATTTCCCTGGCTTCACACTAATGTTTAATGATCCGTTTCTCCTGTGCCACCTCTCTCATCTACTGAAAGATAGGTACAAATTGTACCTATAAAAATTATAATACAGCTCTGGGTTATCTTTGTTTTTCAAATTGTGATCATCTGAATTGGGGTTTAATATTATTTTCTTTCACAGTACTTTAGAAATAGCCAGGGATAAGCGACTCTATTCTGCACAGAGCGTTTTGGGGTACAGATTTTACATTTTGGACATTTGGCAGTCTTTAATATGCTTGGTTGTTTTTCAGTGTGGAAAGATAAATTCCATAGAGATGTCATAACCGCTTGGTTCCCAAACCAGCTTGCAAGCCATTGCATAATGGTTGGATCTGCTGGCAGGTCTGGCTATCAGAACACATCTGTGTCTGGGCACCATAGAAGACCTGATAACAGTATGCTCTGTTTGAGAGAGGGAAGGGTGTAATAAATGATGGTTGAGGGGAAACTGAGGAAAGAAAAAGCTGTCACCAGTACCAAATGAACTACTATTTCATTCCTGGAGTGGGTACCTGCAGATCAGGATTGACTTTCATTGGCAGGACATTCTGGGGAAGTTGACTCTATGGGTACCTTTTGTTGTACCTGTTCTGTGGATAAACTTCATTCCCAGTCCATCATCTTTCAGGAACACTAAACGATGTGACTACAATATCTGGAAGTATGAGAGAGACTGTGATTTTCATTTACTTTTTTTTGCTCCAGTCACTTACTGGATGATGTCAAATCCAGGTTCAGTAACATGACTGGATTAATATGGTCTGTACAAAGCAAAGTAAATGTTGAGATCATGCCAATGGAATGCCCCAGTAAAATCTAAAGAAAATAGACCAATGTCAATGCAGTTGAAGAAAAACTGCAGATTTTAATACAATGGGATATATTCTCTTGAGTATTATGACAGAGTTTGAAGGGACCTCCTTTATGATTGATATTCATTAGGTTTTTGTGTGTTTTCAAAGTTTCTTTTTTTAAATGAAAGCCATTCATACTCCTGATTAGTAAGCAGAGAGCTTACTTCTTTAAAGCTGTGCTGGGGAGCTGGAGAATTAACGTAATGTAGAGAAATGTGTTAGATAGAGGGGCTTGGGAGTGAAGGCATGCTGTCTTCCTATTAGAAATTTGCCCGGAAATCCTAATACAGAATAATTGAAACAAATGACTTGGGTGAGTAGTGGGAAAAATTATTGGAACATTTTGTCAGATTAGAAACTGGATTTTGATTCTCCATCATCATACCACATTTGTGTTCACTTCTCACTAAAGTTTGTGCAAACAAAGTTTCACTCATATGAGAGTTAATAGAAAGCAAATTTCAGTCCTGTAGCCAAGAAGTGTTTAACGAAGAAATGAAACTCATGTCTGGTGTAAGTAGGGTGACCAGATTTCCCGATTTTATAGGGACAGTCCCGATTTTGGGGTCTTTTTCTTATATAGGCTCCTATTACCCCCCCCCCCCCACCCCCGTCCCGATTTTTCACATTTGCTGTCTGGTCACCCTAGGTGTAAGTAATGTAGCAATCATGGTAAGAGTCACAGGTCTAGATAAGTGCCCCCTTTCGACCTCTCACTAGCCTGCTATGAAGGGATCCAGCTATTGGATCTCATGTGTTTTAAGCCTCTGGAGTCTGAAAAGAGACCAGGCACTGCCCCTATCTTGGGGTCCCTAGTCACACCCTCAGAGTGATAAGAGGGAGGGAGATGGAAGATGCAGATCATACAGGGCCAGGAAGAGAAACCACAGGACCATCAACCACGGGAACCAACTTCACAGAGGTTGTTTCCCCCATTATGACCCTCAAACTGCCCCTTCTCTATTTCCTCAGAAACGTCTTGCACCATTATCGTTTTTGCAAGGATGGCTGGATATCATTCAGCCCAACCATGACTCATTCCCGGTGACCTTTCCTCTCCCCTGCTCTCCTCTCCTTTTAGGAAGATGCCCTACACTGCATCCTCTTGCTATAAGCACTCACTACATCCTCTGTACTCACAAAAGTTTCACCATAATCCTTGACTCTGTGCTTTGCACATTCCCATTGCACATGTTAGAATAATATTTCTGTGCAGCTTTTTGAGGTGGCCTGTCACTACTGGAAGAAATATCAGATTGAAGGACAAAGCAATGCTAGAGATGCCCATGTTTGGACCATCTCTTGGCGTCTGCACAGGGTTTAAACGTTTCTCTCACTGCTACTCTGTGTATGTACATATCTGCGTGAACACTGGTGACCAGTAAAAGCAGTTACATACAGCAAGGCTTAATTAACACACTAGGCAGCTAATAGTAATAGTGAAGCACCTGTTAGACACAGTTCACGAGCAATCCATCAGCAGGTAATTTGTTTGCATGGAATGTTTGTCAAACAATTGTGAATACAGGACAAATTCAAAATCTGTTACTAAACAGCTAGTAAGCAGAAAAAACTGGGAAATTCACTGAAAAAAACTGTCACTATGAATTCTTTGCCAGGCTCTCTTTGAAACTCAGAAAGTTTGTAACCACTGGTCATTGAAGAAAGCTTAAACATTGAAGTTTTCCATAATGCCAGATTTTCATTAGCAGCAAAAGCATTTTTGATGACCCATTCATAGAGAATGAAAGCCTCCAGGTGCATCTAGAGATGCCTCAATTCTCATTAACCAATCGGAGTTCAGAGTGATCAGCATCTCACAGGAAGCACTAAGAACCTTGCAGGTTTGCGTACTTTGTGAGTAATGCAAGTTCTAGTGAATCTGCACAATGACATATTCATTCATTTCTTTTTCCTCTACTTCCAGATTTTCAGCTCTTTATAGTATTACATTGTTTGTTTAGTGGCATTTCCTCTATTCCATCAGTCTAGTCATGCTCACTGGGACAATAACAACATTGCATGTAAATGGTGGATAATACAGTCAAGGATGTGTGTAAAAAGTGAATACCTAGGTGGAGGAAGAGATATACATGGTTTTTGGTGTATAGCACACTGCAGAACATATATTACCGAGGTTAAGCAAAGGAAATGTATCAGTGTATTGACTTGAATGTGATGAATGCAATCAACAAAAATGTCTGGGTATGGTTCCACACACCACTACTAAAGGTGTGTTCAGATTCAGATTATTAATATGGTTTCTAGATGGTGAAATGTGATAAGCCCGACAACAGCTTATTTTCAAAAACCTAAGTGCTGTTCCTGTTGGGTGGTTGTTGTTTTTTAAATACTCTGTCATGTTTTTCAAGCATCAGGAAAGAAAAAAAATGTACCCTAATTTGCTCCGACATTTGGCTGAGTAATTCTAATGTATTGTATTTGTGAACACCTTCACATTTTTAACAAGAATTTACAGCTGTTTATTCACTCTACAGAAATATGATATTAACTAATCTGACATATATATTAAAAAGCATCCAAGGAATAAGGGATATTGTTGTGATACATAAATCAGAAATAACCTTGTAAGTGGCCTTTTAGTGATTAAAGTTGCCTTTCCCTTTAATAACTCTGCTAAGAAACAGGAAATGCAATTTCCCTACACCTTTCCTGAGGCTCTCCAATCAGCCAGGTCCTCTGGGGGGTTCCCTACTGTATATTCCTTCATCAACATGGCATTTCTCAAGGGACCCACACAGAATCTGTTAAAATTAGCTGTGTTCCACATTAGTGACAGGAGCTGCCTTTCTCTCTGAGGAGTACACAGTGGTGTGGCGCTGCTTCCTGTTTGAGCAAAATCATGGCTTTAATTGCAGAGAATTTTTTTCATTACCTGTTAATTGATAAATCATTCTTGCTGCTTGCAGGGCTGTGAAACTAACTTAGTTGTTTCCAGATCTGTGCTCCTCTTCCCTCAGAACAAAAAATATGTATATAATGCCTGGGTTTCGTTTTCCTAATATAGAATGGCATCTTTGCACCACACCACCTCTATAAACTGGCCTTAAAAGTGGTGAAACTGGCCCATGAATGATCACCCTAATGTAAGGTTGATCCACCAGTCAGGTAGATCTAGGGTGGGGCTCTTGCACCACTCCCCTTCCATGCTGCTGGCTGGCAAAGAAAAGGGAACTATCTGGAAAACCCTCGCAACAGGCTGATTTTAAGACCCTGGGGGCCATTCGCAACCCACATAAATTAGAGCAGAACTCAGGCTGCTATAAATTGGTGTAGGGCAGGGATCTCAAACTCAAATCACCACGAGGGCCACATGAGAACTAGTAAATTGGCCCGAGGGCCGCATCACTGAAACCTTTTCATGCAATGATACAAAAGTATAGTAAAAAATGAAGAGTAATATAGTATTCTATTAAAAATGAATGTATTAACTTTTTAAAAACTATAATGCAAAGAGGGGTTTTAATAAAATATAAACACTCAGTAATGTTTGGAGCTTGGCTGCCAGTGGAGTTGGCGCCTATGGTGGGCCTCAGGAAATAACTCCGCGGGCCGCATGTGGCCCGCAGGCCACGTGTTTGAGACCCCTGGTGTAGGGTGACCAGCCCTGCTCAGAGGCTGGGAGGAGTGAAAAGGTGCGTTTTTAAGCCAGCTGCATGCACACACGGGCACACATACATACACACAACTTGTGTGCACTTCAGCCATGGTTGTGGATCTGGCCTTTGATCTAAAAAAACAACAAAGGAATGAGTTGGGCATTAGAGTCACAGCCTTAAGGAGGCACATAAAACATGCATTAAAAAAAAGATCTTTTTGTCATTTCAGTCCTTTTATTCCTGCTTCTGTTACAAGTAGCAAGAGGCCACTGTCTTGGGAGGAACAGTAAAAATCCTGAGTATAGTGAAATAATTTAGCTGATAATTCCCCACTGTATAATTTTGTACGCTTCCTGCTAGCTGACCTTGTGGGCTCCTGTCAGGTTGCTAAGGGAAATCCAGCAGGACTCCTGCTCTACTCTTCTACTTTAAAAAAAGTACTACAGGATATGCAGGCATGTTGATGTTGGCTTAGCTACATAGGTATTTGATCAAGTGGCGTTCTGTAGCCCATTTTCTTTTCTTTTCTTTTCTTTTTAATATGGATGATAGCTATGTGATGAATCACTGTTCCAAACGGAGGAGTTGGAATTCTGGCGGTGGTAGACATTGCCAAAAAGCGGGGATGATGGGGATGAGGCGGGAGTAGGCAATGGGAGGGCTGAAAAAATTGGTAGTAAGCTCTTTGAGACAGGGACCGTCTTTATGTTTGCATCTTACACAAAACTGAATGCATTGTGTGCGCTAAATAATAATAATAATAATGAGAGATGGGAGTCTCTGGGTAACCATTTCAAATCTATGCCAAGTTGGTAGTAGCCAGAAGTTGTTAGTGCCTAATGGCTGTTCAGTGGCCTATGTGAAATGAATTGGTGCTCCCAGTCCAGATTTCAGTGGCCAGGCAGCCACAACAAAACCACAGCCCTGGTTTGCACCTTTGATGACAGTCTCAGCAGAGTGGCCACGGACTAAATAGGCATAGAGGCTGAAATAGCTCCTTACCATTACAAGTGGCCCTTCTGGGTCAGGACTGAGGCTTTCGCTGCTGCTGCCCTGTTGCGTGGATAAATTATAAACATCAGTCTCCAGGGCTGTCAATCTGGGACCTCTGACAATCATCGAAAATGTTACACACGTGTACACAAAAGGCAAATTATCCTTTTATCTCCTTTTTGAGCTCCTGCGGTAGGTCTGAAAATAAAACTTCCCCAGAGCTGAAGCTAGATAGGTCTGTTCTGCCAGACTGGGCATAGGGTTGGAGTTGCACAGCTTTTTTCGAAAGCCCCCGTAAGGTTTTCCAGCTTGTTATAAAAGCAGTCCCCTTTCTCCTCTGAAATCAAGCCTGGTGCAGGGCCAGAGAAACCAGCCGCATCTAGGAACCCAGATTGTCCCTGTGGCCTCTAACTATATTCCAAGATTTTCAAGGTTGTTCATAATATGTTTTGGCTGGACAGGTACTGCAAGCAGGTGCAGCCATTGTCTGGCTTTCTCAGACCTAGGAAAGTTTCCCTGCACAACGTGTACAGGAAATAAATGATTTGTGTCCATGGTGTTCTCAGGTGATTATAGGCCATTGATCTAACCAGGCTGGAGCTATGTATGACGCTGTGGGTTGTGTATAGAGTTGCCAACAGTCCCTTATTACAAGGAACGTTCCTTATTTTTTCATCTCCGTACAACAAGATCAGGAGTTGCTGTGTGCTGCAAAAAGCAGCAAGAAATGCCCCTGGTGAATGTAGGTGAGTCCTGCTTCTTTATTATTATTATTTAATAATGATGATGATGATAACATCAGGAGGAGGAGTGGGGTGGGGGCACTATGAAAGCAGTCCCTTGTTTTTAAAATACAATGTTGGCAACCCTCGACTTGTGAAGCGCTCATTACCTCTGACCTGGTGACTGCAGCATCGAGTCATTGAAAGACTCTTCCAGAACAGATTCTTTCTTTCAGTTTTTGTCTGTTGCAGAAAAAGAGAAGGTGAAATGGTCATTTGGAAGAGTTGTGGGCTGCATTTGTAAACTAAGTGTATGTTACATTTAGCAATATATCCTAATGTGATATATGTGGGACAAGCCAGCTTCCTGTTTGCTGCTGCTGTTTATAGGCTAACGGCATTAGAACAGGAATTGCATCAGCTGGCTTGCTTTGTGTCTCAGCTGTCACAAGGAGAATGTAGTAATATTCGTGATTAAATGTCATTAGTCTGTGGCACAGAAGCGAGAACACAGACATTGTTTTGGATCAGTTCCTGTTAAAATTCAGCAATATAACAAATGATGTCTGCTACGGATTAAACACAGCCATTTTTTGATCTACATTCTGTTGCATACCCCAGAATTTCTGTCAATAAGTCTGCGCTGTATGGGCATTGATTCCCCAAGGCCTTTAACAGGAGAATAAAAAAGGGCTTCAGTGATCAAACCTCAAGAACTGTTGTTCTAGCAAAAACCTAGTGTTTCATGTTAACAAAGATGGCAATTTTTAGATCAAAACATCCTGGAGAATAAATTGGCGTTGAGTTTATTTTAGGAATGTTTGGTGCTTTTAAATTAATTCTTTCTGCTGAAAATCCCTTTAATTTGTCCTATCAGTAACCTGTCCTGTCTGTTTGCTTCTCCTGTCTCTGTAGTATATCTTAACATACACACATGCATACACGCTAACAAAAATATGTTTATGTTAGTAATAATTTTGCTCCCTTAAAGTTCCCTGCTAGTCCACAATAAGAGCCTTGTATCTGGAATCAGAAGAGAAAGAAATAAAATATAGGTTTAGATATTTGTTTCTAAGAAAAATCATGCATTTCTTTCTTTTTGTTTGCCAGCAGCTGTATTCTTCGTTACATCATGAATGAAGGAAAGTGTTGTACCTGCCAAGAAGTATTACCAAAAGCACTTTCTTTCTTGTCAGCTTTCATTACTTTTAGCAGGTTGCGTGAGGACACTCTGCTTAGGGAATTGGAATGGGGAGGATATGTGTGCGTGGTTTATATTTACACCCAAATTACAATACACCTGAAATTAGTGGTGGATTTTTATATTTGTTGGAGGTTGGTATTATACTATATGTAACAAGACAGCACAATTGTCCTAGAAGTCTGGATGGTGGGCCTGCCTGTCTCTGACTGCAGCATATAAAGTATAGAGGGCTAATACTTTCAAAAATGAACACCAATTCTGGGTGCCTAATTAAAGGAACCTTGGGCTTGAGTACTTGCAGCCCCCATTGACTTCATCTGGAGATTCAGGTGCGCTCAACACCTCTAACAATCAGGTCCAAGGTGTCTCAAGTTCGGCACCCAAATTGGTGACCATTTTTGAAGGTGTTGGTGTGTCTGTACGGTCAGTTATTGTGGTGATGGAAGCTACATAAGTACCTAGGTGGACAGTGAGATCTTCTAAGCTTCAAATCCATAGAAATTCTGTCCAACATAATAGTATATTTTTAAAAAAGAATACAAACCATTATGTGTATATTATCCATTGACAGACAGGTGCCTGGTTCAGATGGGCCCAGACAGTCTAATTTATGCATCCATTTGGCATGTGCACACTTCCAGATCATGGCATTGTCTCCTCTTTTTGCTAGATAAGTTGAAACATTGACAGGCAGTGTGTTCACTTTTTTCTTTTATTACAGTAATTTATAAGATATTTTAGCTAACAGGAGAATGGCCCAAGGGGGCATTCTCATGTTAATTACCAAATGTGGGCTTGTCAAAATCAAATAGCTTCAGGAATAATGCAAGTAGTACTGCATCATTACAGTGTTTGGCCCTCAACCCAATATTAGCTATTTTTGAAAATCTTGTTTCACTGGGCTTTTAAATTTAAAAAAACCAAAATCCTTCCCCATCGAAGATCATAAGAGAAATTTAAGGCTCAATGAAAGATTTAAGATTTTAGTGCAAGTGCTACTTTTAAATATTTTTTAACATTCAGCTGCAAGCTGAAAAAAGGTGTCAACAACTAAAACAGTTACTTATGAGGTTTTCTGCAAGGTTGAAAGTATTTGCAGTCAATGTGACTCATGAAATCCAATATTAATTTGACTGTTGCATGTGGTTTGTAGTCGCTCTCATTTTATTTCTTGATGTGTGACACCAACAGTGATCACCAAAGGCCAGAAGCTGATAATACCCTTACTCACGCTGGGCAATGTCCCACTCCATCAATAGTCCTATTCGTTTACACAGAGCTACTCAAAAAGTAAAATACTACACAGGCTGGGTAATCTGGGCCCAAGTTTATAAATTAGAGCCTAGTGGAAAACTGTTTCTATTCTAACAGTATACAGTGTCTTGTCACCTCAGTCGGGTTGAGGAGCTAGCTTTATGATGGTGGACTGAGTTAATTTTGGTGCTACATGCTTCAGGGTGTAAGCTCGTCAGTCAATAGCTGATCCCCCCTTCCCCCTCCCGCCACATGGCACAATTAACTTGGTCCATCTAGCATGCTGCCTGCTGCACAGACTTATACCTGATCCTTCAGAGAAAGGTGGGAAATCTTTCCCATAATACACGTGGATAGTTGTGCAGTGCAGTGAATGGGACTGAGGTGAAAAAGTGAGGTTTCTTTCCTGGTCCCTACTCTTTTAACATAATTGCCCCTACTTCGTGCTATAGGCACATTACAGAATTTTCTAAGAGAAATTAACTTTTTAAACAAACCCACAGGAAACTTTCCAAACCCTAAAACATCATCCATTTTTACCTCCCCTCACAGATTCCACCACATCCTCCCTCTAATCCTCAATCAGTCCCCTCAACCCTGCCCCCCAGGAAAAGCACTTTCTACATGTAATCAAAACCAATTCAGCAGGCAAGTTCCAGAGCCATGGACCCATCATCAGAAACACCCTCCCATTAGTATTCTCGCAATTATACAAGGAGGGGGCTCTTAGTTTGAGAATCATTGACTGTAGCTGCCACAGAACCTCCTGAGGAAATAGGCTGTCTCTCAGACAGACAAAGCACTAACCATTTGGGGCTTTAGAGCTGAAAACCAACACTTCGAATTTTACCTGGAAATCTACTGACAGCCTGTACAGAGCATTGGTGTAACATGCTTCTGGCAGTTAAACATCCCACTTAATAGATGGGACACCACACACTGCACTAGCTGCAGTTACTGAATGGTCTTAAAATGTAGTAGCCCTTTGTAAAGCATAATAAGCTAACCTCAAGATGACAAAGGCATGGATGATCATGACAAGCTCTGCATCCATAGCAAAAGGTCACAACCTTCTTGCCAAGCACCAGTGATGAGAAGGGCAGTTAGCAGCCACTGTGACCTGAACATCCAGAAACAACCAGGGATCCAGCCAACTGCACCTCTAGGTTAAGAGCCTTAGAAAGTGATGGCCAGCAAGTCCTGTCAATCAGTGGGCCAATACACCTTCCACAATTTCCTCAGGTTGCTTCCCTGAGTAGAACTATCATGGTCTTGTCTAGGTTGAGTCTTAGCCAGGTATCCGTGCATCAATTTCCATTTGACACTTAAGTAAGGGGTTCTGCTGTTCCAGCGGGGTCCGAATGGAAATCTAATGCTGGGTGTTATAAACATATTGAAGACACCCCCATTCATACTTTCTCTCCATCCCTCCTACTGGCCCCATATACATGTTAACAACAATGGTGATAAGAGAGAATCCAGCGGGAACCCCTCATGAGAGCTCTCTTGCAGTAGACGAGCATTTAACCAATGCTTCCCTTTGAGATCTCTCAGAAAGAAAGAAGCAATCCCATTGACCCCCACTGTGATCTTCAGGCAAGTCCCCAACATCTATGGTTAAGGGTATCAAAAGCAGCTCTCAGAGCAACAAGAATGAGCATGGACATGTGATCCTCAATCACTGACAGCAGATCATCAGTATCCTACACCCCCAAAGCAGACTCTGTACTAAACCCAGGCCTAAACCCAAACTGACCCCAACATCTTCCTGCTGATTTTTATCAGCCGGGAGGGGCTTGGATTTGAGGGTGAGATTATATCATATGCCTGACCACCACAGGCTAAAATTCAAACAGAAAAGAATCATTGTTCTGAGTGACTTAAATTTCCATATCCACAATTATTCTAATCAGTTGACTCAGAACATTGCTAGACCCTCACTAAAAGTAAACTCTGCCACCATAGAGACAGAAATCTCAGTCTGGATCCGACTGATCTTTATCCTCAAAGTAATTCCTCACAGTTAGAAACACTTGACTCTGTCACCCAAACGCAAACAACCTGGATTAAGCAGGTTGTTAACCCCTTGTTTTCTTTGACTACTACTGCACAGTGACTGCAGAAAATTTCAAATGCTCTTTTTACCTTAATCAGTACTTTTCAAAACAGGACGTAAGTCATTGATTTGTATACATTATCCTTCCTACTTTATCATTTGGATGTCACCTGAATATCAGAACAAAGTAGAGAAAAGTGTTCAGTGGCGAAAGATGCTGGACTATTATTATGTCCTGTCGCACCTTCAGTAGAGTGGTGTGATAGCTGCACAATATTTCTGCTTAGAGCCTTTGGAAATCTAACCGGACCCATTTGTTTCTGAGGGCTGACCTTTAAAATAGATGCTGTCTTCTAGCAGAAAATGTGTATCCCAACCTGAAGACAAAGGAGATAATGGCTGGTGCATAACAAAGGCACAATTCCCATTTTCTCTCCAATCCCACCACAAAAACAAGATCAAAAGTATTGCCAGCTATGTGAGTGGAACCACTCTGCACCTGGGGCACACACACAGTTCCAGTGATGACTAATATGAGTCCATCCATGTGGAAATTGGACTCACTCAGAACAGTTAGTCTAGATGACTTTAACACTGCAGCAGGGTGACCTGTAGACCAATATTGGTTCCCATCTCAGGATTCATGTATAAAATGGACATTCTCTCTCTCTGATCCAGTTTGGAGGCTCAAGACCCCCTGCATTTAAGGCTAAATATAAACAGCACAGATTCACCACCATTTTGACCCTCGCATAGTTCAATCTGAACAGAGTACCCAGCTGCAGTCATTACCAAAGGTAGCTCAGATGCAGTCTGCCGGGAAAATGTAGTCTGTGCCAGGGCTCACATACTGCTAATTCCTGGTGGTGCTGTTGGGCAGGACTGGCTGATAGTGGCAGGTCAAATAAGGAGTCCCACAGACTACTCAACATGGAGAACTTTCTGCCACCTTGCTGTGGAGAGTTTAAACCTGAGCTCTGTTAAATTCAGTTTCTGCTGAGTTGAACTTTCTTTGAGGGTCTGAGTGGAGAGGCAGTCTCAAGGTAGCACAACCCTAAACCACTAGGGGCTTTAAGGATTAGGGTCAGGACCTTGAATTGTATCCAGTAACAAATGGGGCACCAGTGGAGTATGGAGAGCTAACAGTGGCTTTGTATAATAATACCTTAAATGCAGAATAATGAAATATACCATTTAAAAAGAATTTTTGCAAAGGATTTTTTGTTGAATAAAACCAGGGATGGGAGAAGGCAGTGTAAGTCAGATATGTTTTATATTCTTAAAACACCCACCATGGTAGGGGTCTACCAGGCCTGGCAGATTGATATGGGATATGGAGCCATTTACCTCTATGGTAATGTTTCAAATCTGACCTTACTTGGGACTGTTTGATGACAATTGGTGACCTATGCATGAAGAATATCCAGTTCCTGGTGAATAGCATCCACATCACAAACCACCACCCCCAGTTTTTACTAATAAGCATTTCAGCAGAGCAGCCAAAAATTGAATTGGGGTAAAAACTGAACTATCCCCTTATCCACAGGGCTGGCTTTTTTATTTTATTTTGGGGGTGCTAAATTTAGGCACATTAGCACAGTAGCAATGTAGAGAAACTCGCACAACCATTTCTCTTTTGTAACAGAGAACTCAAAGGTTCTCAGTCCAGCATTTTTCAGCAGCACAAATTCACCATTTCAAAATAAAACAATACAGACCTTAACAATGGACAGTAGGCTCCATGCTGCTTATAGATTCAGTAGAGTAACATGTCTATTTACACTCAGGTACCATGGCAAAGGACATGCATACTACTGTAAATGGAATACTCATACATTCAATTTCTGTGTGTGTATGCGCATGTATGTTTGCGTAATAAACATCTGTTGCCATGTCACATGATACCTCTGGGATTCCAAAGTGTTGGCTTTCTTGTAAAAAAAAAAAAGACCTATAGACTAAAATATATCTGTATTTTTTAGACTTTTTATCACGTTTAAGGTATAAAATTGTTTATGAATAAAGATAGTAGAAATATGAAACCTGCCCTATAGGCCTTAGTTCTGATTTGACGCCAGCAATACATTTTGGTTCTCTGCAACCTTATTTTGTTCAGTCCTTTTTATAATTAGCTGATCTTTGTGACCTGGAGATAGTAGGCAGAAAGGGAGTTATGGCACGATGGGCATCTAGTGACTATGTGGGGCAGCTGAGTATGTAGTTAGTACTTAGTCTCCAGTTTTGTTGTTTTTTTCTTTTTTGTATTTGGAGGTCTGCGTTATTATATTGACCCTGACTCATGTGAGGGAGAAAAAAATACTATACTCTATAGTTCCAGAACTTACGTCTTTTAAAACAGGGTTGAAGCATTGAAAAGAGACTGGCAGACGGGCTTAGCATTGTGGATATCTATATCCATTCTTGCCAAAGGGTAAATAAAGGGCATTCATTTATTAATCCACTTCCAAATCCCTCCCTCAAAAAAACAATGAGGAGAGGATTCTTTTTCTTTTCTGACCATTTCTAGTAGAGCCAGGCATGAACAATTAAATTTAGGGCTTCCCTGTGGTCTGTGAATAACACTACACAGTGCTAACCATCAGGGCACAAAGGCAGACAACAAAAAGGGCTGTTTTATTTTCTGTTTACCCTTCAGGATACTGTTTACCTTATCACTGAAGGGGAAGTTATCATTTCATCCCTTTTGGAAATTGTACTGGCTTGATTCTGTACCTCTAGGTCTCGGACCAGCTAGTGATAAAGTGGGCATGTCAGCCTGGGGTGAGGAAAGTCCTACCGGGAGCTGTTGCACTCTCGCACTCGCTCTGACTCGCTCTGTCTCTTGCTCTTTCTCTGTCAAACCATTTTCTCTCTCTTTTTTCCCTCTTTCAACAGGAATGGGTTTTTTTTTCCCCTTCCCCCTCCCCTCTAAATTTACTTCACAGCAGATTGTCTTGTAGTAAATCACCAAAAACCCAAATAGCACTAAAGCATTCTGATACAACATTAGCATTTGCTTAACAAGCACAAGATAAACATTAAACAAAGAACTGCATTTCTTTATTAGAGGCTGCAAGATACATAATCCATGAGCACAAGAAACATGGGACCCAGTGGATATGCAGATGTGTGTTATTTCATTGGCGCTGGGCGGCCTTGTTAGAAAAGGTTTTCATCTGAAGGCTTGGGGGTGGATAGTTGACTGTCCCTGGTGGGTCTGTAACTAGATACAGAGACTGTTGCAAGCTAGGCTGGGCTCCCTGGTGGATGTGCTGATTGGACAGCCTGAGGAAAACTTGGGAAGCATCAGGAAGTGAACTCAATCACCTTGGGGATGATAGGGTAGAACCAGATGAAGGCATTTGACTTCTTTTGTAACTCCCACTAAGGACAGATTGCCAGTGCGATCCAACCTCCATAACTGCAAATCAGGCCCTTTCCCCTATGCCGATTTCATTAGAATGGCCAGCATGGTGCAGAGTTTAAAAAAAAAAAAAAAAAAAAGGTTAGACACAGTAATTTTACAGGCAGGCGGGTACAAAAAAAATCTGCATAATTAAGCAGTCAAGGCTGCTAATAGGGGAGTTTATATGCTCTGGGACCAGGCAAGGGCAGCACATATGGATATAGCACTGGATATTAAATCTACGGCATGCCGACTTACTTCAGAGCCCTTAGAGAAAAGTCTAATTATAGAGAGAGGAATTGTGTTTACTGGTCTGTCTTGGGCAAAGATGTTGAAAGAAGTGCAACCAAGTTTTGCAGTTAGACATGAACAGTCTGTTAATAGAGATATCAAAAATATGTGCTTGTGATTGTTTCGTATCTAATCCACAGGAAATCACAGATTCTGAGACCCCCTTTTCCCAGGTAAATGTGGGGGAGAGATACATATTCCGGATGCAGGACGTAAAATGTGTTCATTATTAAATTGCTGGAATTTAATCTGAACCAAGATCTTTATCATCAATAAATTATATTTAGCAGTTTACCCTAGTTAAGCTACTTCTGTTTAAAAATGTCAGTGCTTCTGGGTATAAGCTCAAAGTCAGCATTTAAATATAAATGGGTAATACGGGTAGAAGTTGCAGCAGGCAGGACTGAGTAGTTAGAGAAAGGGTATGTTTATGTAACAAGTCCTGACGTGGTGGACATTAACTTTTCATAATGCAGATCAAAGGTATGGAGAAGACCCAAGGGCCCTCAGTCAAGGGCCCCTAGCAACTGTCTAGTATGCTCTATGAGATGATTTCTTCAAATTAGAAAGACTTAGATTATAAAAAAAGGCTTTAAAAGTAATTACCCTTTCTTCCCTCCCCCCACAGCAAGTAAAGGAGTCTCTCCATTTGCTGATGGGAGATGATCAGCGAGGTGTTATCATGAAACGCTGCCTTACGCACATAACTGCTAGGAGAGGCTAGTGTCTAGTGCATATTTTGATTTAATATTTTTTAGCTTCAGGCTTTTGTCCTTTTAGTGTTTGGATTTAAAATACTGGGCCATCTGGGTGAGCCTCATTCTGAAATGCTGGCGAGCATAGTCAGTCAGAAACTGCTTTAAGGGCCGCAGCCTGCAAGGTTCTAAGCGCCCCTCAGCTCCTATGAAGTCAATGGGATTTGAAGGCCCTCTGGAATGTATAAGATGGATCCCTACCTTTTTGCTTCCTCTAGATATTTAAGGGGAGGCGTGAACAACACCAGTGTTCGTGGAACGTACAAGATTAGTGTTGAATATTGTAATAGCACCCTAGTCACTACACAAAACATAGGATAAGAAATGCTCCCTGCCCAAAAGTGCTTGCAAAGATGCTCTTAATCCCCATTTTAAGAAAGGAGGACAAAAAGACTTAGGTGCCTAACTGCCACTTTAGGAGCCTAAATCCCAGAATCAGTCTCCACTGGGATTCGAAAAACCTTCGCTCAGCTGCTGCCAAACCACATAGGTGCCTGCACTGGATGCCTATATTTTTGCAGTAACATTCCCCAAGGTGCCTATGCTTCTGACTCTGGGAATGCGCACAAGATTGGAATTTCTCTGCTAACTCACCTGTAGGACCCTATCCAGCAAATGTGCTCAACTGCCAGATGGGCCCCCTGTAGGTGAATTTACACAAAACAGCCTGGGTGGGCAGGGGGAAACCTCCCTAGTAACTTTTAGCCCAGTGGTTAGGGCACTCCCCTGAGATGTGGGAGACCCCTGGCTCAGGTTCCCCCCTTCACCCGATAGGAATAAGGGATTTGAAGAGGAATCTACAAGATTGAAAGTGAGTGCTGTAACCTCTGGGCTATGGGATATCCCTCAGCCTTTCCCGTTGAAGCTGTTCCAATGTGAATAAGTAATTTAAAAGGAGCAGCGGGGCTGGCTCCTGAGTCTCCCACCAGAGTGCTCCCTCTAACCACCACACTTCGTAGTCATTCTCATGTTTCCTCTGTGTCTGGCCAGTCATTCTTGCATTATTTATCCACAGTGGAACAGTCAGCAGCAGAGACTGAGGGGAGCCCCACATCAGAATAACCCACAGCCCAATGGTTAAGGTATTCACCTGCGAGGTGGCTGGTTCCTGTTCAGATCCCTTCCCCCACTCTGGTGGAGCAGGGGCTTAAATTATGGGTTTCACACATCTCAGGGGCACCCTAACCAGTGGGCCAAAAGTTATGATTGAGCTCTGAGAATGCAGAGCTGGCAACATCAGCCACAGCTAGCAGGCTAGTTAGGTAGAGCTAAATTCACAAAGAAACATGGGCATGATGATGCTGAGTGTCACCACGCCTAACTTTTAGGCACCTAGAAAATCCACACAGCCTGGGTTATGTACCTACGCTCCCCATACAATGCCTTGGGAAAGACCAGCGCCTGAGAGTGGGAGTCACAAAAGCCAGCACACTAAGCTGGCCAGTGGGAGATGCCAAGCTGAGGCATGTGTGCCCCCAGTCTCTTGCTAAAACAGTGCAGGTGCCTAACGCCTAAGAAAAGTTTGCACCTGAGAATCCCAAGCACAGGGAAGCATAGCCCTGAAGTCTGGACTTGGGCATCATCTCTGAGAGAGGGGCAGGGCTTAGCACCATAGGCGCCGACTTCGTGGGTGCTCCGGGGCTGGAGCACCCACGGGGAAAAATTGGTGGGTGCTCTGCACCCACCGGCAGCTTCCCGCCATCCCCGGGACCCGCGGCCAGCTCCCCGCCAACCCCGGGGCCCGCCGCCATCTTACCTTAGCACCGGGAGACGTTGCGGGGCCCCGCCCCCGACGCTGGGCGACGTTGCGTCGGGGGCGGGGCCCCGCAATGTCGTCCCCCCCCCCGGCGTCGGGGGCGGTGCCCCGCAACGTCACCCGGCGTCGGGGGCGGGGCCTGGCGTCGGGGGCGGGGCCCCGCCCCCGACACTGGGCGTGAGCTCCCACCGGCGCCACAGAAAGTCGGCGCCTGTGCTTAGCACACACCCCTCGGGAAAAGCAAACAGTGTGTGGGTGTACTTACTGTACAGCTTGAAGAATGCAGGCTTTTGTAACCTTACAGAACAACCTCGTACTTCTCTTCCCCAGATGAGCCAGGGAGAGCAGTGCTAGCTCCACTTTAAAGCCCTGGTCTGGACTTTTAGCAGCTTGCAATAGCATCAGACTATTCTGGGAAAAGTAGAAAGTAAAGAAGAGAGAGGGGGATAAGAATTTTAAATCTCATTTTTCCCCTTTAAAGTGACATTGTCAAGATAGAAAATAATATAGATTTAAAATGTTCTTATCTTTATTGATGATAACGCTAAAGCCTGGTATAATTTTTACAATCTAATTTACGCTTTACCGGTTGTGCTATATGTTTACTTTTTCATTTCACTCATCTTGGACATTCAAACTACACGGGTCAGTTTATTTTACTGGCTAGCCATTTTCACTTACTGATTCTTGCACTAGCACAATGGTATTTTGTTTGGGATTCTAAATGTTAAACAAACCAAAAAAAAAGCAACCCCCAAAACATAAAAGCACAACAGGATGTCTCCACACACATATACATCTCTGCTATTTTTACTGCAGTTTAAAAGAGGTTTATAACAATCTTTTATTTCAATATCTTTTAATATGTTTGGGACCGAACCTATCTTAATTTTTTGCAAGGTGCCTATCACAATGGTATGCTAAGCATCATCTTTGTCACTTTCCAAACCTGGCACTAGTAATAATAGCCAGCAATGGCAAGAGATTCCAAAGCTGGCTTTAGACTCTAGCCATTTACAGGCCAATTCCTCAAAACTCCATTGAATTCAATGGGTATGTGCTGATTTACACCAGATGAGGATCTGGATATTCATTCTGAAACAGTTTTGCAAGGAATGTGCTATCACAAAGTGAGCTGTTCCTCTCTCTTTATACTGCTACTGACCTCTGACCATCAATCCATTTCCTCCACTCACTTCCTCCCAATGCTTCATCGGCCACAGGGAATGGGATTGTTCGCTGGGAGTGCTATGTAAGCGTGACACGCAAATAGCAGTTTCTCTCCCATCCATCACGCTAATCAATGGTATTCCCATAGCACCGATCACCATGATATCGCCAATGTAAAAGATGCTATGGGAAATAGTCTCTTTGGAGATGATATACAAGGGATAGATTTAGACTCTAAGTTCCTCCTGGGCCTCAGTTTTGCACCCACAGTGACCGTGAGGCATGGGTTTATTATGTACCGTCGCACTTGCAATTATTTTGCTGGTGTAAAAATGAAAGCGCGTTTTTTCAAAATCTAGCCTTCTTCTTTCATTTGGAAGAAGTCATTTGGCAGCTTTGCATATGCTGCACCCCATGCATGGGTCAGGGAAGAATCCCTGGATTCATGCAAAAGGCATTACTTTCTCCACTGTCAAATCCCTCCTGGAGACTCACTCCTGCCAGGATGCCTGTGGGAAACTTGCTGACTTAATGACAAGCTTGAGGAGTAATTTGGGAATAGCTTCTGTATCATTTAAAAAATATATTTGCACGACTATTTTGTTAACGTAAGTGTATACATTTCATAACCCACCCTCATATCCTTTGTTCATTAGTCTCTTTATCTTGTCGTTGTGAGCTCCTCAGAGCAAGGATCGTGTCTTCTTATCTGTTTCGAAATGGCCTAGCATATCATTGGCACTACCAGAAATAAATAATAACTAGTAGATACCAGTTAGTGCTGGGCTGTCAATATTCCTTCTCTGTTGTTTTTGACTCCCCTCTCCATTAACCCACACATCCGAGCTATGTCCAGTTCCTGCTGCTTTTTCCTCCTGACTGTCTCCAGGATGTCTCCATTTCTTTCCATGTCCACAACCAGATCTCGTATCTAGGTCCATATTATATCCTGCCTTGACTACAGTAACGTCTTCCTCTTTAGCCTCATGTTGCCCCTCTTCAGTGCAAACAAGGTGCAGCCACTGAACTCCTCTTCCTGTGCATCAATTTGATCATGTTACTCCTCTCTTTGAATGCCTCCATTGACTCCTCATATGCTAAAATGCATGAAATTTAAGCCTCTGGTAATCACCTTCAAAGTTCTTAGTAACTCTGCCCCTCATGGAGACTTAGGACTTGGCAAAGTAAGCACAATCAACAGGATTTGGGGCCCAAGCCTGCAGGTGCTAAAAATACCCTGCAGAGTTCTGAGTACTCATGATGCTGTTGCCAATGAAGAGTATGTGAAGAAAAAGGAGGCATTGCATATCTTGAGAGTGCTCAGTACATTGCAGGGATTGAGACCTTTGTTTCTATTCATATTCCATTGGCCATACCCATTTTTGCACCCCTTCCACTCCCTGTTCAGCTTCCGAACTCACCTTCCCTGAGTTGTAGAAGCGACAAAGAGTTCTGTGGGACACTGCATGCATCTGAAGAAGTGGGTATTCACCCACGAAAGCTTATGCTCCAATACGTCTGTTAGTCTATAAGGTGCCACAGAACTCTTTGTCGCTTCTACAGATCCAGACTAACATGGCTACCCCTCTGATACTTCCCTGAGTTGTCATTAACTAGTTGCAACCTTGTACTTTTTTGTCAAGATGTTTTCCTAGAATCTTTTGTACCAGGTGAGCTGGTGATTCATTGGAGGAAGGGTGTATATCTTCATGGATTCCAGGGCCAGAAGGGATCAATGTGATTGTCTGGTCTGCAGTAGCGCAGCCAGGTCCAGAGCGCAGGGGGAGCGGTGCTATAAAAAGGCGCCTCCCCCTGTACTCACCCGGCGGCGGTCCGGGTCTTCGGTGGCACTTCGGCGGCCGGTCCTCACTCACTCCGGGTCTTCGGTGGTACCCGCCGCCGAAATGCCACTGAAGACCCGGAGCGCCGCCGGGTGAGTGCAAGAAGCGGCACTTAAAAAGAAGCTTCAAAGGCGCCGCTTCCTTTTTAAGGCGCCGCTTCTGCTCACAGGGGGAGCGGCTGCTCCCCCTGCTCCCCCCTGGCTACGCTACTGCTGGTCTGACCGGAATAAAACACAGGCCATAGAACTTCCCCCTAAATAATTTTTAGAGCATAGCTTTTAGTAACCCAGATTAGTTGCTTACTAGTTGTTTCAGTAAATGGTTTATGTTTTAGGAGTCTAATAGGCTAATAATTAAATTGTTGTACAAGTGGAAGCCTTGATCATGAAATGCTGTGTTTTCTGGAACCTCCAAAACCCCCCAAATCAATCCAATACTTGCAGTAAATAAAGACAATGTGGATTATACTGAAAACGCCAAACTGGGACTGAGTTAACTGTGGCTTGACTGTCTCATTTATCAGTGGTAAAGATAATCCTAAAAACCTGTGGTATGCAAACAGATTCTCCATTCAGTATTAAAGTCCAGACACTGAGCAGGTGAGTTTTACCTGCTTTTGTGACACATTCTGTTAAAAAATAAATAAATAAATCAGCAAGCATACAGTAGATGCCTTTTACTGCCAGAGTGGAACTTCACAAGCCTACCAGGGGACCTTTTTGTAATGTGTGTAATGTGCTGCTACCGTGCTTTAGCAAGGAAAAATGTCACTGCTGGGCTTTATTTTTAACAGACTTTTTTAACATCAATTAATGCAAGCAAATGTAGTGGAGTAGATCTAGCTTTTTATTTATATTTGGGGGAAAGCAGTGAGGAGACTTAGGGGGAGGGGAAGGAAGAAGCATTGTTTTTTTTTAAACTCCAGGCAATTAAACATTGGGGGAGATTTTCAAAGGCACAAAAGGCAGTTAAGCATCTAACTGCCACTGAAAATCAGTGGGAGTTAGGCACCTAACTGCCTTTTGTGTCTTTAAAAATATACAGTATGAGTGAGATTTTCAAACACTTATTTCCTAAAGTGTGTACTGCAAGTTACATTACATGAAGGCCAAGATCGTCAGCTATCAACATGGCTCCATGTGTAATGTGCTCCACACACTCACCTCCTCCTTTACACACACAGACACACATATGCATGCACGCACACACAGTTGTAAATGAACTCTTATATTATCTCCTAGCATTGATTAATTTTGTTCTGTTGGGGTGAGGGGTCTTTGCAAATCTTGACAGTGCAACTGTGTTCTTTTAATATGAGCTTTTCATGAAAATAAAGTTAAAAGTTAACTCTACAGCTACTTGACTTGCCCTGCTGCATGGAAGTTTTGATGTGGGCAGAGAGCAGCATGTGATCTGGGGTAACATACTGTATATGATATAATATGTTACATCACAGTGAGCAAAGGACAAAATGATAACTTTAACTTAGAATTTTCATGCTTTTACTAGGGCTGTCAAGCTATTAAAAAAATTAATCGTGATTAATCGCACTGTTAAACAATAATACAATACCATTTATTTAAATATTTTTGGATGTTTTCTGCGTTTTCAAATATCTTGATTTCAGTTACAACACAGAATACAGAGTGTACAGTGCTCACTTTATATTTATCTTTGATTATAAATATTTGCACTGTTAAAAACAAAAGAATTTTATTTTCAATTCACCTAATATAAGTACTGTAGTGCAATCTCTTTATCGTGAAAGTTAAACTTACAAATGTCAAATTATGCACACAAAAAATAACTTCATTCAAAAATAAAACAATGTAAAACTTTAGAGCCTACAAGTCCACTCAGTCCTACTTCAGCCAATCGCTCAAACAAGTTTGGTTACATTTGCAGGAGATAATACTGCCCGCTTCTTGTTTACAATGTCACCTGAAAGTGAGAACAGGCGTTCGCATGGCACGGTTGTAACCGGCGTCGCAAGATATTTATGTGCCAGATGCGCTAAAGATTCATATGTCCCTTCATGTTTCAGCCACCATTCCAGAGGACATGCATCCACGCTGATGACAGGTTCTACTCAATAACGATCCAAAGCAGAGCGGACTGATGCATGTTCAGTTTCATCATCTGAGTTAGATGCCACCAGCAGAAGGTTGATTTTTTTTTTGATGGTTCAGGTTCTGTAGTTTCCGCATCTGAGTGTTGCTCTTTTAAGACTTCTGAAAGCATGCTCCACACTTTGTCCCTCTTAGATTTTGGACAGCACTTCAGATTCTTAAACCTCGGGTCAAGTGCTGTAGCTATTTTTAGAAATCTCATATTGGTACCTTCTTCGCATTTTGTCAAATCTGCAATGACAGTGTTCGTAAATCAAACAACGTGTTTTGTGTCATCATCCGAGACTGCTATAACAAGAAATATATATGACAGAATGCGGGTAAAACAGAGCAGAGGACATACAATTCTCCCCCAAGGAGTTCAGTCACTAATTTAATTAATGCACTATTTTTTTAATGAACATCATCAGCTAGGAAGCATGTCTTCCGGAATGGTGGCTAAAGCATGAAGGGGCATACAAATGTTTAGCATATCTGGCACATAAATACCTTGCAACGCCGGCTACAAAAGTGCCATGCAAACTCCTGTTCTCACTTTCAGGTGACGATTGTAAATAAGAAGTAGGCCGCAGTATCTCCCGTAAATGTAAACAAACTTGTTTGTCTTAGCGATTGGCTAAACAAGAAGTAGGACTGAGTGTACTTGTAGGCTCTAAAGTTTTACAGTGTTTTATTTTTGAGTGCAGTTATGTAACAAAAAAAATTTACATTTGTAAGTTACACTTTCACGATAGAGATTGCACTACAGTACTTGTATGAGGTGAATTGAAAAATACTATTTCTTTTGTTTATCATTTTTACAGTTCAAATATTTGTAATAAAAAATAATATAAAGTGAGCACTGTACACTTTGTATTCTATGTTATAATATAAATCAATATATTTGAAAATGTAGAAAAACATCCACAAATATTTAATAAATTTCAGTTGGTATTCTATGGTTTAACAGTGCGATACATTTTTTTAATCTCAGTAAAAGAAAATTGAATTAATCGCATGAGTTAACTGCGATTAATCAACAGCCCTAGCTTTTACCAATTTTAAGTCAGAGCTTCAGTATAGTTTCTTTATTTTACTAGCAATACTGGTGTTGTAGGGTTCATAGACAGATTCTGGCTGCTGTAGCTCACTCTCAGACTTTTTTCTTTCACATGTACCAGTGACTCTTGTTCAATTGTGTATATTTAATGATTGGGAGGAGAAGGAAGGAATGATTGGGAGGAGGAAGACACCCAGTCCAGATCTCTGGTGTTCGACCCTCACCTCTGTCTCTTTGTCTCTCTAGAAGGTGTTCTTTGTGGTCTATTACGTGTTGCACTGAATACTGCCTTTTAGTGGTTAGTTGAAGTGTTGGGGCCAGTACACTTTTCTTCCATACAATACAACCTCAGAGTTACAAACACCTCGGGAATGGAAGTGTTCATAACTCTGAATGTTCATAACGCTGAACAAAACATTATGAGGGGTAGCCGTGTTAGTCTGTGTCCACAAAAACAACGAGGAGTCTGGTGGCACCTTAAAAACTAACAGATAAATAATAATAAAAAGATAACAAAATAAACAGATTTATTTGCAAAACATTATGGTTGTTCTTTCAAAAGTTTAAAGCTGAACATTGACTTAATACACTTTTGAAACGACTATACAGAAGAAAAATGCTGCTTTCCCTTTATTTTTTTTTAGTAATTCACATTTAACACAGTTCTGTATTGTATTTGCTTTTTTGTTTTTTGTACTGCTGCTGCCTGATGGTGTACTTCTGTTGCCAAATGAGGTGTGTAATTGACTGGTCAGTTCATAACTCTGGGGTTCGGAACTCTGGGGTTCTACTGTACTACTTTCCTTTTATTTTAAGGTTTGGCACTTCATTTTCTCCTCCTTCACATAATATAATTGCAGCAACAAAACCTTTTCTTTTTTATTAATGAAAATATTACAGGATTAACATCAGTATCATATAGGACTAACTCTTTTCTTCACAGAAGCATTTGACAAAGCCTGCTGGTTCTGACCAGTTTAATTAATAAGTAGGGTAGCAAATGGCCTCTTACTCTCTTTGCCACTGTTTGTTTTTACTTCTGAAATGCCCCCATTTTCCAGAAAATGACTAGTCCTCCTTGACCTCACTTCTGGTGTTCAAACATGCTTTATGTTAAAGCCCTCTGCTCGCCTCTAGGTTTAACAAACTTAGGGCTGGTCTACACTACCCGCCTAATCGGCGGGTAGCGATCGATCTTTCGAGGATTGATTTTTCGCGTCTAGTGTAGACTCAATAAATCGATCCCCGATCGCTCTGCTGTCGACTCTGGTAATCCACCCGGACAAGAGGCGGAAGCGGAGTCGACGGGGCAGCGGCAGCAGTCGACATTGCGGCGTCCTCGCGGTGCAGTAAGTCGAGTGAGGTATGTCAGCCTCAGTTACCAGTTATTTACATAGCTGAAGTTGCGTACCTTACATCGACCCCCCGCCCCTAGTGTAGACCTGGCCTAAAAGTTGCAGCTTGTATGAGATGAAGGAGACAAGCAAGGAGGTTTGTAGATGAGTTCTAGCTACTTTACATTGAGGGTACCTGTTTTCCCCTCTTTGTTGTAGAGAGACTGACAAGTAAGCGTAACATGACTTTCACTGTCACAAAGTACATAAACTTGCAGACTTCAAGTTTTCTGATGGAGAGTCTTAGGTGATTTTAAACATTGTCATGGATTTGTAGCTGATGGCCCCAAAGCTTTCAGAAAGAAAAAGATCACAGTAGTTAAATATATATGTTGCTAAATATCTTTTTTTGACATTGAGATTTTATTTCTTAATAAAAATAAAATGCCATGGAACCGGTCTTTGTTATATAGTCAGAGTATACAATATTTAAATTTTTAAATAGTAGCTTGAATGAACTCATGCAGGTCTTTAAAAAATTTGTCATAAAGAAATTAAAAATGTATTATGCCCAAAACATTTTTATAATTCTGCATTATAGCCTTAGAAATATTTTATCAGGGTATTTTTGTTTGGTTTGGTTTTACTGTGTTTTGGTTCTTTGCAGATGGAACATCAGGAATTGCTATGTAAGAAAGATGACTATATTTAATTATTGGCTTCTGATTCTTGATTAAATTAGTACAAATCCTCACTTGTCTCTCTCCACTGTCCTACTCTTACACTTCAGCAGCATTATTTCTCGCTGACTAAAATCTTATCAAGAATCCATCATTTCCCCTTTCCATCCACTAAGTTTTGATGATTTGGTGCAAAGGTGTACTTACCGTAACACTGTTACGATAACTAGTACATTTGTGTTTCTGTTATGATGGGAATACTGTTGTAGTGAGACTTATCCACTGTTGCTGCTTCTTCTCAGCAGTGTTAATTATACTTTAGGCTCATGTAGGGTGCATATGGAAACACAAAAATAAGTGATCAGGGACTAGAACAGTTTTGCTTTCATTTGTTGTGACAATGGCACATCTACTATGAAACACACACACAGAGGCTAACGTACCTTATCTGTAATGAGGTCATGTCCCATGATGTGTATTAAACACCACTAACTAGTCCCCTGCTTATCCAAAACCTCATTTATCTGAATTAATTTTGTGTCCCCCATTTCATTCAGCTAAACAAGGTTTCACAGTGTTTCCAACTCACGGTTTGATCATGAGTCTCATGATACGTAGTGTTTTGCTTAAAGCCTAGTCCCTGGAGTCTTATGAATACATAAGAATCTCAGCTTTCATTTAGAAAAAAACAAAGAGGGGGGACAAATTTCTAGTCCTTACGGTGACAGAGAAATGCTGGAAAATCTGAGACTTAAAAATGCCAAATCCACAAAGCAAAGAATTCAACGTGATTATTGTTTTAAAATCTTACAATTTTTAAGCCAATCTAATGATTTTGGGGGCCCGAGTCATGATTTTTGAGTGTTTGGCATTGGCAATACCATTTTCACGATAATGTGCATTTTCATATGTGTATCTGACTACTGTGGATAGTCTATCAGACTATGGGGCAGTATAGGGTTTTATAGCAAGGATCTCCATTTCCCCCTCAGTGTACATGAGAGAGTGGAGAAGCACCTATTTATCCCCAGCCCCTTGTTATGCCTATAGATAGTCTCCACTAAACTATGTATTGATTCCAGCCTCCAACTTTTGGAGATGCTGAATCACAGCACTTGTGCAGTGGTTTAATGGCATTTGATATAGTTTATCTGATTCTTCCCACAACCATTGCCAATGAATGCCGACTGCCTAGCTTAAAAGAGAGCTAAATCCTATTTTGGCCAAGGCAGCTATGAAGAGCACAGATGCCCACTGTGTCCTCTGCAAAAGGACTTCTGCCAACCAGGGAATGATTTCTCATGGCAGGACAAGAGGAAGTGCTGTGCAGTGCACTTTACTGCTCTCCTGATCAGAAGCAAAGTACGATCCTACCTGCTGCCAGTTAGCACTTGCTGCTGAGTGCAGCATACTCACTAGCTGACTGGGGAGCTAGTTGCCCACTGGGGAATGTGGTACATGGGCCAATGAATTAGCTGTCTGTCCTTCCTACTACTACTAGTGATTGCTGTGGAGACACCGTGTCCTGCTGCTTGCATGGGGAAGAAGAGGGTGGAATTTAGTTCCTATACACCAATGCTTTGGGCTAATACCTAAACAGTGGTTGGCAGGCAAAACAAAAGCATTGTGCCATGCAGAATTCTCAAGTTTGGAAGCAGCCTTGGCACTTCTGCTCCAGCCATCTAGTGTCTGGCCTGGTGAGGGTGGGAGCATAAGCTAACTGCATGGCTCTATGAGCATCACCTGCTAGATGACTGCATAGCATTAACAGGGGGCTGCAAGGAGCTGCGATGGCAGCAGCATCTGAAAAGGGAGGGAGGTGGGTAATATTTTTCAGTGAGATGGCCGTATGTCTGGGAGATATCCCTGAATGCCAGTACGGAGACGGGAAGGGGCATGGTCCCACCCTGAATAAAACCCCCATGTCTTTTTACCCCGCAAGTGGTTTTGATTCCTCTTATATACTTCTTTGCTGTTCCCCCCCCCCCCTTCTCCTTATTTAAATTAACAAGAAAAAGAAAAACTCGGTGGACCTTTTTGAAAATATTTGAGCCAACAAATGCAGTCTTGTAAGTTATTTATTAGAGTATTTCTCAGTAAAAGTTTAATGCCATATAGTGGTCAGCAAACTCTCTCTTGCTGTTACAGTCATGTTTTTCATATCACGTTTCAAATTTCCTCAGAGCATTAGAAGTGTTATTTGGTTTTGGCGTGATGTTAATCACCTCATAGTAGTTTAATGCCATGATACATTTTTCTCTGGCTCTACAAGTTTTACCCATAAGAGAGGATGTACAATGGCCTCAAAGACTGTACATTTATTTTTCTCATAACTGTGATGTATTTTTTCCTTTGCTAATATATTTTGATGCCTTATAGTTGTAACCTGCTGTTCTCTTTAATTGCTTATTGTTATTAATTATGTAGCGATAACGTTGTCGGCTGCTTGAGCCATTTGGCTGTAAAAAAAATGCATTTATCATTATTGCCATTGGAGCTGCAGTAAATTGCCAGAGTTCTGTCTGGAGATGAATGCTTTTGAGCGTTTCTCCAATAAAATTTGAATGTGGATCAAATCAAGATTTTCTTTTGCCTCTTCCCTTCTCCCCCACCCCTAGGGCTTCTCTGCCCTGTCCCCACTTCTCTTCTTTTCTTCCTTCTCCACCTCTTCTCCTCCTTGAGCTTTTCTTGTCGCATCTACTCTTCCCCCGTGGCCCCATTTTCCTCCTTCTTCTCTATTGACTTTCCTTCTACCCCACCCCTTTACAGTAGCTCCTTGTTTTTCCCACTTACCTCTTCCCTGCCTCCTCCTGTCTACAGTATTTCCTCCCCCTTCCCTAACCTTTATCTGCATTTTCCTCTCTGCAATCTTTTGTGTTCCTCCTCTTCTATGCTTTTTGTCCCGTCCAGTCCCCTCTCAGTTTATTTCTGTCTTTTTAGAGCTCACTGGGTATTTCTTAAACTCCGCTTTTTGGTGGGCAGAATATTGGGAAAAGATGACTTTGCTCTAGAGAGATGCTATAGTTTGAGTCCTAAATAAATATATATTTAAATAACGGCCAGCCCGAAGCCATAAATTCACAAAGATCACAAACACAGTATACTGCGTATAGCATAAGAAAAAGCGAATCAGCCCTGATTATTGTATGTCTTCGAGAAACTGGGAAACTCTTCAATGCAGGGATCCCTTCAGTTTGTTTGGGGACAATTCTGCTCTCTAGTGTAAATCCATGTAACCAATAGAGTAACATCAGATTTACAGTGTTGTAAGTGAGAACAGACTCTAGCCCTTTTTGTCAGGGGAGCCTAAAGCTTCCTACGTTACTGTAGAATGGGCTCAAATACAGAAATATGTGAAAATTAAATCAAGCTGAAATTGAGCTTTCTCATATTTTCCTAAACAAAAAAATAGCAACTAAATTAGACTCAAAAATTACAAAGATTACACCTCATTAAGTGGAACTATATCACTTTAAGAATATTCTGACCAAGAAAAATTCTTCAAACTAGTTCAGTTGGGCTAAAAGAAAAGAGTCTAGTTTAAAAGCCCCGTTTAGTGTAAATTAAGCACAGGTCTGAGGGCCCCAAGTGCACATTCCACATTTTTTCTTCTATTTTGGGGGGGGACAGGGTGGTGGAGAGGGCAGGAGATTGGCACATCCCTAATTGAGCTGAAGTTCGAAATCAATATTCTAGCTACTGCTGTTCACTTCTTCAAAAGGTCCTTTACATGTGTAACAAGAAGTCAGTAAGCAACAGTTCTTATACTTCATTCAGCTTTGAAAAAAATTGTCAACAGTGCCTGTCTTTTCATATAACTAAATAGCAGGAAGTGTAATACTTTTCATTCTAGGTATCCATAATGTTCAGAAATGCAAAGAAGTCCTGTTCTAGTCTATTTCTTTCTCTCTCTCTCTCTCTCTCTCTCTCTCTCTAAGAGGAAGCAGGCCGTTCTTTGCATAGGATAAACGGCTTTTCAGCATTTAGCGATTTTCTCCTTCAGACAACTAGTGGCTTTGTGCCAAAAAAAGAAGGCCCTGACCTTGCTATACACTTAGAACAAAAAATACCTGATGAGAGTTGTGTACGGTACATAGCTCGTGCTGCTGGTCCACTGCTGTGTGGAATTAATATTGACTATTCGACTGTCTCAGTGCTAGAAGATGTTTTCCCTGTAGACCTAACTTTACAACAGGTTGCATTTAGTTTATGCTGCATGAAATATCCTCTTTCAATTTTACCAATTTGTGTTTTTTTTGTGCAGTACTCGAAGGTAGATATACCTGTACTTCCACCAGTTCCAGAAGTCCCAGACGGGTGGGCATTACTAGTAGGTATTTAACATCAAACAACAGAGAAAGCTACCTCTCCAAGCAGAAAGCATGAACAACAACAACAACAAAAAATTACATCCAACACAGCAAGAAAAAAAAACCACATTTAAAATGAATGCACAATACTAAAAACCAAAAGTTTTTGACTTATATTACTCTGTTCTTAATTCTTCTGAATACAAATGTGACATTTTTATTAGGTTTTTTTCCCCATGGTTTGATTAAATTGTTAATAAGTACTTTGCCCAGCCAGTCTCTGAACAGTTCGAATTATAATTTTATTTTACTATAGAAAGGTTGGTACAAGAAACGTTCTTTTCAGGGAGAAATATGGCCTCAGCACAGGATTGAGAGCAAGGAATTGCAAAATTCTAATCTTGACTGACACTGATTGTGTTGTGGCCTTGTACAAATTATCTAGGGCCTGATCCTTCTCCAGCTAAATTTAGTGAGAGATTTTCCATTGTCTTCAATGGGCGAAGGATCAGTCACTTAATGTGCCTCAGTTAAAAAGGCCTGACCCTGCAAATTGCTGAATTATCTACTCACACGAACAGTTTCATGTAAGCCAAGAGGACTGCTCATCTGAGTTAGTTACTCCAATGTGCAGGCATTTGCTTGATCAGTCTCTTTAAGTCTTTGGTTTATGCTCATAGAGCATTTTGAAGAAATAGTGTTAAGCTAGAAATACATTTGAATGATTCATACTGCTACAAATAACCCATAAACTCCAGCTTTTTCTTAATGGTGCTTTTAATTTCTTCTAATAGCAAGGAGAAAACATTTTGAAAATTATTTGCAGAATATGCCATGTCACAGCAGGCTGCATAGCAATGATGTTGTGTAACCTTGTGATGTGTACATGCTATGTGATGCAACGCAGATTTTAAAAAAAAAAACTAAATACCTTTTCCTGGTGCAGTTACAAGCAAGAAGTAACAAATTGTGTCCCATAACATGGTGACTAACACTGTTGCTGAATTCTTGAACTCTCTCCTAGTAAGCCAGATACCTGGAAAGGGCATTTGCTACATGGAAATCTTTCTTACTTGAGATGAAAATATGACAGTTATTAAGAAGTTAGGACTGTTAGATATGGAATGAATCCTTTTTTATTTTAACCAATCGGACTGGTTAGCCATTTTGGGGTTTAATCCATGTACAATGCTAAAGGCACTTACACTTACATGCAGCCAAAGTGAGTGCAACCAAGCAAAAAAGTGAACAGTTGGTGAAGTGAAATGCATCCCTTGCTTCAGACAGAAATACAGTGGAGTGAGAGATGCAGCAGACTGGCTTTCCCTTAAGCAGAGTTAATTTCAAAATCTGGCCCTGGAGAGATGAACTTTTTGCTTTAATTGAGGAGGTGGATTCTAGGGCTTGTTGCTCCATCAATCAGCACCCTTCTCCTGGTGGCTGTTCCTCAAAGGTGCATTAGCAATACTCTACAAAACGCTGTGTGTCCTTTAGAAGCGACAAAGGGTCCTGTGGCACCTTATAGACTATCAGACGTATTGGAGCATAAGCTTTCGTGGGTGAATACCCACTTCTTCAAATGCATGCACATGCATCTCAAGAAGTGGGTATTCACCCACGAAAGCTTATGCTCCAATACATCTGTTAGTCTATAAGGTGCCACAGGACTCTTTGTCGCTTCTACAGATCCAGACTACCACGGCTACCCCTCTGATACTTGTGTGTCCTTTGGTCATAGAATAGGCCATATTGCACAGTGCCTCTGGGAGCACTATTGGAGCTGAAGCCTGAGTGCCCCAGCACCACCATTTTACAGGGTCCAATGCACATGTTCTCTCCTCTCCAGTACTGGTACAGCTCCAATGGCCAACATACATAGGAGGGGGAAGAGTCATAGCCTGGCCTTGCCCTGCCTTTCTTTGCCCTATTTGGGAAGGCTAAGATTGCCTGTGTGACTCGTGGATGACAGGACTAGGATTTTGCATGGCTGCTAAGCATGGGCATAAAATGGGGAAGGCTCCTCACATCTTTGTCCCAACTCCCTTCCATGTACCCACTCACAGGTAGGCACAATCTTGCTCTAAATATCATCTTTTTATTTGAAAAAGGAGTGGGAAATGTCACCCAAGAGGGAACCATGAATGCCAGGTTTCCATACTGAGCAAACTTTTTATGACCAAAGTCACAGACTCATTTAGAATTGGATTGAGAATAAATGCCAACCCTGACACAGCCCTAACGTCCGTGATGTTAGTGAATGGCACTATTATATTACGATGAAGAAAGGGGTGAGGAGGGCATGAAGTCCTTTCTTCCCCCCCCACCCAATGTGAGAAAAGTGGTCAGCTTTCCTGAATATGACAGGACACTCCTGATTGTAATTCTGTCGCCCACTCAGACCCTATGCTCCTAGCCTAGCAGAACAGGATGGGACTTCATTTAGACTTTTTATTAGACTTTTTTCAGTGGCAGTTCTTTCAGTGCTGTAAACATTTCCTTTCAGCAAATTCCAGCTGTATCCTTTGGCTTTAGTACATCTATTTCTTTATCACTTTACTCCTGTGCTTTTCAGAATTAACACCTTGGTGGATTGTAGTTTTTGTTTTGGGGCGGGTGGCGTGATAATGTTTGAGAAATTAAAAATGACAGAAACTCTATTTCAATCAGGGAGAAATGATAAACATGATGCTAGAACTCATCAGGCAATGTTCAGTTGAGCATCAAGTCTTAATAGAGTAATTGTGTCCTCTTTAACCGGGTGGAGAAAAGGCCTACCTGATATTTGAACACTAGAAGTTCTTTTTTGTAGCAGGGGCTTAAGAATTACAGTTACTAGCTGGGTTTGAAATAGCAGTGAAATGATTTGTAACAAAATTCAGACACTTTTGTATTTGTGTAGCAGTTGTGAACTCTGCACATTGTCATTAAAAAAGAAGCACCAGTGACACAAATATGTAAACTAAGAAACAATTGGGTCGACATATGCATTGCAAATTATGATGCAGTACTGCTTATTTTTTCTACTCTGGTTTTTAGTGCAAGCTGTTGTAGCCAAGGGGTTAGCTTTGTCATCTCTGCCATTTCTTCGTTACTCCTTAGACCTCTGGCTTATAAACGTGTGCTGTGAAATTAACTCAGGGAAGAGGAGAAACAAAGTGAAGGGAAAGAAATTGGTTTAGGGCATAGTTTGCTTGCTTAAAAGAGAAAACACTGTAGCTGTACACATTTCTGAGCTGGAAAATTACAGGAACTTCAGGCCATTTGGTTCCTGTGTTTTATGCAGAGGGCAGCGTTTACTCCTATTCTGATCAGGAGCTTTACCAGGAGGCGTTTATATCTCTGGACCTTAGCTGATAGATTCAGTCAGTGTAAGAGGCAGAAGGACCCTTCTGGACAGCCTGGAAGGTGAATGAGAGAGAATCCTACTTATAAACTGATACAAATTGGTTTTCAGTGATGGCTGTAGTGTTGATCGGACAATATAAGGGGGCCCCCAGTGGTTACCAACTTAACAACTGCATGTGAGTCAACCACTGAACAATTTACTTGTAGCCACACTAGATTTTTGTTTTTATTGACAAGAAAGAAGCATAAACTTGGGACACACAGAGGCTGCTTCCCTTGTTTAAAGTTTATATTGAAATGTCACTGTCTTCAGTGAAATAACAAGTTCTGTGTTGGAGTTCAAAACTTTGCTGGGGTCTGAACAGCCAGAATATTACCACTTTATCTGTTTTCTCTGGAATAAAAGTAACAAATTAGCAGATGTAGATATTGAATGGTAAGAGAGAGGATTTTTAGCAGATAGCCGACAGCTTTCAATGTGAGTGTATCTTCATCTTGAAGATAGATTTTGTTGTTTGGTTTTTATAGCTGGTTGTCAAGTTAGCTGCTTAAGGTAATGGGCTGCACCTCAATTACAGTCTGCCTACATCCATTGAACATTTAATATTTGTGTAAATATTAAATATTTATATGAATATTACACACTTTTATTTTGAATTTATTCCTGTTTACATTTATGTATCATCTGAGTAAAGATTATAAATGGAAATAATGTACTTAGCCGGAGATTCTGCATGCGTCAAATTATCTTCCAACATTGGGTAAGCCGCCATCATTGATGTTGTTAGGCTTTAACCATGTCTTACCTCACACCTTAACCATGTAGGTGCACTTTTAAATCTCAGCTTTGTGATGATATACAGTGGGCATTTTGTTCTTAACTCCCTTATGGAGTTATTGGATCTATAACGTGAAGGACATACTGACTTGTTTTGCAATGTGCAACACCAGGGACTGCAAGGTACGGTTTTCTGTTTGATTTTGGAAAAGTGTAGGTTTTATATTATAGGTTAATTTCTTTCTCATTGTTCAGCTAACTCATTTGCACTGTAATGTACTTTCCTATTCCTCCTCCTGATAGTTGGTGCTTTAATAGCTATGTTGCAAGCAATATTCTAAATTTAATCCATATAGCGGTTGTCTAGAATTCCATAGCATTGCTTATTTCTTACCTATAACTCTTAATAAAAAATAGGGCTGTGCCAACCTATTATACCCTTAATAGAATATTCTAATGGTTATTAAATCAATTGACTCTGAATCTCACTTTAATAAATGAGTCAGACAGTATTTTCCAATTACTGTCAGCCACCACCTTTCTAAAGAGCAGAAGATTATTTTGATTGAATTTTTTAAAGCTGTTCAGCACTTTTCCCCCCCGCTCTTACTCAAAGAATAGCAGCTCTCTCGTGTGGGGAAGAAGGCCTCTTGGACTGTATTCTGACACTCCATTGCATTTCAGATTTATCCCAAATGTAAACTGAAAATGTGGCATTTCACTGGCCCTTTATTTATTAATGATATAATACTTTGTGCACTGTTGTAGTGCCTTAGCAAATTGCCTGCTAAATAAGAGCCAGATTGTGGCTAGCCATGCACAAGTAGGTAAGAAGACTCAAGAAATCTTTCTAACCCTTTTTCCCTACCTTATACCTCCACAAGGAGCGACCACAACCATCCTGTTCTTGTATACCAGAGGGCGATACAGCACTAGTGACACTACTGAATTCTCCACAGGAAGCAGGGCCTCCTCTGCGCTAGCGATAGCTGTCGCACCAAAACCAGTAGAAGTGGGGAGGAGAGGCGCAGTGTGGGGAAGAGGGGGGCACTGCACCTTTGAAAGGCAAAGATCACCTAGATGTGTGCTCCCTTGGTGTTTCCAGAGGTCTTCTGTGTGTCTCAGCAGTCACTGTGCCAGAATGCCTCTAGGATCTAGCATTGATGCAGAGCCCCTCCTCTGTCATGGCAGTCTTATTAAAAGCCATAATTAGTCACTAATTAAGTAACCTCATAACACCCTTGAGAGTTAGGTAAAAACCACTATACCTGTTTTATCAATGGATAATCTGAAACAGAGAGAATAATTGATTTGCCCAAGGTCACACAATAAGTCAGTAGCAGAGCTGGGAAACCCCAGAACTCCTGACTCCTAATCCAGTGCTATGTGCTAACTATGTTCCTTCCTCTTAAGTTTAAGTTATGCCCATCTCACATTCTTGAATTTAGTAAGTGGAAATTTGCCATTTATTCCAGGAGTGGAGCACAGGATGAGTTTTATGTCAAAATTGGAGTGAAAAAATTGTCCCATGTAAAGAAAATCCCAAAGCTGCGGTCGTAGGAAGAAAACAAATTTCTTCGCGTTTTAAATGTGATCTTCATAACTGTAAGGGCTAGGCACATTTTTTTTTTAACAGAAAGCTTAGATTCTGCAGCCATTGATGGTTCTTGCCTGGGGAAGTTACCCATTTGCCAGAGGTGAGTGGGTGAAGCGAATTTTTTAATCCCTTTTTATAAGCCTTTAGGAAAATGAAATTTGCAATATAAAGCAGGCTAAGTAATTTTAATGTTTGTGATCAACAGATCTCAGGGATACTGGAAATATAACAGTCATATTTTAACAGGGACCAACTGTTCTTGAACAAGTAAAAACACTGTATTAGCCAAAATTAGGTATTCTTCAAATCAGAATTCATATCTTTCTACCTGTTTTGTCATGTTTAATTAAGATAATTATTGTGGACCATGTGAGGAAAATTCCATACCCCATTCCTCTTTGAATTCCTCTATATCCCAGTATCTCAGTTCAGGAATCCATATCCCCTTGGAATGTTTTGAGAAATTTCCCTAGTGGTATAGAATGACTAGCACCATTAATTTGCCAATGCTAACTCTGTGTTTCAAGGCTTGGCATTGATTACTTTCACCTTGATGGGTGAAAGAGCCAGGGATGAGCTCCCTTTGTCCCACTTGCTGTGAGTCTGTACATCAGCACGGACAAGTTGACGAAGAAACTTCCCCCATAGGCTTGTTAGTGCATAATTGTCCATTATTGGGATTTTCTCTGAAATACCTGGTACTGGACAGTGTCGGAGAAAGGATACTGGGTAGGTGGATGTTTAGTCAGATCTAATATGACAATTCCTATTTCCTAGTGGGGGAGGGGTGGAGAATGCCAGTTCAGGATCTTCAGAAAGGGAAGCACCAGTTTTGTGTGAGGCTGCTGAGTACATATTCTTCTGCAGCACCACCCACTGCTGAAGCCTGCCTGTTTGTGAGAGAGTACCTTGTAAAACGTGCATCACATGCTATGACCATACCTCTTAATTATCCTGTATTGGGCAGGGTGTCCTGTACTTTGGCTACTGTTTCTGGCCCTGTCCTGCTGTGTTTACACAGCTGTCCTCCATCATGGTAGCCATTGGGCTTGAATAGAGAGATCCTCTCCAGTCCTCTTGGTGGCGGAGTTCTGTGCATGCTGCTGCCTTTAAACCCTTTTCCTCCTCCTCCAAACAGATGTTTTCTGGCTTCTTGCCCATCTTCCTGGTGATTAGATGGGACAGGGCTTATCTTTGAACAGTGGTTACAGACTCTAAAGAGGGTTGGCAATGTTGGCAGAAGGATGAAAAACCTAGGCAGCTTCTTGAGTATCCACTAAAACTAAGCATCCACACTGAGGATGGAAGATGTTTTGGGTTCAATATTTGTTAATTTATATACACTGATTTATAAAAGATGTCACACAGCTCAGATAGCCCTCTCCTTCCTCCCTTCCCATCTATGCATTAGGCTTCTAGATCAATTTTGGATAGAATAATATCAATTTTGGATAGATACCAGGCATCCAGCAGTGCACAGATCACGGTGTAGTTAGATACATGAAATTTGTGCACAAGCAAGTTATGATCTTCTGACCCTAGCATATATAGTCTCCCAAGATAGACGAGCCATTTCAATACACTGTGATCACTGTTTCAAAAGGTGAAGTTAGATAGGATAGGACTTTGTAAAGAACAAAAACTAATTGCTATAGGAAGCTAAAACTCTGCTTGTTGGTGTGTGCCTGGCTATCCTTGTGAATCCCTATCATGCTGCATGATGACTGACAGGAAGGGAGAAGGGGAAAGAGAAGCATATAAGCAATAATTTTAAAGAGCCAGAATAGGACCAAAAGTTTCTATATTCACAGCTAAGTTAAAAACGTGATTTTATCATGTTGGAAAAGCAAAGTTATGTGCATGCCTATATTATTAATGCTGATTATTTAATTGAGAGAACCCCTAAGATAAAGTGTAATCCTTATGGCTTTGTAGGTTTTGCGCTACACCTTCTCAATATGAATCTTCTCAATATGAAGAATTCATAAACCGTTTAGATAATTATATTCAAGAAGAATTTGCTACAGCCCCAAATACACAAAGGACTTTTCCTCTTATGAAATTTTAAAATTTAGAATGTCCTGAGTAGCTTAGTTATGCTTTATCCCCCACCCCCAAATTCTTACCCTTGCCCTTGCTTACGCCAAGGCTGAATTTAGCCTTCAGATTAATTCAGCCTAACAAAAACACCAGGCATACAACTGAAATTATTTCAATTCTGGTTAGTTATTAAGGGTTAGGTTGAGAAACTGACTGTGTGACACCATTCAGTTTGCAGGTTCCATGACATGTTTTCTTTAAATTAATTGAAATAATTTTCTAATAGAATTAAACAAACAAACAAAAAAGCTTGTGTGTGTTCTGTGTGTTCTATTCACTATTGACAGCAGTTACTAACCTGGCATGTTGGTCATTATGGTTACTAATCACTCTAGTCAGGGTTGTATTAAGCAGAAGGTAGACAGTTTGACATTTATATATTTAGGATAGAGAGAGGGCTTTCCTAAATCATTTTTTCACCTAAGAAATATTGTAGAGATTAGTTGGTTGCCAAGCTGTGTGTTATTGTTTGATTTTTAGTAATCAAATATTGTATTTACCTGCTAGATCAATGTTATTTGTGTGACACACTAGTGACATACAGAAGGACCTTTTCTAAGCTGTGGTATGGGAATTGTCCCCTCTGCAGTAGGGCTGGAAGCCGCATCTTACTTAGCAACTGTTTCTAAGTAGGACAGCCATTCACTGCCTAAAGCTAGAAGTGATGCCTGTGGAAGAAAGCATGGGGAACCTGTAGGTGGCAGTGAGAAGGGTTTTAAGGCCATGTGATATCGCCAGGAAAGCCTATGTCAGGGAACAGTGAGGGGCTTCTGAGCCTCTAGGAAAAATGAGTAAAGGAAAAAAAATCTATGATTATCCAAAAGGGTGTTGAGAGCCTATAAAAATTGGTATGAGTTTGGTGGCTGTCTGCGAGAGAAACCAGGAGTGAGAAGGGAAAACAAGTGGGGAGTTATATAGGAGGTTATAAAACACTGGTTTGTGGTTGAAGCCTATGCGTTGTCATGCTGGCTGGGGGGGAATACCACTGAGAGGCAGAGTGGCAGAAGGATCATTTAAGCACACAATTCTCATCTTTGCTGATAGAAGCCAAACATGTAATTCCTTGTGCACTCCTTTGGAAATATACTCATTTGTGATTGGGTGGGTTTGTTAGGGATGTATGTTCCTTGTCCCAGAGTTAGTTTCTTAGTGAAATCTAATACATCTGCATTTCTATCCAATGACAATTATATGTACCAAATCTTTGGCTTTGTATGTTTTGTATGCTCTTAAACTTTGCAGATGAAGAATATTTCAGAAGCCATAGATTTTAGGGGCATCTGGTTTATCAGGACTAGATAAACAAAAACTGTTCAGTCCATAGATCATATTGGACTTGGCACTTTGTAATAGCCATGATGAATTTCACCTTCCTTTTGATTTCTCCACCAGACGAAGGATTGAACCATGAATGTAAACTCTGCAATCAAACATTTGACTCTCCTGCCAAACTTCAGTGCCACCTGATAGAACACAGCTTTGAAGGAATGGGGGGCACCTTCAAATGTCCAGTCTGCTTTACAGGTAGGCGGTTGGGATCAGTACATTCCCTATCATGCCCTTAGCCTGTGCATACAGAGCTTTCATTTATATGGCCCTTAGTATTTATGTCATGTTACGACTTTAGGTCAGTTTTGGGACGCAATATTAGATTTGTGCTCATTAGTAATATTGATTAGAAACTGTTTAAAAAATAAGGCTTGATGGAAGGTCAGGCATGCATCTACGTGAATTGCATGGCAAAGTTATTTATCAGAACTTTGTATTTTTAGAATTGCAAAACTGATTGTTACATTCATACACCTCAGTTTCATCACTGTCATGTTCTAAACTTGCCAAGGGGAAAATGACCATCAATATATGCTGTCCAGTTATAGAAAATGTGGTAAATAAGAGCAGAACTTGGTAAGGAGTGCTGGCTTTGGCCCCAAAAGCAAGCTGCGGTGTTCTCCTTTGGACCAACAGTAATGCTGCAGTTTAATTTAGTTATTGGCACTAGAAAAGGAGAACCTTCATAATTTGCTTTTGGGGAAATTATGCACTCCTTACACAGGGCCAAGTTCTTCTCTCAGTTACACAGGTCTAAAACTGGTTTAGTTCCTCTCAGGTCAATAGATATCCATTAGTATAAACCTAGCTGAGAGAGTTGCTTGGCCTAGAAGGACTAAGGAGTACAAGATTTGATCTATAATGTGGGACAGAAAAATTGTGGATAAAACTTACCCCCGATTGTTCTTGAAAATAAGAACACATTCAAAGGATGCACACAGATTTTTTTTTTTTTAAGGGCAATAGGCCTTTTTTAGCAGACTCTTTTATAAAATTATACCCTAAATCACAAGTGTTAATATGTATCATAAATGCATAATTTGCTTTATAAAATGAAAATCTGAGACTGTTGCAGAACTATAGGAAAACATGACAAAACACACTTAGGATATTCTTCTTTCAATAGCATGCTAATTTTGGAAGCCATTCAAGGTTTCTGTTCTCCATTAATGGGAGTTAAGCCTGTGCATTGATAGGCAAATAGACCCCTTCATTTTATTCCTCTTTGTTTGGCAGCTCCCCTCCCAATAAAACTTAAGTACACCCTACAAAAGAAAATTAAAGTTGAATTTTTCTTCTTGCAGATAGAGTGGCTGGCACTGATTATTACCTCACTTTATTCAGGTTACATATTTCTGTTGAATTATAAAATTTAAAAATATATAGTTATTTTCACTGCACAGCTTGCCGTAGTCCTGTCTGAGTCTGTGTATAGTTCTGCCTTCAACAGTTTGCCTGTTAGGCATCTGCGTTCAATAATTCTTTCAGTGAGGCAATTCTTTGTCTTTTGGTTTTATTATTGATTGTACAAGGGTTTTTTTCCTTGTCTTTGTGTACACATATGTAAGGAGTTGATTTTCTTTTACTCTAATATTGTGTGTCTAAGGATTCCAAGAGTTTAATGACAACAAGTTTTGGGGGTGTTTTATGCAGTATACAAACTAGCATCTGTGGAGGGTCTCCACTGGTGATTCTCCATGTGAGCGAGATCCCTGATAAAAAATAATCTTTTAATGTTTGAGCCAGTAGCCTTGGAAAATGTGTTAAGGAGTATGGAGATAAGTCGATTCCAATCTGTGTGAAACCTTTTTTCCTTTTTGCTGATGGGGTAAATAGACACAAAGCATTAATCGTAAACAATGATTTTTTTTAGCAATGCACTATTACATTATTTCAGTATGTCTTGCTAGAATATTAACAAGAACTAAAAAATCACCAATATACGTTTTATATGGAAAATGGAATCTGAGCAGGGTTTTTTTAAGGTAATGAGAAATGTGATTAAAATGTATGACTCACAAGAACAATATTCTAATATTTTTTGTTGGCTTACAATTAGAATAATTTTAATGATTAGGAGTGGAGTCAAAGTCAAATGCCAGCATCTTTAATAAATCCTTTTCCTGCCTATACAGATTAATATTGTAGATGCAAACTTTTTTAGGTCACAGTGCACCAGGCATCCATCAGAAGTCAGTGCTGCCAACCCAAACACTGCCTCTGGCATATACAATTTAATTATTAATAGTATGTCTCCTAGGTAAACTGTTACACAGTCTTAGGGCCTTGTTTTGTAGTCATTAAAATTGAACATGTTTATATTATTGAAACCCTTGCATGCAGTGTGTAGGCAGAGTTGATCTTAAAGTATCCAAAGAGAATTTACCTGCAGTTCTGTTTCACATTCATAGACATTGCCACACTGTAGCTGTGGGATATAATGTTTAGCATTAACACATTTAAATACAGAACTGTTTGTTAGCTTTAACTTTAGGCAAATACAGTAAGCGGGGCTTTGGAACCTATGCTTTCCAGACCTGTGGGTTACTAGGAAATAAGTTTCATGTGTGTTCATTTTCAAGATAGTATGCTTGGTGACTTTCAGTTCATTTTAAAATAATTTGTAAGAGAAAATGCCATTTCTAAATCTTTATATTTGAACTATATTGATTGTTCAGGGCGGGGCGGGGCATTGTACTAAATGTCTTTGCCAGACATTTAGTACAATGCCTTAAAAAAAAAATTGGGACCTCACTGTGTAGATGAATAGTGTTGGTTGCGCCTATTAGTGCAACAGTATAATGTGAAATTACAGTGTACCAGCTTAATTCTACCTCTTGGAATTACTGTGCATTAATGGTGAAATGTTTACAAATGACTTTCCACTTATGAAATTAAATAATGAAAAGCTCACTCTTGTTTTAACATTTCAGTGTTTGTTCAAGCAAACAAATTGCAGCAGCATATTTTCTCAGCCCATGGACAAGAAGACAAGATCTACGACTGCACGCAGTGTCCGCAGAAGTTCTTCTTCCAAACAGAGCTGCAGGTACCATATTCATGAAGAGGACTTGGATTCATGGGCTATAGTAGTACTGAACAAATGTGTTCTGTATCTCATTGTATTCCTTGCTCTTCAGTATGGGTTGGGGGGAACCAGAGGAAGGATAAACAGAGAGCAAAAAGAAACTTGTGTATAACTCACATGAGTAGCATTTTATGCCACTTGTAAGAGCTATCAGTAACAGAGCATCTGACTTGCTAGTTTAAACCTAGACAGTAGGGGCAACCATTGAACTCCTGCTTCGTAGTTTGGTGGAGATCAAGAGTGTTTCACAATTGGTGTTCTTGATATTTTATGGGAGGAAAGGAGAGAAATGAGCAGCTTACATTCCTATTTAGCACCCAAAACAGCCAGTAAATAGAAGAATGAAAATGGAACTTGTGTGCTCTTCTCCGTCTGGCAGTCAGCAAGAAAGAGCTGGCATAAGAAGGTGGGAATGAAAGAAGAGTAAGCTACAGAATGCAGTAGCGTACTGTACCCGTGTCCCGCTGCTGGTCAATCCAGCCTCCCATAAATATTAAACTTCAGATAAAATTAGTTATATGAATATTTCATTGTCTTCTACTTCTTGTACACTGTCTATAGGGTAAGTAGAATTCTCTTATTGTTGGAGAAGAATAGGACAGAAGGACAGGGGGATAAATCTTGTATACCTTCTGAAAACAAGTTTGGGTCAAAGAATGCCTGGTTATATGCTAATTTAGCAGCTCTCTTTCTCTTGGAAAGGATCATTACATTGCTAGTACTCCTGAAATGACTTGTCACATTTAGAAAGATCAGAAGAAGAGAGTACCAAATGGCTCATTAACTATTTTAATTCACGTTTGAATATTATCAGAAGAGTGTTTGGAAGTCAAAGTTCCAAGATCTCCATTTGCTAAAAGGGGATCAGTGCTGATGACATAAAGAAAAAATATTTCTACTGTAGTGTTATTTTTTATTCTTCATGTTCTTCGTTTGAAGAGTGTGGTGCAAAGCACTATATTGAAGGTGTTTATAGTTTTTATAACATGGACCGTTGTCTGTAAGAAGCTTAACTGAGCCTCCTCAATTTATTTCACTTTTGACCAGAGCTAGATTTATCCTTGTCATTAGAGATAAGAAGCTGGGGGGTGGGAGGAGAGGAGGAGTGCGTATGTGCTCATTTGGTATGTCAATTATTGTAATTTTAATGTATTTAAAACGTAATGCTAATACTCAGGATGACAGTATGAATTATTTCTTATGTGGGAAAAGAAATTAGATTTTGAGAGCTTGCACTGGGCCTCAATATGTTGTACGAGAACTGGATATTGAGATCTATCAAGTTGTATTTCTCTTTTGATGTGAGTGGTGTTGTGCCTGTACAGTTTAACTGTACTGGAATGTCAGCCTTAATTTTCAGTTTCCCAACTTTTGTTGGAATCAGTCTAGGGACAGATGGGGCAAGGTGGCAGTGTTCTGGTTTTGGCAAAACTTCTGATTTAGCCCCAGACACCAGCACCCTCTTCCCCAGGTCAAACCATCTTCACTTCCATCTAGTCTGGCACCTCATGATACCATTCCACCCAGTCTGCTCCCCTGGCATATTTCTTCCCCAAATTTTGATGTATTCCAGGAGGTGTCTATTGTCCTTTAAGGCCGTGTTTTGGTGTGTGAGGTAAGGGTGATGCCATCTGCTCACCTGTCATCCACATCAGAACATTCCATAGACAGGAATGTGTAGTCCGTACAAGGCGGTCGTCTCCTCTCACCTGGGCAGTCCATCTGAATAAATAGACATATTACACCTGTGTTTCCCTCTCTGTGTTGGTTGCCACTTCACTTCAGGGTGACTTTAAGGTGTTGGTTACTACCTACTGCACAAAGCCCTAAATAAACGAGATCTCAGTTACCTCAGAGACTGCCTCTGTGTCTCACCATGCCACCTGCATTTGTCTGGAACACACCAGCTTCTTGTTCTATGCTCCAGCTATCTATCTTTAGTGAAACTTGGGGGTAGGGCACTGTAGGTAGCAGGCCGTCACTTCAGGAACCTGCTCTTGCTGAAAATATGTGTAAGCACAAGCCTGACCGCATTTAGAATGCATTCTAAGATGTGTCTCTTTGTTCAGGCTTTCCACTAGCTGCAGGCTCTGGGAATCCCTAGCATTTAGCCTACTGGCTATGTTTTCTCCATCACTGTCCTTTAAGCTTGTGTTGTGAGAGGGTCACAATTTATTTGTTCACTATATTTGGGAACAGTTGTTTGCTTTTCATCAAAATTATGCACCTACTACATGGGACAGATGCTAGTCATGTCACTTAATGCACTTCTAGACAATGCTCAGTTACTGGGGTGATGAGGGAAGTGTAAGAAAAACAGAGAGGGAATAGATGCTGTGGGGATGGCAGCCTTACGCATGCATATAACAACAATGACAATTTAAAGGAAGAGAATACATGGATACAGACAATATATGCATTATGCTGTCCTATAGCTTTATATATAGCTTGACAGGGCCCATATCTTCACAGCAGACTTTTTCTGTGCTAATCTGATTCATGTTGTTTGAAGTCTGGAAGAGCAGACTGAATGAAAAGCGGACTCCCACATTGTATACTCCCCACCGCTAAGAAAATGCCATCTCCACAGCTACCATTCTTCAAAAAAAAACTAGGACTGCCTTAAGAGACTTTTATATCACCACTGCTTCTTAAATGTCCAGATGAGTCACAGTTAACAACACAAGGCACAACCAGGAGTTGCTCTAACTTTAGGCAAACTAGGCAGCTGCCTAGCACAGCAGATTTGGCCCAACTGTCCCTCCATGATGAGGGATGGCTGGGCCAACCCTGAATGGTGCTACGACCCTGTGCAGCAGGTTACAATGGCACTCACTCAAATTTAACCCACCAGCTACTTCATCATGACAAAGGGGCGGCCAAGCCAAATCTGTCACCCTAGGCCTATGAGGAGTGGGGTGTACTGAACTTTTGCCTACAGTGGCAGATTGTCTTGAGCAAATTCTGGGCACAGCCGCCTCAGAGGCGACCTCTGATGAGCTGGGGAGTAAACCACCTGTCCTAGGAGTCAGATCTGAAATATGCTTTTTAGTTATTATTTGTATTGAAACAATATTACATGAAAATGAGTACACTATTAGTTTTAGGTCCCCTGTAAGGCCTGTGCAAGCTTTTCAGCAAGAGTATTTGCAATTACCAATTAATTCACTGCTCTACAGCCAAAATGCTTCTGAAATAAATGTAGTCAAACTTTACTAATTCTGGGTCACTGAGAACGAAAATGATGCTTAAAATTGTTGATTGGCTCTAGTTTTCAAGACATGCTATTGGGTCAGTATATACGACCCTTGACTTGGGAATGGCAGAGGATAAGTGAGTTATAAAGGGAAGGGATCTCAATTTAAACCAGAAATGACTAAAATACATCTTTGACTGGATCTATGAATAAATCTATGACTGGGTTTGGACAGTACTTGCTTTTTAGGCAAAACAATGAATGATGCAATCTGAAGCTGGTATTGCCTCATACATGATATGAATTGCATCATGTTATTCCTAGAAGTCATGGATGATGCAATCCTAACGAAGCTTACATCACTCTGCTGAACAAATTGCCCTATATCAGCTCTAGAAATCATACAGTGTCGTGCTCTCTTATTTGTCAGTGCTTGATTTTGCAAAGGGACACATTTCTGTTTAGCCAAAGTGAGCAGAGATGCCTCGTACTTGTGTGAACAGTGCAGATAACTTCTGCTATGTTTGTGGTGAAGTGACTTTTGCATCACAAAAGCGCAGTATAACCACTATGGTTAAGAAAGCCTATCACCTTTATTTTGGCTGCAAAATTGGAGATCAGGACAAGAGGTGGGCCCCACACATATGCTGCAACACTTGTGCAACAAATCTTCGCCAGTGGTTGAACAGGAAAGGGGAATCTATACCTTTTGCAGTGTCAATGATTTGGAGAGAGCCAACAGATCATACCAGCAATTGTTACTTCTGCATAGTGCCTCCAGTTGGGAAAGGTGTGTCAAAGAAGAAAAAGTGGACTGTGCATTATCCAAACATTCCATCAGCTATACGCCCAGTACCCCACGGAGAAGGACTGCCGGTTCCTGATGCACCAAAATCATTCTCACTTGAGTCAGACGAGGAAGAGGATGAAACTTCTGGTCCTGAACCATCAATGTCACAGGACCCACATTTTCTCCCATCCTCCTCCTCTGAACCACACCTCATAACACAAGGTGAATTGAATGACCTTGTCAGGGATTTGGAACTACCCAAGAGTAAGGCAGAGCTTTTGGGCTCCAGACTACAGCAGTGGAATCTCCTGGCAGGTGATGTTAGGGTTTCCATGTTCCGTGACCGTCAAAAGGATCTTGCCCCATTCTTCTTCATGGAAGGTGATCTTGTAGCCTGCAACAACATCGATGGTGTGATGGCAGCCCTCAACATCGTTCACGATCCAGATGAGTGGAGACTGTTCATTGATTCATCGAAGACGAGTCTTAAAGCTGTTTTACTGCATAATGGCAATGTTTTGCCATCAATTCGAGTTGGTCATGCAGTCCATATGAAGGAAACCTATGACAACATGAAACAACTTTTGAGGTGCGTAAACTATGACCAACATCAGTGGCAGCTTTGTAGCGATTTGAAGGTTGTTGCTCTCTTGCTTGGTCTGCAGACTGGATACACAAAGTACTGCTTTGCGACTATCTCTGCGAATGGGATAGTTGTGCAAGAGATTCCCACTGCATCAAGAAAGATTGGCCACTCCCGACAGTCATTGGAGCCTGGGAGGAAAAGTGTTCAGCATCCACCACTTGTTGAATCAAGGAAGATTTTGTTACCACCCTTACACATCAAGCTGGGTCTGATGAAGAACTTTGTCAAGGCCATTGACAAAACACAAGCAGCTTTCAAGTACCTCCGTGGAAAATTTCCAAGGTTAAGTGAAGCTAAGATAAAGGAAGGTGTCTTTGTTGGTCCTGAGATTTGTGAACTTCTTCGAGATGATGCATTTGACCATGCACTGCGTGGCAAGGAAAAAAAGGCATGGAAAGCCTTCCAGTTAGTGGAAATAAATTTTCTCTGAAACAACAAGGCAGACAACTACAGGTTGGTGGTGGAAAACCTCCTCAAGGCATACAAAAGCCTTGGTTGCAACATGTCACTAAAGAGACATTTTTTGCACTCTCATCTAGATTTTTTTCCACCGAACTGCGGAGCAGTGAGCAACGAGCACGGCGAGCGATTTCACCAGGACATTGCAACAATGGAGAAACGCTATCAGGGCAAATGGAGCCCATCAGTGCTTGCAGACTATTGCTGGACAGTGACAAGAGATGCTCCATTTAATGAATACAAGAGACAAGCCAAGAAGCGCCGAATAGACACTGAATCGGACTAAACTATGTACATAATAGTTTTTTGCCTTTTGTTTCATAATAAATTTTATTTATATGACCCCTTTGGTGATTTTTAAAGTGTTACATAAACAGGACAGGTGAAATAGTATCATGTAAAGCAACCATAAACACATGAAAAGACCTAGGTTTACAATTTATGATTAAAACTCTACTATCTACACAATATACATAGACATAAAATGTAAAAACTTAAATATCTTAGAAACAGTAGCCAATCAGTTGTTTTAATTGTCATATTTGAATTCAGCACATCAAAATACATACTAAATAGCATATTTTATCTCTGAAGCAGACAACTTCTCAAAAATTGTAGACCACTGTTATTTGTATGTATTACAATAGCACCTAGAGACCCTAACTGAGATCAGGCCCCCATTGTACTAGGAATGGGGGGAAAATGCATGGTAAGAGAGACACTCTGCTCCAGAGAGCTTACAGTCTAAATAGACAAGCTAAACAAAGGATGGAAGGAGAAACAGAGAGGTGGAGTAGCTTGCACAAGATCGCATAGCTAGTCAGGGGCAGGTCTGGGAATAGAACCTAGGTCTCCTGAGTCCCAGTTGAGTGCCCTAGCCCTTGGACAAGGCTGCCTTTCTAATTATTAATCTAATAACTGGCATAGCTTCTGTAGCCTTCACAGAAAAACACAGACCTTAATTTTAATAATCTCAACAGACCTTTCTTCTCCCTCCCCTGCCAAAAGCATTCTTCTTCTGTTCAGAAACAGGTTTTAAAACTCTTTGTTGCTCTGCTGGGACTGGAAGAACCTGCTTTTAACTTTTGGGGGGATACTTTATTTCTGTAGAGGGGAAGCAGATCTAAAGCTTCTGTTATGGACTTAGAACAGTATGCTTGAAGAGGCCGCTGGTTGGTAACTGGTACAGACGTAAGGGTTCTACAGGATCCTAAAGCCTGTCTGTTATTTTTACGCTTGTAAAATGAATTGAAATTGAAGAACATTTAAAACATAACACTTTAATAGAACTTGCATGCTTAATGCAGTCTGGATTTTTCAGAAATAACATTTTAATATTTTTTAAATTAAAAATATCAATCTGAACATCAGATGAGCTAACCAGTTGCAAACTAGACAGTCATAAAGCTGTATATACACCTCCCAGTATTAACGGCCTAAGAACTCCAGTACCTGAGATTTGAGTATATGGCTATATTTGTCTGAATAACTATAACTAGTGTACATTTTTTACATCCATCACCCACAGTACTGAACTTTTAATTAATGAGAAAAGTGATAAATCTATCATTATTGTAGCCCAGTGCTCTATTATTAATAAAAGGAGATAAAACCTATTTAAAAGATTCCCCCCCCCCCTTTTTTTTTTTGTCTTCAGCCAATTTCCCCTCTCTGGCATTGTGTTTTTTCTGGATTGTTGGATTATGCCTAGCTAGCATTAGCCATTTGGATGGGCTTGCAAAACAATTTTTTGTGTCTTCCTAGTCCCCAAGAAAGAAACCAATTTGTGTCCACAGTTTTTGTGTTATGCCTACGGCCAGCCCAAGGTTGACTTCAGGTTTAGTGAGGGTGGACGGGCAGCAGGACACTCTGAGGCAGGTTAGTTGACTCATTTTAGATGGTTTAAATGTTGGGGGTGATCGGGGGTGGGGGGTCAGACCAGCCCCAGCCTCCAGTAGAAGTGCAGCACTGTCACTTGTGCTGTGGTCTGTAAGTTTTGCAAGTGATAATTGTCAAAATAAGCTGGGGTTCCTGGGCACTAGGCTCAGTCAGGAAGGATTTTGTGTGCATTCTGGGAATCATAGTATTTATTTAACACTTCTCAAACATTATCTAATTAATTGACCCAGCCTTCCCAAGGGGTGGGTAAATACCCCCACTTTACAGATATGGAAACTAAGGCAAGAAACAGGTGGCTTGGAGTCTTTGTCCCATACTGGTGGATTATGGCCTGGCCTCAGTTTTACATGCCTTTGCTATCCCGCATCTGGAGTACAGCAATGCCATGTACCTTAGGAAATTCCAGATAGTGGAGGACACTGCAGCTCATCTACTCAGCAACACCGACCACTGTGAGCGCATCAAACCAGACCCCTTCTCCCTACAAGTTAAATTCAAGGTCTCAGACCTTATCTTCAGGGTGCGCAATGGCCAGGCTCCTGCATATGTAAAAGATCGCTTTCAAGAATGTTCTCACAAAGAAAAGGCTTTGAAACATTTTTAAAATGAAATCAGAGATTATCTCTGACCTTTCTAGTTCTCCCGAATCAAGGGATGAGGGGGTGGGGCACAAATACTGGCTTTGTAGGCCCCCTAGGCCAATATGCAGTGGGGAATAACTTGTCATCTCTTTTTAAAAGGAAACCTGTCTGAAATCCAATTAACATTAAAAGCTTTAAGCCAAAGTTTCCAGATTTAATGGCCTGTTTTTCAGAGGTCCTGAGCACCTGCAGCTGCTGTTAAAGTCAATGAAAGATGTAGGTCCTCACCACCTCAAAAAATCAGGTCATAAGTGCCTAACGTTAGGAACCTACATAAAAACACCTGATTTCCACAGATGTTGAACACCCACAGCCCCCATTAAGTTGTAGCTAAGTTCCTAAATAAGGACTCGAATTTCAAAACACAGGCACCAAATTTGAAAACGTTGTCCTTAGCTTTTTATAGGCAAGCAGAGTCAAGTTGTTAGAGCAGATGACAGGAAAACAGGAGAGCTATCAGATGAAGTTTCTGGACCATGTGATTTCAAAGACAGTCTTCCAAACATTAAGTGAATGTTAATCAATCCAGCATTGTCTTTTTTAATCTGCAAATCGAGTCTGAAACAATGGCTATGAGAGTTGTAAGTTCCACTATTTCTCCAACCACTTAACGGGTTAACTCTGATACCTAATGATGGTGCATCAACATTAATGTCTTCATTGCTAATCATTTTAGCATATGGGATGGGGAAGGGGATGAGAGTGAAGCCCTTGGAGGAAAACTGTAAACTGCTGCAGGAAGAAAAATGCAGAGAGACAAAAGAAGAAAAGAATAAGAGGCAGAGACAGGGGAGAGAAACAGGAGCATGGGGAAGAGAGAGAAACAAAAGACAGAAATAGTAGTGGTCATGAAGTTGAGTATATTTTTCTGCTGAGGGATATTGATGGTATCAATAAGGCATGAATCAGACAATAAATAATGAGAATAATAACTGATATTTCAGTTATTACATAACAGCCAGGTTGTACCATCATAGTTCTTGTGAAATCCTCCTACTGACACCAGTGGGAGATCTGCTGTGGGCTGAGAGGGCTAAGTAGTACATTTATATCCTGACCCACAGCTAATAATTAAAAACAGAATTCAGTTTTGTCCACAAAATCAGTTTTATCATCTGTGTCCTAAATGTTTCACTGTACACACCACCATTAGTCATCTCGGTTGGTTAACACTCTCAGGGTAAGCGGAAGAAAATTATAGAAATAAGGGCTCTATTTGCATTTGAATAGTTTCCCTGGTAGCTCAGTTCAGTTCTCTTAATTGTCCATTCATTCATTTCTTGCTAATGTAGTTGATATCGGTGACTGATTTTCTATGCTAAACAGGAAGCGCCACTTCTTCATTCTAGGACTCATTCCTTCCTACAACTGCCCTGCTGTTGGCTACCAATAGCTGCCATTATATTATCTTTCATCTGGCCCAGAGCTGACAACAGATGGCCATCAGTGTGCCTGTATGAAGCATCCAGCAATGGTGTGCTGAAGAGCTTCCTGGCCAGTTCTGCAAACCTCCCTCCCTTCCTCCCTCCACATCTTGAATAAGCTCATCATTCCTGGCTCCACTCTCCACTGGCTCTGCAATTTTCCACACAGTGAAGGCAGAAGGCTGCCACTCTCCTATTCCAGATCTGCGTCTGACTCCCATGTCTGTGCATAGCACAGGCAAAGTACTGGCACTGCCCAGCTGGTTCTGACCCTATAGGCTGCAGCACCCTGGGATGTGTTGCGGCTATTACATCACGGAGCGTGCCACCATTTGAGATCTGGCTCTTGAACCCATTTGGTTTCTGCATAGCAAAACTTGCTTCCCACATAGCAAACACAGAAGATTTAATTCTGCTCATTCAGCCACTATGTGGGATCGGTAGTCTGAAACCTGAAGCATTGGATCTCCTCATGCCATTACTCTGGTGGGGTTCCCCCCGCCCCACCCCCAATGCTCTGGAGGACTCATCGCCCCACCAAGATTAAGCATGTTCAATGTGAAGAAAGCAACAAATGTGAATATTGATTGTAGACTTAAAAGGGAGGAAAGTGTTACTGTGCTGATGCATTGACAGGTCTGCTCATTTGGAAAGCAGCTTCAAATGGGTGGCTGCCGTGCATTTGGAGAAAGATACATTGTTTGCTCTTGACGAAGTTTGCTAAAGCAAGGTACCTCTAGAGCTGAACCTGTAGTTTAAGAGAAATTCACATTTCTAGCCTTTATTGTGATATTTGCAGGAAGTCTACAGCTACTAACAGTCTCTGCCCTGAAGCTATGAAGGAGTAAGGCTCCATTGTTGGAGAGAGAGACGCGTTCTGTGTAAAAGCCTGAGATGTGGTAGGCAAGATGAATAGCACTCAAAAGCAGTGCTTGCGGTGCTGTCATTTAGAACAGGAACACTGAGCCTTTAAACGAAAGTGAACGACAGGGTAAATGAATCCTTTAAAAATGGTAAAATCTTAAACTGCCTAAAATAAGTATTTTCCATTGATAAGTGCACTGAGCGGGAGGAAAGTTGGGCGGGGATGATTTCCCCTTGCATGGAGCAAAGCGGTACAGATAGTTTGATAAAAAACAACAACACTACAACACCTAAGGTGTGGCTAGTGATTCATCCAGGGACATGTCCAGGAAAGTATAGTAAACAGAGATCTTGGCTCAAACGAGTTTCTTCCTTTTCAAAACATCAGCATCTTTGCATTGCTTCATTCCAAGCATTAATCAAAAAGATTTGAATGCAGATGGCAACACAACTGGAGCTGTTCATAATAAAACCCTAACCCGGGAGGAACAGGTTACAGGTTTACTTCTCAACCTGTTATCTGTGTCGGGTTAACAATGCTTTGAGCAAAGTGGGACTGATCTAAGATTTTGGGTGGAAACCGTGTGAAATACGGTGGATTTGACACAAAACTGGGCAGAAATCTGAGATTATTTTGGTGGTGTTCGCTTTGCGTTCAAAGCTCCTGGTGACCACCCCTACCTCATCCTGTAAACTGAACACAAAAAGTGGTTCATTCCCTGTGGACCAAAACTGCTGAGTTATGCACATCTGTACATACAGCTGTAGGTGTTTCTGCATTGTTAGAATCTAATGTTGCAGCAGAATTATCTCACTAAACCCAAACTACACTAAACATGAGCTGGGTGTATATCTGTCTGTCTGTGTCTGACTAGATGATGGATACTTACTAGTTTTCTCTGTATCTGTAGATATATGGCATATAATATTCGGAAACTGTGATACCATTAAATATTAGCAGTGCATTTTGCTTTGCTTTGAGTTTGTAAAGGTGAAAGGTGATTGTGCAGGAAAATGGAACAGTATATTTGCTGTGAGACAGGCACTAAGAACTCACTCCCATGCTCAGTTATAATTCATGACTGTACTGGTGGGAAGCCCTTATCCCTCTGTGGAGTTAATGCATCTCTACTGTAGCCTGCTGAGAGCACCCTGCATTCCCTCCCACCATCTGTGCATTCAGTTGTGTGCTTTCTCTCTTTCTCTCTCGCTTTACTGTGACATCTCTTGGTGTTAAAACTGTCAGACTACTACTGCCTGGTAAAGGTGGCTTTATGATGTGTATTAATGTTGAATTGTCATTTACATGGAAAAGAGCTGGAAGGGATATATTAGTTTCATTTAAACTCTAATTTAGGAAATGCTGATTAGCAAATTAATAAAAAGATGTGTCAGTTGCTTTAAACTCCTTCAACTGTCTTAAATTTGCTGTCTGCATGAAAAAGTGTAGGGACAGGGTAGAGGGTTTACTGGCAAAGTTATATTTGTTCCCCGTCTGTGATTATTCTGCTGGTTGTTGGTATAGTGACTCTCCCTTTTTAGTGTTGTGATTTGAGCATCTTTATATGTGGTGCCAGCAACATTGTACATTGAATAGTATTTACCCACCCGTCACCCGGTTGGTGCAGACAACTCTTTTATTTTCTTCGTGTTGACTTTCTCTCTGAACTGAAGCAGCTTGGAGGCTGCAAGTTAATTGCTTCTATGCTACCTGAGTTTTGGGATTCACATGAGCAGAGGTTATAAGATAACACAATTTTACTTAAATATTGAAATTTTGATGGTGGAAGACACTGCCTAAAGAGAACTGAGTTGACACTACCCTACAGTTTAGGGGAGAACTGAACTGGACCACAGAGCTTTGAGATGATCCTTTATTAACCTGGCCCCTTGCTGTTAGGGTGTTTTTTATGCTGTCTCTTATGCCTAAAAGTACGGAGAAACTGCATATGGTTCTTTGCAGCAGCAAGATTAATTTGTGGAGTTTCACGATATTTGATCTTACATAGTCTGTTGTTTGTACTTTTTTAAAACGTATAAATCAAATCCAGGCCTGAAATACCAGTGTATGAATTTAACAGATGTGGTGCCATAAGGGACCCACTGTGTTATAAACTGCAGAAATGGCCTTTTTATATTTCAGACTCTTAGCTTATTCCCGGGAGGTTTTGGAACCACAGAAGTGAGGTGAAAGGTCACGCTTTCAGACAGTAGCACCCACCCACCACTTGACGTTTGGTGTAATTGTCAGGAAATCCACAGCTAATAGTTTTGTTATGCAGTCATAGCGTTCTGCACAGTAAAAGTAGGGCAAGAATGACTTCAGTAGCTCAGTGTCCAGGTTTCCTTAGGTGAAAGATCACTTTGAGATGACACAGCTGAGTAGTCAGGCTGAAATCCTACTTGGTATTTTATTAATTTTGCACCAAGATAAATCCTGAATTCTGACAAACTCCATGACAGGTGAAATTCCTTCTTGCAGAATCTGCTCAGCAAGAGGCTGCTCATTTCGTTCTGTTCCGAGGCAGGCAACAGGAGGGCAGCTTTATAATCAGCCCTCAAAGGACCCCCAGCCGCCCCAGAGTCTTGGGCTGATTGAATAACTCCTGGGCCTCTTCCCCTAGGCCTCCATCAGCAGGGGTCCTGTGGAAAGCAATCTCCCGCAGACTGGCACTGAAGTGAGCTTTAAACTACTATTTTCTGCTCTCCAGAGGAGCCTGGAGTACTAAAAGATAGATGGACTGCAGATATTTTATGAGAAACTGTCAGAAGAAGAGCAGAGTAAATGTTTTTTTTCCCTTCTTCTTTGAGTCACACACTATATCACTGTAGAATTTCCCCCAGTATCTTTTACATTTAAATAAGAAATTAATTGGTTGCTAACCTTAAATTTCCTTCCTCCCTCTTCTTTTTCTTTTTCTTCTTCTCCTCTGACTTTTTTTTTTTTTTTTTTAATATTCACTCAGAGGCCCTTTGCTTAACCACAGTTGCAGAAAATCAGTACCATTTGCACTGAAATATTTATAATGACAGAATGAAAAATTGGATTCATTTTCTGGCCTGTAGCCGAACAGTCTGCAACTTTGTGCAGCATTGTTTAGCATCTCTCATTCCCTCCTTTTCATTGGGGTCGTTTTCAGACACACATGCACACACTGCCCATGCTGCAGAGGAATGCTTAGCAAAACAGAGCCATTTTTAGTCTCAACAACGAGAACACAACTTGCTTGTAACCTTTCAACTCTTGATGGAGGGATTCCGAGGGAGGGGGGCATGGCGAACGTCCGTCTTATAAAAGAGATTATAAGGGATGACATGCAGTAATCAATTTTGTACGAGGAAGCACACTGATTGAATTCAGTATATTCCATGAGAGGCAGTGTGGACTTAGCACCAGAACGGATGCCAAGAGCTCTCTACTAATCCCTGCTCTGCCACTAATTCCCACTGTGGCCTTGGGAATCTCACTTGACCTCTCTCAGGGCCAAATTTTCAAAAGCTCCTTTTATGTGCACGCATGCCCTGACATTGGGGATTGTGCATACGCAAATGCGCTTTTGAAAATGTGACTCCGTGTCTGTTTCTACATCTGGAAGATGGTGGGGATTATATATCGTTACCTACATCGCCTGTTAAGGTGAATTAGTTAATGTTTGCAAACTACTTTGAACATTAAGATCCAGATCCTCAACCCCCAGCTTGGACTCTGGCAGCACAAAAGTGCTATAAAGCTGCATTAGCCAGACAACTAAGGATTCCCTCAGTGTGTAGGAATGCCTGGGTGGCGTAGAGCCAGAGTACTTGGTTGGTTCTGCGCTACCCCCTCTCTCTATAGGTTTTGGACTCTCCTATAGAATTTGATAGAAAATTATATCCCTGCTATAGAATTCTATTGCATGGTTCAAAAAGCTGATAAAGTATTCTCTGGTAAATTCTGTAGGTTTTTAGACAACCAATTTAAACTACTGTAAATCCATGTGGCCAAAACTTTCAAACACTGATGCTTAAAGCTGGGCACCTAAAACCACATTGGGTCAGCTAAGTAAGTGGTCTGGTTTGGGATTGGATCCTGCAAGATTCAGAACAACTTCTGAAGGTGCTCAGCCCCTCAGCTCCTGGGGATTCAACTGGGCATTGCGGGTGGTCTGTTTCTTTGAAAATCAGTCCAGATTTTATGGAACCCAAGTGTGAAAATGTTGGCCTTTTAGTCTGATCTATATTAAATTAATAAGTGCTGTCCAAGTACAAGTCTCCCTACCCCATTCCGGGTCACCCTCCCAGGCCCAGATTTTTCTTTGTTGAATTAAAACTTGAGAATTTTGAGTAGCTTTAACTGTTCTTTTAGGAGCATAATCCTAGCAGATTTATACAGCTACGTTGATAAAAAGGAACATTTACTATTAGGATCAATACAGATCAATTTGTACTGTACAGCAGACTGTAATTTGTGAGTGACACATACTTTTATCAGCGGCTGAAAGTTTCTTACAGACTTGCAGATTTGTCTTTTTATTGTGTTCCCAAAGATAGTTTGGAGAAACATGCTGACATGTCAGTATGAAGTAATGTGTGTTCTGACACAAACGGCATTGTAATTTAGAAGGAATTTTGCCTGAAGTTGTTTTACTGTAGCATTGCTTTGATTTGAAAAAGAAGTTTCTACAAAGTGGTGTGTTTTAGGACATGACAAAACGTTCTCCAATATTATGCATATATTCAAGAGACTTTCTATTTAACCCTTACTATTGCTTTCTGCTTTTCTATTTTTCTGTGTGTGTGTGAGAGAGAGAGAGAGAGAGGGTGTAATTTTTAATTGGTTTTAGCAACTAATATGAGACAAAAATAATATAAACCAAAAGAAATTTGAACTTTAACAATAATAACATATATTTTTACGGTTTCAGAGGGGTAGCCGTGTTAGTCTGTATCCACAAAAAGAACGAGGAGTACTTGTGGCACCTTAGAGACTAACAAATTTATTTGGGTATAAGATTTCATGGGCTAGAACTCACTTCATCAGATGCTGTCATTCACATTATAGATCTTCTTGCCAACTTAACAGCATTTTAAAAGAAAGCTGTAGGCCAAACTAGGAGCTCTTCTAATGCCAATCAGATATATTTCTATAGTTGACGTGGCCACAAAGCTAAGATACAGATGCTTAAAATGTTTCAAATGCTGAACAGAACTGCAGTGACAATAGGATCCAGTCCACCGTGAAGTGATAGTACAGATCTTGCTGATGATATTGTGCAGACATGTTACTGAACTGTAAGGATGGTAAGAGTAGCCCCCAAACACACGTTTCATCTCAGCATAGGAGATAGTAACTTTCCGGGAACGCTGCTTTCTCCCTTGGCCCAAATCTTTGTGTTGACTTTATTTTTCTGTTTGGAGCGCCAGTCAGTTTAGTGAAGTTATTAGTTTATAAATTTTGTCAAGGTAAAGTAAATGTAAGAGCTTTAAATTAGAATAAGTGCCACTTCTGTATGGCAGGTTCCTTTGAGGACTGATTAGAAAGCAGACCTCCTGTTGCCTGCCCCTTTATGCATAGCAGTATTGCTGTGTGTACTTGTTTATAGCTTACCTTTGAATTTGTATAAGAGTGCGCTGTAGTATGATGAATCGCTCTCTGATAGACAAGATTCTGCCTTTATTCTGGGATCAAGCTAATACTTCACTTAAAGAGTTATTTTAATTAGGTAGTTTTATTGTAATGAATTAAAATTAACTTGGAGTAGCAAATTATATAAGAATGCGAGGGTTATAGATTGGTCTCTCCATAGCTACAGCACATCTTTTTTGTAAAGGAATTAAAGTTCTGCATGTCAGATAGCTTGGCACTACATACGGATGGCTGCTGAGTGTAACTGGTATCTACAGAAAGAAAATAAGAAAGAAATACTTTTGGCACCTCCTAAATGTGATTCTTTTCACTTTGATCAGTGGACTGCCATACCAAAAAATAACAACAAGCAGTAAGGGACAAAATTGGCATCTGCAAAGGGATGAATTCACTAGTTGTGAAGAAGTACAGTACTGTAGCATCATAAACCAAACCATGAAGTGGGGGGAGCATTTCCCTCTACTATAAATTCAGGGAAAGATAGGAGCTAACAGCACATCCCACTCTCAATATGCCAATGTCCAAGTGTGCGAGAGGAAACAGAGGCGCCAACCAAACCCAAGGAACATAAATGATTTTGAGACAGATATTGTATCACTCATGGAGAGATGAGGAGAAGAAAGCGTTGATAAAAGAAGAGGAAAATCTTGTAATATTTATTTGGAGCCTGATTTCTCACTGCCACACCACTTGTGTAGTCATTGACACAGTGCAAAGAGGGTGTGAAGCTCAACCATTCTGCTTTGGTAGCATTTTACACTCACATTACACAAAGTGTCTATACAAGGGCCAAGACAGTAGAGATCAGGACACTGTGTTTTACAAGCAAGATCCCCAATGAGGGAAATAAAATGTTACTGTTCTTGTACCACATGTCAGTAAATGTGTTCTGAGTTTGTAGCTTTGCAGTGTATGTACTTATCAAAGTATAGAAAATGGATAACTTTTTAATGAAGGTAGAATACATTCTGACCTATCTTAAAGTCACCAGGACAGCGGAGCATTGCTTTTCTTAATAAAATGTTGTTTGGGTCATAGTGAAGGGAACACAGCTACCAGGTGAGGTTGTCTTTAGTCTTGACACATGGGACACGACCCTCTTATTCCCATATATTTGCCAGCTTGGCAGGTCTCTGAATTGTCCTTATCTGCAGTTTCCGGTACTCTAATGAGTGGAATTGCAAGAGGCATGCTACATAAACCACTGTGACATTTCTCGTGATTCCTGGAATCACAGGGGAACCTGGCCCCTCATTTGAAGTCCCAAGGAAATCAGTAGAAGGATCATAGTGTGTAACCAAGGCTGGTAGTGCATAACTAGTTATGAAGTCATAGTATGAAGAAGCTGGGGGAGCCTCTACCTGTAGGCTCAGGAATCTTCTGTCATTACCACCAAACCTGCACGTGTTCCTACGTCAGTGGCTTCTTGAGGGAAAGGTACAAGTAGACAAACAAATGAGCAGACGTGTTGGCTGTGTTGCCATTGGGAGGCAGTTCCCCATACCTTTGCATTCTCTCCTACACATATTTTAAGATTAAGGCACTATTAACTATGGGACACATTTTGTCTGTGCCCCTTATTTTGTGCCCAGAAATGACACATTGAAATGTTTTTACATCCTCTTCATTGTGCATGCATATTGCCTAGCGCAGTGCTTAAAAATCTGATTTCCATATGCAAATGTGGAGATGGTACAGCCTTACAGGAGAAATTAGAGGCTGATTGTCACCATCTGAAAGTTTGGTCCTCTTTGAGTGTCTTTTACCTTTACTTGAGTGAAAACCCTGTTTGTACTTTACCTTTTTCTGTTAATCTTTTGGGGATATATAACCGTATGTGAACTAAATGTTGGTGTAGGGGGTACTGTATGCTCGAAGATAATATATGCAGAATCTAAATTCTGAGTTCCTTTTTGTCATCTGATAACCATAAGCACAATACATATAGGTACAGCACAAAGTAGTGCAGTGAACACAATGATCTTTGGATTTGTTGTATGTATAGATCTGTCTAAATCAGGGGTGGGCAAACTACGGCCTGCAGGCCAGACCTGGCCCACCAGCCGTTTTAAGCCGGCTCTCAAGCTCCCACTGGGGAGCGGGGTCTGGGACTTGTTCCCCTCCGGCGCTTCAGATGGGGAGCAGGGTCGGGGCTGCTCCACACAGCTCCCGGAAGCCACGGCATGGCCCCGCTCTGGCTCCTATGTGCACCAATGGCCCCACTCCAATGGCCCCCCTCCGGCGCTTGAACAGCGAAGGGATATGCCGCTGCTTCTGGGAGCCGCTTGAGGTAAGCACCCCCCAGAGCCTGCACCCCTGAGCCTCTCCCCATGCCCCTGCCCCAGCCCTGATCCCCCCTCCCTCCCTCCAAACCCCTCGATCCCAGCTGGGAGCACCCTCCTGCACCCCAAACCCCTAATCCCCAGCCCCACGCCAGAGCCCTCATCCCCAGCCAGAGCCTGCACCCCTTCCGCACCCCAAACCCCTGACCCAAGCCTGATCCCCCTCCTGCCCACCAAACCCCTCGGTCCCAGCCCAGAGCACCCTCCTATATCCCAAACTCCTCATCCCCAGCCCCACCCCAGAGCCCTCACCGCTCCCCTCCCCTGCACCTCACTCCCCCACCTGAGCCCAGAGCCCCCTTCCGCACCCTGAACTCCTCATTTCTGGCCCCACCACAGAGCCCACACCCCCAACTCCAATTTTGTGAGCATTCATGGCCCACCATACAATTTCTATTCCCAGATGTGGCCCTCAGGTCGAAAAGTTTGCCCACCCCTGTCTTGTAATTTTGTTCCGAGGAACTCTTGTACGTGCACTTTCGGAAAAACTGGAAATAATCATTGTTTTAAAGGTTGCCCTTTGCATATAAATCACAGGTGTGTCTCCCCCCCCCCCGCCCCCCCCGTCCCCTCCATTTCAACTGGGTGAATTTTGAATCCTATGAACAGGAGTTTAAATTCTAGGCCCACCCGTCATTTAGGATTTGAAATCAATGCACTGATCCGGCAGCTAGTGGTCATCCTTCTTTAAATTAGAACAAACAGAATGGAAGTTGGGGAGGGAAAGGGCCACAGGAATGCTCTTCTGATGACACAAGCAGAAACACACAATGGACGTGCAAAAATAACGTTCATCTTAAGTGTCTGCTTAATCACTAAAGAGACCTATCCGAATTCAACAAGCAAAAGAAAACAAGAGGAGAAGGAAATGAGTAACATTTCCAACAAGGACATTTCTGTGCAATTGTCAGGTTAAGCCTCCATTATTTGTCACTAATTACTACACTGAGCTGTTAAATATTTAGTAGTAGTTTGTTTAATTGGGTTTGACCTATAAAGGAGTCTGTACATACCGTAGCTCTAGTTCCAGGAGTTCAGTTCTGCACTCAGAGCTAGGCAAATAGGAAATTTGCATTCACGTAAGAGGAACACATTATGTTATCAGGCAAGGTGTCTGGCCTCCTCCCTCCCCTCCACGTCACACACACACAGCTCTATTTGTCTTTAAGATGTCTAAAATTAGAGCACGGAGAAGGAGCATCACTCGTGGATGTAAAATAGGAAGGGGGTCATTCTTGAACTTGTTTACAGATGTTCTAGTTTAGAAAGCACCAACATGATAAATTAAACATTACAAGAACAAAAATTAAAACATAGCAACAACTGGCACAAGAACACATCTGTCTGTAAAACACTGACTTAATCCCTAAATTATTAGGCAAAATTGCCTATCAAAGCTACTGTACTGTAGCTGCAGACAAATGTGGAATCATTCAGCTCTGGCTTCTGTTTGCTCTTTTGACTGACGATGTCTGACACAGTGGAGAGAGTCCAGGCTGTCCCCTCCTCGTACCGGGGATGTAGTTTTCCTTTGGGTATAAGTGTCAGCCTACACATGTGCAAAATAAAAAATTTTCTATTTGATACAAGCCTGATTCTCTTCTCCCTAACACCTGTTTCGCTAACTCCATTAGTTTCAATGGATTTTTTCGTTATTTATAGCAGGGTAGTTATGATCATATTCTAAAGAGTTAAGATTTTAATGTTAGCAGCGTATTTCCCAGTGGTCCTTTACTTCCCCATTTTTATTTAAACTATTACTTTTACCTCTGCTTAGTGAAGCATCTTGATTATTGTTATTGCAATCGTGCATATGGTAATCGCTTCAGGAAGAGGTCCGCCCATCAGTGATATTTTACTAGTGGCTTTCTGAAAGTTACTGAAGAAGCATGGAAGTGTTGCATTTTTAAATTTCAAAATGCATCCCTCAGTGGATCCTATCCAGTTAGTGCTTTTCGCGATTCTGTTTTCTCGAGATTTTCAAGTATGAGAGTCAGAATGCGCAAGAGTTGGATGTAATAGTTACCAGTAGTGCCATTTCCGAAAAACTGTAATATAATGCGAAACGGATAAACAGCTACATTGAACTAAGTTGTTTGGATAATTGTAATTCATCTTGAACTTTTCCAAATTGTCCTTGTTAACAGTGGTCCCTCATGACCAAGGAAGACCCTTTCATTGCTTATCATACCTGATTAGGGGCCTGCTGCTGCAAGGCGGTGAACACTATTCAGTTTCCTCTCCGTCAGTGGGATTTGAGGGTGCACAGCTCCTCACAGGAGCAGACTCAGTAGGTATAGTGGAGGTATCTCCATTGTAGTTCATACCAAGCATATAAACCCCAGTTTTCAGAGTTTAAATTGTGTAGTAGATTCAGATTCGATTCAGATCTTCAGCCTGGGTGAGCCTTCTGTTTCCTCTTTCTAAAACATGTAAAGATTTTTAATACCAAAAGAGAGCAATACTGCTCCTCCTCTATGCATTGCACTGGAGTACTGAATATCGTAGTTACTCCCCACAAGCCTACAACCTGCCTGTAATCTCTTTCTTCTCTGCTGCGAAATCCTCCTGTGCTAGCTTCCTGCTCCTCGCCTTTGACAAGCAATGAAACATCATCTCCTTTCCAGCTGCTGAACTCACACCAGGCTGGACCTCCAACTCCCATGAATGAACTCAGTTTCCAAGTGTCGTCATCTGGAAATTAGGTGTCAATCTCAGGGGCTACCATTATGGAAATATTTTTGAATTCTGAGGGTTCAAAAATAATGATTTGGCATTTGGAGGGGGGTAGTTTGTTTTTAGATTATTTTTTGATAAACTTTGGACTACATGCTCATCTATATTTCAACTATATCAGAGTCAGGAGAATTGTTTACAAAATAACTGTCCATTGACCCGGTTACAAAATTGTGGGATCTAAACATGTCCCTGGAACAGCGTTAAAACCTTATACTAACCCAGTTGTTGGTGCCACATGAGTTAGTCCCGGTTATGGGGACACAGGTAGGTTCTATCCATCTCTTTTAGTTGCTTTGAAATGGCCTAAATATTTGTCTAAATCCAGCTCCTGAGTAAGCAGATCTTGTTGCATGTGTGATTTGGGGCTGGTTCAGTCTTTTCCTATCCTAGGATGAACATCAGAAAAAATTTCCTAACCATGAGGTCTGTGAAGTATGAAATAGTATCCCAAGGGAAGTGTTGGCAGCGCTAATTAAAATTGGACCTGGCAAAACATTTGAAATTACATTGTAGGCAATAATCCTGCATTGGTAGAGTGGATGACCTAATAAGTCTTCTCTGTCTTTAAATTCTATACATTTCTGTTATTCTTTTTTATTATGTTATTTCACCTTTTCCTTTAATGGTGACACAGTGTTGCCTAGAAAGGATTATATGATGTTATTGTGAGCTGTGTAAAATGATGTTAAATGTCAAAAGAAAATGCAACAGTTTCTGTGCAAGTTTGCAGTGATTACACTGAGACAAGGAAAAGAAAAACTACACCTGTGTAAGCCAGGGACATCAATGCAATGTGTCAGATCTGCAAGACAATGGCAAAAGAGTGCAATGGCTTTATATGGTTACTGTTTTGACATTGCATTTTCATATCTATAAAGAATAACCTCATTCATCCAAACCTAACAGAAATGTAGTTGTGTACATCATTCGGGTTGTTAGAAATACTTTTTATCCAACTGTTTCAAATACCCCCGAAGACTTGGGCTAAATAAGATTGTACTGTACTCTTTTTGCATCTTAATTATTAGTATTTAAATCTAAGTATTTTACAAATATAAATATCTCCTCAGTATAGTCTCAGATATAATCACATTGCAGTTTATCAGCAAAGAACTATTCAGGGTATTCAGTGCTGCACAGTGGAATGGGGCTCTGACAGAGACCCATGTGTGATGCAATACATAGGCACCATAGGGTTGAGGATAAGGATAGCAAAAGCAGCCTTAGCTGTGAGTTTTCCTGACATTGGTTTGTTTCTGAAGTTCTTTAATGTTGTTAAAACTTTTTTTCTTGATGTGTGTTCGCTGTTTCACCTTTTTTGTAGTGTAGAGCTTTGTGAAATAGGTATTATATCATGACAACGTAAAGTGATGAAGTATCAGACTGAAGTTCAGGAAACCGTGTTGACACTGTGGAATTGAATTCATGATTTGGCATTAACATTCTAATTAAGGTTTTGCTTGGGTTGCCATTTTAACCTTCCCCTAACTCCCCCGGCCCCTCTGCCCCGACCATTCTGGAAAATCCAACATCCTGTCGTTAGCGCTAAACGCTTTGGAAACTATGGTACAAAGTAAGAAGTTTGGAATAAAAAGCAGGGGAGAGAAGCAGAAAATCTTGATTAGAAAGTATAATTTAATAGAACGTGTATTGAACCAAATGTATTGATTAATGTGGAAGATATAGTACTTATATTGATTCTAACTAGAGATTTAGTACTAAAAGCTGTAAGCCAAAAAGCTGTTGCAAATTGCTACAAAAGTCAGTTTAATGCTGTCCTTGAGAATGCCTTCACAAAGAAATTCTTCTAATGTTTGAGGAGTAGGTAGAATGCGGTATATGTCAGTTTGATCCCGGAGGGTTTTATTTTGTACTCTAATAGCTGTTACGAGCCTACATTATATCCAAGGAGTAATTTTCCTTAGGGGTGCCCAGCTCGCTTTGTGTCAATATTCTAGCATTTTAAGTCACGTACAGTATATGCTTCTGGGAACAGTGCAGGAGCCAGCCAGACTCATAATGGTCTGCATTCATTAATAAAGGCAGAAGCTTCTGTCCCTCCATTGCCCACTACAGGGATGCCTCCCTGGTCTTTAGGGACCCGTACAGACACATTTAAAGAAAGCTTTATTTTGAGTGGGCAGGAGATGAAATGCAGGACTTGCAGGCATTTCCTAAGTCAGCTATATGCCCGAGCATAGGGGTGACCTTAATGGGTCAGAGAAGAATGCAGGTCAAAAGACTTATTATCCAGCCTGTTGGAAACCAATTGCTTTTGTTAAAAAAAAAACCCGTAGTGCTTAAAGGTTGATAGTAATGTAGAATTCTTCTTTACAACCCGAAATTGTATTGTAGTGCAATGGGGTTATAAAGAAATAAAATAAAGATTATCTTTAATGTCTGCAGATAAAGGATTCCATATATAGGATAACATGTAGTGTACCATAATTAGTTAATCAGTGATGATTGATTACTGATGTTTGTGTTCTTGAACTAAGGAAAAAATAACATGCTGCTGTGGTACTGTCACCATCTGTTGAAGGAAGACATCCACATTTAATCTTTATATTTCTTTATTTGTACCCTCCTTACACGGCTTCTCAGGTACAATTGTGTCCTATTTCATCTAGTTAAAAAACATCTCATTTAAATTGAATGCAACTGCAATTCACATTAGAGATTCCAATGAGATAGTGAATCAGTGGATTTTTTTTCTTCACTGAGTTTGATGCGATGGATGGCATTTTTTGCTAGCTAGTATGTCTGTTTTCTATTTGAGATATATAGAGAGAGAGATACCAAACAACAGAAAAAATATTACTTTCTACTGTCTTAACAATTTCTGCAAAACAACCCCATTCTCTTTGCAGAGGAGATTTCTCTACCACTATTGTAGTGAAATCTGGGTATGATTTTAACCTTACAGCACTAAGTACAGGGATTTCCCAAGGCTATCTACTCATGGAAAGCGATGTAGTCTAATGTTTAAAGCAGCTCACTGGGAGTTGGGATTCTGGGTTTGTGTCACTGGGTCGGCTAGGGATATCTTAATCTCTAGAAACCAGGTAAATATGTTTTGAAATAATTTTACCTGTGAAGTATGTTGAAGCCAAGTTCTTGTAAATGTTTCCTAAATAAAATCAAGGTAGGGAAGTAGGGGTTTGTGAACATCTTTCCTAGTTTGTTTGGTTTTTATTGTGAGTAATAGATGCTGTGGCAAAATGGGCTGCCATTTTGTGTGTGCAAAACTCTCATTTGTATGTGCAAGCCCAGTTTTTCATCATGAAATCAGAGGACCTTTGAAAATGTTACCTGACTCTGGTGAGGATGTGTTGAAAAATATATTTTTTCTCTTTCCACTGCTAAGTATGAAATAGAAATTTTTGCTTCACAGAGGGGTTGTACTTTGTGCTTAAAGGAAAATACATGTCTTTATTATGGTAATATTAATATACGATGTCTTCAGCAGTTTAGTTGAATTACATATATTTAGCACACACAAAAATACAACCGATTGCTCCAAATTCAGGAAAGTAAATTTCTGGAACAGAGATTTTTAAAACTTCTGCCCTTAAATGTTCTGTATCTTCTGTTAAGGGCAGATTCTGTTGGCATAGCCACACAGCAGATCCCAGCACTAATATTCTGCTCTCCCTGTGTGTACAGGACTCCCATGTTCCTGGCAATGGGAGTTCCATATTGTGTTTTTCCCACATGGGGGAACTCACACTGTTATGAAAGTGGGAGTTCTGTGCAAATAGGGAGAGTGGAATATCAGCGTTGAGATCTGCTGTGTGAACAATACAGAAGAATTTTTCCCTAAATTTTTTAACTCAACCCCCCTCAGAAAAAAACAACAACAGTTCATAACTGGGATTAATGTTTGCAATTTTCAGTCACTTAGACATGGGGTCTCCAATAGATGGCTTTTTGTAGGATGTAATATGGCTCTCTGTGGGATTACAGAATTTTCCTCCTTTTATTTTCTCTACCCTCCCATCCTTCACCTGCTTGTCTTGTCAATGTTATGCCCGTGACGTGCTTTCAGTTTTAGTTTATGAAATAGCCTTTCTTCTGTCTATGTATTTCTCCCTAATTCACTGTTTCCTCAGAATACATTTTGCAAGCATTAATTGCTTTGGAAAACTTGACCGATTACATGCTGTTTTGACTCTTTAAAATAAGTACAATTGCTTGATGAAGGCTGAAGCTGCCCCAGCTCTTTGCATTGGGAACAGTGTTTGTTGTGTCCTGTCCTATTCAGCATTTTTCTCACACCACTTGTTTCTGAATTTATGTCTTCATTATCTCTTGAGAATCTCCATTATGTGCCAGGCAGTATAGTCTGGAACACAGAGCGCCAGTGCGAGTGGATCCCATTTCATGGTTTGTTTTGTCTCTCTTACTTTTGTGCCTTTTTATTTTTTAATAAAAAATGTTATTGCAGTCGAAGTACTGAGCACACATGTAAAGCTTCTTTCAATTGTTTCACATGCTGCTGCGTGGCTCTTCCAGACCCAAAACTGATTACATGTAGCTCAGACAGTCAAAAAGCAGGGGATGACTGACGCATACTCCCATTAGATCAAAAACAAAAAATACCCCAAAAATCTCTCTTCAAGGTAGCAATTTGGTTCTGACATTAACCACTCAAAAGCAAAGAAAATCAAAATGTAGGTTGTCACTCCACATTTAACTTGTCCCATTGTTTCTAGGTACTGCAGGGTTTCAGATCGGTCTGTGGTGTTATAAGTGCTGCAATAATGGACGCAACAGGATGACAGAAGGGTAGACGGTCAGAGTTAACTCTGAATTCCCTTGCTTTTGTGATTTAAAGTCAGAATCTATTACCCCTGACCAACCAACATTTTAGTCAGCAACATATTGTCACTGCTTTACAGCACTTTGAGATGAGTTTGTGGAAGATGCTGAATGAAGTCAAATGGAATAATAATCTCTTTTTAACCACTGGCCTTGGTGGATCTGGAGTCCCTACTATATCAGCATTTAATCATTTTGCAGTCACATCTGGAAAACGTGCTTCCAAGTGTCTCTGGGTCATTTTCCTTTTCATCTTGAGACAGGCACTACTTTAAAAATTCCTCGGTCTTACCCTGAGAGAGGATCCTTTTCTTGCCAAGTGTGTGTGAGTGAGTGAGTGTCTGTGTGTAATGATATGATGTATTGTTAGATTAGCATGGAATCACACAATATTCACCTTTGTTTTTCTGTGGCTGTAATTATGTTTGTATTCAGGGGTGGCTCTTGAGGGTGTGGTTCAATACATGTTCACTTCACAGAAAATGATGTCCATCTTTTGGAAATGGGTTCGTTTTAAAGTGTCATAGTCCAGAGGAGTCTGTATGTAGATTAACACTGATAAAACAAGTGGAGGGGACTGCACAGTTTAGGAACTGATAGCGGGACACAACTCCCTTCACCTCTAGGTCACTGGTCCGAATAGGGCCCGGGCCAGTAGTGACAAAAATTCATTACTATCTGATGGCTGTTCTGTGGTCTGTGAAATAAGATTGTGGACTTTGCCCAATTCTCTGTGGATATGGTCTACATCACAAAAGAAGAATCAGCATGAATTGGGAACGTTTTCTTAGTTGCCTGATGAGGCACAGAGACTAAAGTAGCATCTCATCCGGTAGTGGTGATCCCTTTGCATTAGGGTTGGTGTAGTGAAACTTGCATTGCTGCTGCCTTCTTTGCACTCTTTCTGTGGATAAATAGAGAACTTCAGTTTCCAGAGTGACGCTGACACCTTTTACATGGCAATAAATTCACTTAAGGAAACAAGGGTTGAGTGGTTCTTTGGTGGATAGAGGGATAGTTCTCGCTGCCCAACCTGCTTGTCAGTCAGCCAACTGAGTGCTTTGATGGGCACCTCCTCTCCTACTTTAAAATATGTGCTACTGATTAAGGGGGGAAATGTCTGGTTGCATTTTCTAGTAAGGATGCTAAAATTAGTGTATTTCTAGTGTGTAGGCATTACGGCCACATAAGAGAAAGAAATGTGTGTCTCATTACATATAGTGGGCTAAATTCATCATTGTGTGACTGGGCACAATGAAGTTGTGTTCACTTTCAACAGGGCAGAATTAGCTCTAATGTACCTTGAGGTATTCAACTGCTATTCATGTGACTTATAGAAATGATACCAGTGCAAAAAACCCTCATCTCTTAACAGCAAACTTTCTCCAGGCCATTTAAAAGAGAGATGGCAAACATGTTTCTCTTGTATACAATATAATATATTCAGCGGGTAACATTGTTAATGCAGCTTTTTCTTGTAGCAATGCCTAGGCTACAACTAAGTCATTTCTTTCATTTTTGTTTCAGAATCATACGATGACCCAACATAGCAGTTAGTGCAATGCCCATCTCTTCAGGAGACTCCTTTGTGGCACAAAAAGGGAACACGTTTTACTCTTTGCACGAAACTTTCATTGTTAATGTATATTATTCAGAAACATTGTATTGTACCATAAAACTTGTATTATCGAAACTGTTGGATGTTCATGTGTTTGAACTTTTGAGCACCGGATAGACTTCCTGTATATAACGTGTTGCACATGTATTATGTTGTCTGATACTAAAATGGTCTTATAAAGACAAGTGGACTTGGGCCCTATTCAAGAAAGATAAAAATAATGTGTGAGGAAAAAGGCTTGAGAAAATGTCATTTTCAAGAAAGAGGGAGACAAAATCGCTATGTTACACTACAGCTGTTTGGCCTTCCTTTCATTTAAACTTAAGTCTAGAATCTCTCTCTTTTGGTATACAAACAGATGAATCCGAGATTATTTTTTAATGCTGAAGATTCTTGCAAAAAACATTAAAAGACTCTTTCTCACAGAGCAGGAACCCACCGTTGAATAAGGCCCGTATATATATTTGTAAGCCTTGCGATATGACAGATAGCATTACCATATATGCAATAGTTGTTATGTAGATTGTCAAAGAAACTTTTTTTTTCCTGAATACCATTTGAAGCTTTGAGTGTTCAAGACTTTCCTTAATGATTTCACACAGCCAAATTCTTGACTCAGTTGAACTAACCTGTATGTTACTGTTATTAATGTTTACTCTGCGGTCTGAACCTGGAGATTACTGGAATTGTTTTCCAAGAGGAAATAAATTCAGTTTACCATTATGTATGAGTGCGATTGTGTCTTTTCTTTTTCTTATTACGGTACCATTAAAAACATATCTGCTGCTTCACTGCAATTGAAACATGCACTTGAAGAAAATATTCACTGATTTTTTTTCCAATTAGCAAAGTCAATAGTTTTACTCCTATTTGCTTGATGCTTTGGCTCCTAATGGGTCACAGTTTATCCAATATTTCTAATAACTTCAAGTGTGGAGCAATTATTTACATATTTCACATGCAGTGCAAGCCAAACTTGCAACCTTCAAACCCTGGAGAGAGAGAAGCATTGCCTAGTGATCTGAGTACAGGATTCAGAACCAGGAACGATCTCAATTCTAATCCCAGTTCTGACACTGATTCTCTAAACTTGAAGTCCCTTACCCTTTCTGCTGTCATGGACGGTGGAAGCGGGATATGGCTAGAGCATGCTGCAATACAGGGATCTCCACCAGCACAATGTCCACTAGGGGGCTGTTATAAACCAGTGTAACCTAGCCCTGGCTGAGGGCTAATTGGTCCCTGGCTGCTCTCAGTGTTGAGGAGAAGGGGAAAGGCCATGCAAAGCCACATTTGCCCATCAGTGTGCCAAACACTGCTCCAGCTCACCTGAGAATTCATGTCAAAGACATGCCTTAGATATGTGGGAATTGTATATCCTGTTGCATTTGTTGCTGGATTCATCCTATTGAAACTAGTGTTGCTGAAATATTGCAGTCTTAGAATTGCGTATCACAACAGTCCAAATGGCTGGAACTGATGGCCTAATGCTGTCTGAGTAGATATAATGTGTGATTTCCAGTTTGCTGACTGTCACATTTTGACTTTCCATAGTTGGAAAGTGGAGGGGGTGGAAGCAAAGTACGAAAGTCTCTGGTTGCCAGATATTTCCCATTTAAAACTCCAGCCTTAAGAATTTTATGCATCTTTTGCCAAGTACAAAAAAGAAATTCCTGGGTTTTGTATGAACTTCTCATTTGTGCTGACAAAAGGATAAACTCAGGCAACAGTATACAAGGCATGTAAAATGCCAGATCTATTTTTAAGTCAGAAACTGTTTCCATTTTCATTCTCATTAATATATTACTCATCTCTTTCAAATTGGATGTGATGATAAGTTCTTTATTCCTGACAGATACCTTAAAAGATATCAGACATTTCAGCCTTCGTGTGTGAAAGCGTGACATATTGGTAAAGACTGAAAATAGCATGTTTCTAGTAGAGTTCAAATATATAAGAAATATTACACCCTACTGTTTTTGTAAATGCCAGAGTGCCACTGAGTTGAGACAGATGGTAGCTGGGAAAGATGCAATCTTATAATCAAAAGCTAAAATATGTCAAAAATATGTTAGCAAGCACAACACAGCATATTACTAGCATCTCATATCATGACAGCTTGCAAAACATGCAAAGATGTTGAAATTCTAGTTATGTAAATAAAGTAACAGTAAACAAATCAACAGCAAATGTGATGATGGCTTTATGCATTGATTGTCCCTTCAGTTTAGTGCTGGGGAATAGGAAGGTCTTATGGTCACATTCATTCCCAGATGGATTCTAAGAGCTGGTTGCTAGTATCAAGTACTGGAATCCACTTACCTTTTTGTGAGAAACAGGTTTGCTGGTGATACCTAAAAGCTGTTTAAATAGATTACGGAAGACATTCAAACTTCCCAGTGAGGATTGAGTTTTCTGTGGGGATTTATCACAGCATTTAGAAAAACAGCAAGAGATACATATCATCGTGCTCAATACTCAAGGCTCTGTGTGTGGATGTGTATGCACACTTCAGCTATGGCATGTTATACACCCGTTTGGGTCAGCAAGAGCTACAATGAGCCAATCCTAACACCGGTCACTAGAATGCGAAGAGAGAAAATCTGTTTCTCAAGGATGTTTTGCTAGATTGATGGACAAACTATCCCCTCACCTGGACCCTGGCTTTAATCCCATTATTTCTAAGAGATGAGTTTTACTGTGATAGTCTAATGAAATGATTAGTCCAAAATTGCCCAGGTTGAAGGGAGAATACATATAGAATTTATATTCTAGAAATGCCATAATTTATCCAGTTAACATTTTGAGCACAGGATTTCTGAGGAAATGCACTAGTGTCTGTCTACACAAAAGATGATCTGGGAATGGTCACTAACCTTTATGATTCTGAACGCCCCCAAATGACAACTTTTATCAAAAGAATTCATATGTGGTTGCCTAAAGTTAGGCACTTAAATCCATGTTTAGGCACTTAAATAATAAGGGAATAAACTCCTGGGGAGAATGGTACTTATAGCTTCTTTGATACACTAACAGAACAATATTCTCATAGCTTTTCCTCATTTGGGGCACCCTTGTATAAAGAACTGTCAACAGTTGTCAAAAAAAATAGCAGGAAGAGAATCCTAAAATAGGCGAATGTTTCTAAATGGCAGAATCCAATATGGAATCCACTCCATGTTTTATTGACCATTATTGTAATCCTGATGTGATGAACTATCTGCGTACATTCTTTTGCTTTGTTTCACTACCATTGTCCTCAACAAAAGGGAGGGGGAGTCGTCCCTTACATACTGACATATGGTACCTTCTATTTATAACAAGATTAACAATTCATTCACACCTTGATTGAATCCTGCTTTATTGAGATGTCACAACAGATTCGCACAATCTGCAAAGGGAAAGACTTACAACTGTTAATATTGTGACAACCAAGACACCTAACAGTAAATGAATCATAATTGGCGACAATTAGACATAATTCAGTGTGAAAACAGAATATTGTGTGCTGCTATAAAGTGTGATGGTGAGAAAGACTCCTTTGAATGATCCTGTCCATAAATTCAGAAATGTAACCTTGATTCCAGTCTAATGTATTCATTCATACATTATTGCTCAATTAATGTTCAAAGGGTCTTTACGTCTTAGTGGTAAATGTACCATTCTCTTTTAAATGCTTGCTGCACTTCTCTGTAGCGTGAACAAATCAGGCATATTACTGAATCCATTCAATACATAGGGCTTTTCCCCTTTCTTTCGCTTCCTTTATTTTTATGTATATGAGGGTTTTTCATTATATTATTATTATTATTTATTATTAGTGAACTGTGAATGCTCTGGTAATGGACTCCCTGAGGAAGCTGGAAGTCCCAGGCTACCAACTCTTACATGCAGATCATCTTCTGTGTGTGAAGCACAAAGCATGACAAGATCTCACTCATGTTTCAAAGCTCTCTCTCTTTTCAGAGCTATTTGTTATTGTCTCCACCATCACAAGTTTAAAAAAAGAAAGTTAATTAAATATGGAACAAGACTGAGCAACATCTTTTAAACCATCATGTCATTAGAACTGGATTCCTCTGAGAGCCGCTTAAAAGGGGTTTGAGAACAATGACTGTTCAATCAGATATTTATGGGCATAGTTATGTAAACACACTCTTTATTGTCTATGTATATTTAATATAATTATCAGTTTTGTACTCGGACTCTCAGGAGACCCAACAAATCACAGTGTTGCTTTGAAAATGTCAGCAGAAAAGACAATTATGTTGCTAGCAAATATTCATAAATTATATTAAAAAGTCCTGTGAAAATGTATCCTATGTAGCAGAACCCTTTGCACCAATAGAGTAATCACTGTATTTCTTTGATTTGAATGCTTATTATAAGTAGCAAGGAAGTAACTTGAAAAACCTTAAAGGCACAAGAGTTTACTAATCTTGGCAAGTAGGGCAATCTACTTTCTGGACATATTAACAGGTATTATTAATGATTTCTTTGATATGTTTTATTTTCTTTTAAATAAGGTTATTGAAACTAGAAACAATGGATTCTGTCCAAATGTTAGTACACAGGAACATATGTAACTCCTTTTAGATATTTTTTAGATGATTCCTAGTATTTCAGAATATTTTTGACTTCCTCTTTTGCTCATCATACGTTAGAACAAATAAGTGGAGAACTGAGACACTGTTCCGTAAATTAAATGTACCATGCTCATGCTAAACCAATACATGTGCTGGAGTTAGATAAACACCTAGTAAGTGCTTGCACTTCATTTCTACTGCAAAATATACAATCTGCAGATCAACATCTTAATTAGCAGCTAATGACATTTGAACGGGAAGGTTAATGTTAAGCACATAAATTCAGTTAAATAAAGTAAAAATGACATAAATTGAGATATTCCATTCTTAATTTATTTTTAAGGATAAATCTACTACAATGTTTTGTTGTAAACATCATCATATGTACCAGTAATATTACAGTCCTTAGTTATATGCTAGACTACATTCCCTGAGAACTAGCTGTCCTTTCTAGTACACTTTATGCTAGTGATCAATTGTAATGTTCCACATCACTAATGAAGAAAAGATAATTTGGTCTTGTTTTGTCCTCCCCAGTGAAATAAATACACTTGATCCACAGACCTAATCTTCTGTTGAACACACAATGGCTTCTGAACAAGCACAAGGTGGCAGAGGTTAGAGTTTCATGCTCTTTATTTTAAAATTTAAGGGCTTTGAATTCATTTTTGGTTTTGTGTTTTCATTGACCGCTGACCAGTTATTCCTTGTGTGGTTTGGAGTGGAGCAAAATGGGGAAGTCTGCAGTCATGTGCTGAAAGATGCTGTTATCCATCCAGTGTCACCTTGGGTTGTGATCTCATCAGATGTCAAAACCTAAGCAGAGTCAGAATCATTAAGAACTTGGATAAGAGATCTGGTGCGCTATAAGGAATGGTTTTATTGATTCAGTAGGTAGCCCTGTTCCCATTGAGATAGATACTGAACCAATGCCTTCCCATGTGCTGGGGGCTCTGTGCTTGTGGAGGATGCTGTCTTTCAGCTGAAATATAAAGCTGGCCATGTACCATTATAGATCCTATGGCCCCTTTTGTCAGAGTAACTGTGTTAGTGTCTTCTAATAACTCAGTTCTAGATGGGAGGAAATAATCAAGTGACCTCATTGGTGTTGAGATTTCCCTTCTAGAAAGCCGGATCTCGATCAGATCCCATCCTCATTTATGGGACCAATTATATGACTATCCACACAAAAACATGTATCATGTCAGGGGACCATGTTTAGAATGGGTAAACTATTCTGTAACATAATTATAACACACTATGCCTCCCCCGCCCCCCATCTACACTGGCAAGATCAAACCATGCTCTGTATAACATGGTCAGGCACTGCTGTGCTCCTTCTCATGCACATGCCCTCAAATAATAGGCAGAAGGACACGTGAATACAAAACCACTAATGCAGCCGACAAGATGGAAGCTAGAAGAAATACTACAGTGTTGTAGGTATGTTGATATTCCTACCAGATATTCATCTTTCAGAGTTTCTCACTATCTCTTTGGGAAGTGAGGGTTAGATGTTATATCCTGGCCTTTCCTGGTGTTCCCACATTTTTATCTTACTCTCCTCCTCCATCTCTTCCTCTCTCATCTTTTCCTCTCCATCTCTTTACTGGTGTGGTTTTAATTGTTTAATGATTGACAAAGGACCATTTTGATTTTCTTAATTAAATTGGTGAACCTTCATCTGATTTGACTGCCAGGTCACCAGGATATCTCATTCTTGATGAGTTTAAGATTCATGTTGATTCTTTCTCTCATCCTTTGACATATTTTATTTCCAAACACCTTTATTCTTTTGGCTTAGCTCAGTAGGATTAATTTTCTGACATGAATGAAAGGTAATCTGTTTGATTAGATGATAGCTTTTGATGTGTCATTTGTAAATCTTTCATCCTTACTCATTGCTTTTTTTCAAATCAATATATGACTTTTCTTAACTTCTTTTCTCCTCTCAGTACTAACTACCACCCCTGTGATCTCCATAGTCTTTCAGAATCTTCTCCACTCACTGTACAGTAGCTTCTGTTTTTATAAATTTAATTTCTCCTACAACACATGTAGCATCAGGTAGGACTTAAAAATTCCCGTTAACACTGTTTTGTTATTGCTGAAACTGCCCCTATATAAATTCAGGTGAGTACACATTTGTAGTGTAGAGTAAATCCTCACAGGCTGTAGTGACTGTCCAGTTCCAGATTTGACAGAGCTTTATGATTTTAGTGGTGTTTGGGGGAAGTTTGAATTGAACTGTTACTATCAACTGAAGTCAATTGGGCTGCTGCCCTATTGAGAACTCCTTGTCTGAATTTTGAATCCTAAGAGGCCATCTTCTCCCAATGATAACATGTTTTCAGAATCCTTCAGCACGTTCTTAATTACCACATTTTGCAAACAACAGCAACACCCCTCCTCAGTGTCCTCCAGTAGTTTTTTAGCCCTGCTCTTTCAGTCTATTGGGCTTCCATTGTGTCCCTCTTTGAAGTTTTGAGCCAAATGGAAGAAAAGATTAAAGAATTATCCAGAGGTTACATTCAACTGTATGTTCATTCGATTCCTAGCTCAAAGGAGCGCCTGGACATATGAATAATGTTATACTACCTGTATTTATTTTCTACTTCCAGATTCTCAGGGCTGACTTCTGTCATGGTGGAGCCAATTTGAAAACTTTCTAGACTGCTCAGAAGAAAATACTACTAATTGTCATCCTCTCTTGAATTTTCCTTTCTTGTTAGCTTCTATCGAATGTAGAGATGGGGCTGAACTTCAGAAGCTCCTTGAACTTAAGGATTTATTTGACAAATTTAAATTGATCTGCTCAGTTTACAGCACCAAGGACCTTCCATTGTTTCGTCGTGTTTTCTGACCAAGATTTTATTTTCTTTCTGTTACTGTTTGATACTTCTGTAGCATTTTGATGCCATTAAACAGAAGCTTTTATTCCAGCTAACAAATATTTGTGCTGATCTATCTTTAACAGCACTTGCTTGGTTTGAATCTCATTTTACCCAATATGCAGTATGCACAATTTATTGTTTTTGATTCTCATGTTTCCTGTTACTTAATTTGCTTCTGGGTTCCCCATGAAGTTTATTCAAGAACTCATTTTCCATGGCATTTATGTTCCTTTTTTGAGCAATATTATTCATAGGTCCATCATGTCACCTATGGAGTTGATGACATCCATATCTGCTCTGTGGTGAGCCCCTCAAGTCATGTGAGAGCACACACTATATTGCAGTATTGCCTTTTCTGATAGCCAAGCCTTGGTGTCTCTACCTATCTCAAATTGAATGCTGTTTAAAGGGAGCTCTTACTAGTTGGGTCCTTCCAATTGAGGTATTTTATCTGGGAAAATCCCCCATAGTCCTCTCCCAGACACGAGAACGTCCATGATTTTCTCTGCAACACTCACTCCTAGTGCAGAAATGATCTTTCTTGCCATCAGAGACTATCAGTGCCACACTTTAATAAATCAAAGAGCAGGACATGGAACACACCTGCAATCAGAGACTAAGGCCACTTCTTGCTGGCATCCCAAAGACTGTGATAGGAGCTGTCGGTTTGATTCTCCACTCTTTCACAGCCGTTTTATATCAGTCTATCTCTCTTGAGGTTGATGGGGTTTCTCTAATGTGAAACTGGTCCAGCACAGTGGGAAATCAGATTCAAAAACATGTGTGTGTGTGTGTGTGTCTCTCTCTATATATATATATATATTACATTCAAAGTACACTATTAAGATTGCAAAGTCAAGCACTCAAAGGTTAGGAAGTTCCATAAGGTTCCATAAGGTTGCCCGTGCAAACTTAATTCATCCCCCTCGTGCATACCCTCATGGTACAGTCTTTAATTACATGATCACATGGTATTTTTTTCCACAGGAACCCTGCCTCATTCAGTCCACAGACTGTTTTCATCTCATTGTTCAATGTGTGGCCCTAAGCCATATTTATTGCACACTATTCAATCTTTGCTCTGAAGATAGAATTATTAATTTCCTCCTTGGCTTTTCTATGGCGCATCCCTGTAATATCTGGATGCTTCACAAATATTAATTTCACCTGTGAAAAGTTTGCTTTAAATGACTGTGCAGCATCACATAGGAACTCAGCAACACAGTAGAATCCAGTTCCGCAGGGCAGCGTTCAACTGCCTTAACCATGAAACCCTCCTTTCTCTGCCTGCAATACCCTGCCTTATTCACTACACCTGTTCCAACTTCTACGACAAATGAGGTAGGGGTGCTGCAGACAACAGCTTCCTTCACTATACAACCCTAGTTCTTCCCCAGAACAGGTCCATCCTATGCACTGAATGAGGCTGGGATCGTGTGGAAAAAACTTAATTTTGGCATTTCCTGACTTTTGAGTGCTTGGTTTTGCAACCTAAATAATGTTGTTTGAACATATTTTTGTGTTTAATTTCCTTGGTTTTTAAAAAAAGCAAACTGAAAAAACCCAGGAATTCCATCATGTGCTATCATATTGACATCCACATGGTTCATCAAGCGGGCTGGAACCTTGAGATCCACCTCACAGACTTGTGCCATTTAAGCCGATGAAGTAACTGAGAGAAGCAGTATCTTGTCATCCTCTGTGTGGACCAGTACTACAGCGGCATGAGATACTTTGTCAGTGGGTTTCACAGATATTTGCTGACATCAGAGGAATGGTGAACCTCAGGAATCTTGGGTTTCGTTCCATGTTCTGAGGCAAGTGTGCTGTCGTAGACAGATTCTTCTGCTTCTTCCCCCCAGGCTCGATCCCTTTTCTGCCCTGTCCCCTTTATTCTGCCCACACACACACACACACGCTCCCAATCTATCCCCACTTTCATCCCGTTTCCTTATCACCAGTCTCCTTTCCCAGCCAGTCCCTGTCCAAACCACCCCCTGGGTCCTCATCTGATCTCTCTCTCTCTTTCTCTGTCACAACCACTCCAGCCTCCAGTTGCATATGTTCTCCACTAGCTTCCAATCCAGTCTTCTTCCCTGGGCTTCTCATCCAATTTCCTTCCCTTGGCTCTTTGTCCCAATCTCTTTGCCTAATCCGGTGGTTCTCAAATGAATTTTTGCTGTGGCCACAGTTTTGACAGTTAAAATTTACTAGTGATACTTTAGTCACATGGTTCTTTGGAAGCATCATGTAAATAAAACAATAAATCTTTTCGATGTAAAGTATAAGATGTACTTTAATAATACCACAAAAGTTTGCACTGTTATTGCTAACTATATCAATATGATTTTATAGAGATTTGATGAATTCACCGTCTGAAAATGGTTTGTGATGCTGCCCAATGCAATAACTTGCCTTGAGTATGCCAGATGTAATTTGTGATTTCAGGAAAGAAAGCCCTTCTTTTGTTGTTGAACTATTTCACTTCTGGTTTTATCCAAGAGCTTTTTATGCAGAAAATTGTGGCCATAGTTCTTCTCTAATTCTGACTCGTGAGTTTTATAATGACGTGACATCGCATATGATGTCATCTGATGAAATTCTGCCGTACATATTGCACAGTTCACGATGGTTTCAGATAATTTGGTTCCAACAAAACTAAATACTTTCCCCCCACTCATTATTAAATACTGTCTTTTTGTCGTGTAAGTCACAGCACTTTGCTGAAGGTGGTGCTGACAAGCCAGGGTTACCTGTGTCACTCGCAGTGGTTTCAATGTAAACTGTTTGCGTCTGTGCTTTCTTTTTAGCACCCAGGGTTCATATATCCAGAGGAGCACATGAAAAAAGTTGAAGCTACTACTGTGTTGTGGGCTGCCCTTGCTAGAGGGTTTCTCCCAACTGGAACCTTTGGGGAGGCTTCTGGTGGCCACATAGGCCAAAGGAGCAGCCTGACTATCCTCATCTCCTGTGCTCCAGCTCTGGGCAGCTGTGTCCCAGAAGCAGCCTCTGCTCTCGCCCTGCTGGGCCCCTACAGTCACGACACTGCATGCACTGTCCTGCACCTGTGCTCCCTGGCCAACAGTGCCAGCCCCGGAGCTGCCTCTGGGGCTCAGCTTCTCCCACCCAGTATCTCCCTACTTCTGCCTGGCTCCTCCCTCTGCAAGCTGATTAGCGCAGAGCCAGTCAGGTGGCCCATTGGTGAGTGACATTCCCCTCCTCCAATGGGAGGGAAACAGGGAGGTCTGGCCAGTGAGGGCCCTGCCCGTGCCCCCTTGTCAATCAAGGCAAAGGGGATGGGGAGAGAGGGCTGGTCCCATCCCACAGACAGAGGCAGCAGTACTATTATTCAATAATAAAACACTGTCGGGCCCGGCTTGGGCTGGTGCTGCTACAAGGAGCAGAGCCACTTGCTGCAGCAGGGAGTTTAGAGATGGGGCTCTGGGACCCCAAAAGTCATGGTGGCCGCACACAAAGTCCCTGGTGGTCACATGCGGCCACCGTAACTACACTTGAGAATCACTGGCCTGGTCCATCCCAATTCTCCTGCACCTTGCCGTCTTTGTTCCCCCCGTTTCCTTGCCCAACCAGTCTCAATCTGTCCCAATAGATCCTTCTCCAACCTCTGTCTCATCCTCCCACCCACTAGGGTTGCCAACATTCTAACTGCTGACAATTGAACACCCTTGCCCCGCCCCCTGCCCTGCCTCCTCCCCTGAGGACCCGCCTCTCACGCCCCCCTACCTCTGTCGCTCACTCGCCACCCTGCCTCCTCGCTCACTCTCCCCTCGCCTGGGACTCACCTGCTGCCTGCAGAGCCAAGCGAGGAGGAGCTGATGTGGAGCCTGCCCACCCAGGGCACAGTGCTCAGGCTCTAGCTCAGAAAAGGAGCATAGTTAGCACACTCGCCGCCTTTCAACATCCCCCCTTCCCATTCTTTCTCTGTCACTGTACAGCTGTATTGAGCTTTTCCTGATTTCACCTAATCTCCCCATTGACTTATAATTAATATTGCCAGGGCTGGGAAAATTGGGGCACAGCGGGGGTTGGTCCCCGTAGCAAGGGGCCAGGACCAGAGCAATCAGGGCACAGTGGGGCCAAAGGGGAGGCAGACAGGATTCCCTTCCCCCTCTTCCCCCCCCCCCCACCCCCGGACGGCAGCACCTACCTCCTGGAGCCCAGTGCGGAAGCCAGCCACTGCTCTCTGTCAGGAGTCAGCAGCTGAGCAGAGAGCAGCTTCTCCATATGACACTAGCCACGGCTGCTGCTCTTCCCACCCCGCAAGTGGCAGAGGCCAATTACTGCAGCCAACCAGGCTTTTAGTGTCAGGTCAGCTGTGCTGACTGGACGCCACCAGGCTCCCTTTTCAAGCGGACGTTCTGGTCAAAAACCGGAGCCCTGGCAACCCTACCACCCACTGGCATGTACTTCCCCATTTCTTCTCCCAGTCCCAGTCTCCTCCGAGGTCAGATGAGATAAGCTCCTTGAGGCAGAGACAATCCTTTTGTTCTATGTTTATACGGTGCCTAGCACCAGGAGGTCCTGATCCTTGACTAAGGCGCCTAGGCGCTCCTGCAATAGGAATAATGATCTAACAACTCGGGTCATATTTGCCACAAAACCCAGTAATGGACTTTTCAAACTGATGATGCTTGAGAGGGTTAAAAATTGGGCAAAATGTGTTTTCCCAGTTTAATCCTATTTTAATAATGACCTCTTTTGAGACTTGGAATTTCAGATAGGTTAGATACAGTATTTTTCTTCACCCTTTCTCCTAATTTATTGACTGTGAAACAGCTGCTCTTTTGCAACCCTTTTACTGATTCCTGTACACACAGGCCTAAACTTTCAAAATTGACTTGTGATTTTTGGGCGCCATCTGAACACCCGCCCTCTGAAAAATCTGGTCCCCTTCAAGTGTCTCAAGTTGGGCACCCAAAAAAATCACCAGTCACTTTTTAAAACTCAAATCAGCGTTTTAAAATAGTTTGGGGTCCTTTGGGACAGAGTGTATATTCTAGGTGTTGTCATTATGTTTTGTTATTTGTTTGCTTATTGTTTATTATATTTTCATAGGGCATTCAAAATTACTCCCGTTTTATATGTAATGCAAAAGTATTGCAATTTGAGCAATTTCATGGGCCCTGAGTACAGAAGGTACTTAAGCATGTGCATAACTTTGAGCCCGAGTTGGCTCATCAAAGTCATTTAGACTAGTCATGTGCTTAAAGTTACACACATGCGCCTATAACTTCCTGAACTGAGGTCATATATTGATCTGCAAGGCCCTATGCCAATAACTGGACCCCTGCAAGTGAAGCCCTATACTTCTGTGGAACCACATTGACTGTACATGGGTGACTTATGAGAGGTTCATTATATATAAGCATGATCAAAGTGCAGCATAGTGTACCACTCATCACACTACATCCTTGTATTGGGATATTATATAGTTAAACAATTTGAAGGTAATTAAGAGTATTGGCTTGGAACTAAATCAGGAATCTCACACATCTGTGTTCCCTTCCTAGAATAGAGGCAGTTTAAAGAGTGCCTCAAGCAAAACACGTTATGTTGTACCTTGCTGAAGTTTTTTCTCTGTTAACCTACATTGTGAGATGTCTATGAGCATCTTTTTAACAATGCTGGGTGATTTCTAATTAATCATGAAAATTATTATTTTTATGTACCCTAACATCATCCTGCCTAATTTAGAGTGAGTTTTCTTAATGTCTGTAACATCACAACATTGCAAGTCTCAAAGACTCTAGTGTATTTGGATGCCTATTGGTGATTAATTGTTTTAGGACCAAATCTCCAGTGTCCTAAGCATGACACTTCATCCTTATTGTAAATTATACTTGTTTCAATAGAGCCTTCTCAGGGCAGGCAGGTTAGGCATTGCTTGCTCTGTTTAAATCAGATATGTTATGATTTTTAACTTCCGCTGTAAATTGGCTTTGATCACACCTTTTCATGTCACTTTCACCTAAGCCCATTCAGATGTCACCAGCCTCCAATGATTTGCTTAAAGGTCTACTTAAAAGAAAAAATTACTTCACCAGATTTCCAGGCCTTCAATAATCAATTTGGTTTTGAAGCTGCAGTTAAAATCATGTTGTTATGATGCAATTTATTTTTGTTTACTGAAAGGACATGTTTTGTACTAAACAATAATAAGCATTAGTTCTTTCTTTGTTTACTGTTGCAAAGTGTTACAGTAACTGTGCTGGGTGATTTTCAGACAAAAAAGGACAGTCCCTGCCTTGTTCCAGTCTAAAGATGTAGAGCCAGAAAAGCAGACAGGGATTATAAGGAAAAGAGTGTAACACATTATGACTGGGCAAAATGAGGTTAAGAGCCACAAAACTCATTATAGGCAGGACAGCAAAAGTAGATCTTCAATAGGGATTGAAACCTTGAGTGATTGAGGGGCCTTACAGATCAGCATTGGAAAGTCTTGTCAGACCTGAAGGAAGGCATAGACATAGTAAGCAAGGAACTGATGAAAGGTCAACTGAGGATGAATATATTGGGAGAGCAGAGGAAGCAGGCATGACTGAATTAATAGATTTATAGTATATATATACATACATATATATATATATATATACAAATTAAAACAAACAAATACAGCATAGTACAAATATAATTAAGAATTTATTCATTTGTTATCACAGATGGACAAACACTGATCTGGGTCTGCATTCTCTCATAGTCCACACAGAGGAACCCATGAAGATGATTTCTGATAGAGTCACGCGAGATCTAAATGAGTGTGGGATGGGCAAATGGCATACATGCTAAACTGTGCTCATCCTTCCACCCTGATCCCAAGTCCCACTCTGAAATGCCACTTCCATATATCCACAATGGTAAAGGGCCTGTAGTAGACTGTAACTCCTGTGATTTTTAGTGGAAGCTGGAACAGAGTGATCAAAGCAAGCATAGATGTGGTAGAAAACACACCAACAGTTCACTGTTCCTTATAACATTCCCTCAAACAATGAGTCTTGCTGGTTCTCATCTATACTGTAAAGTCACACCAGTAGTGCTTGCATCCGACGAAGTGGGTATTCACCCACGAAAGCTTATGCTCCAATACGTCTGCTAGTCTATAAGGTGCCACAGGACCCTTTGTCGCTTCTACAGATCCAGACTAACACGGCTACCCCTCTGATACTTGAGACCAGTAGTAAAGATTGTTGTCTGTCATTACCATTGTTCACTGCAACTCTGAAGAAGGGCAGATGTTCATGGCTCTTTGCCATGCTGCAGCTATATGGATGCACACTATGGTGTGTAATCATAGTTTAGCTTAAAACTAAAGATTTTAAGTAGATCAAAACTATTAATCACCACTGGGTCAGGAATCCAGGTTCCAGTGAAGGCAGTCTCCAAAATTGGGCTGAAGACAGAGAAAATACAGGTACTGCTCTATGGTGAAATAAAAATCAGTGATACTCCTTGTCTTCTTGCCTCTACATTTGCAGTGTTCATATATTTAAGGCAGGTGGGCTCCAGGACTGTTAGAAAAAGAGTCTGCAATGTTCCTGGAATGAGTTATAGATTTGTCACTTTCTAATGTGTTTGATACATGGGACACTTACACTTATGATGACAAAATGAATCTTTGGTGCTCAGGCAATGGCAAAAGTATATATGAAACTGAAGAAATGTCAAAAAGATAACTCTGTATTTGATGTTTTAAGCCACATGTAGCAGTTCATGTGTAGAAATTCTGCTCTTCCTCATTTAAAAACAAATAATGAGACTAGCTTGTGTCAGGCATCAAACAAATTTGCAACTCAGTGACATGCCAAATTATGACAAGAAACTACTTCTGACCAAAGTCAGTCCTTCACTCTCTGAAATTTCAAAGGCATAGCCTTGGAAGGATGGCATCTATCCATAACTAACAGTCAGAATATAGTGCAAAACATAGCAACATTGCAGAGATGAAAGTGAAAGTAACCATGTGTGAAGTGCCAAATAGAAATAGAAGATGCAGGGTCCCTTTTTCTATGCATCATTTAGCACTATAGCATATGAATGGCAATGTCTACATCCTATACCAAAGGGAGTAATATGAGCCTTGAAAAACTATAAGTGTAACCCTTTGTAAATGTGCTCTATATGTTTGAGAGATTTGTCTGTCTATCTGTCTAGCTACTGTCATTAACTATCTGCTGTTTATAACACACTGGATGATATATCTAATATACACACAGATTTTTGTATTTGCTAGCATTCAACTGTCTATATCATTTTCTCTTATATAAGAAGTTTGTACATACTTAACCATTATTCCAAAGACTCACTCCCAGCTACAAACAAAAAGTGATATATTGTGAACCATGACAACCAGAAGACTACTTCATGGCTGTGATGTATCTGTGAAACATAATTAAGTTAAAGTGAAAAAATATTGTCCAGACTTTTAGAGAAGACTACAGCGCACAAATGAAATAAAACTGGCAGGATGATAATTGGCTGAATTATCTATGATGTCACATTCCCACAAACCAGTAAGAACAAGCTGTTCCGAATAAGTTGAACTCCTTTAGTGTATAAAAGTAAAAAGCCATTCCTTTAGTGTATAAAAGTAATTCCTGCTTCTATAGCTGCCAATCAGGCACCTTTCTCCTGCATTAGATTCACTCAATCCACAAAGAAATGGCTTTAATCAAAGCCAGACTGTGAACGCCTTACTCACTTGGGTGAGGAGTTGCATAAATAGTCCCATTGTATTCAATGGGAACTACTTGTATGAGTAGCTGATGGTCTCATGTAGTGATGTAGCTCCAGTGTTCTGAAATGGTTCACAAGCTGGTCCCAAATGCACATTCAAAAAGCAGGTGAAAAACTATTCTTGTATTTTTCTGTGTTTCTCATAAGCAGAATCTTTCCAAAAAACTAAACATGCAAGAGGGAAAAAGAGAAAAATAATGGACACACAATAGAGGAAATCTGAGCATACATCTGTACAGACACCCTGATTACAGGTTCAAGCTCAAACTAGTTAGAGCTGAAGAGTGTTTTAGCCCTGTCTGCACTCACCAATGTAAATGCCTACACGGAGGCGAGGCAGTTGACAGTCGTGCCCATCAACCCTGGGTCTTCAAAGCTGCTCATTCTAAAATGTACTTGGCCTAGTTTAAGCATGCAAATGAGCACAACAGACCAGTTGGGGTTGGCACAAACATAGCCTTTGAGTTGTGCATTGTAGTATTTATGTGCCTAAGTTGGACGTGAAAATGTCTGTATGCAAATATGACGATTTGCCTCCTGCACCTTTGGTAAGAACTGTAAATAAAGTGTGTTGCCTGCTTTCCTGACATCTGACACCCCGCTCTCTCCTGTCCTCCTATTTGGCAGCATGCTGAATGCACCTTTGCAGTACTCTGCAGGCAGCTGGCTTTCACTTTTCTGATGTTCTCTCTGGATATACTTAAAGGAGCCAGTTGGAGCTCTCACTGGCACAGCAGTGTTGCTGTGCTGTTGTGTTAATGTTGTTAATCTCCATGGTCACCTATGAGAACAGCAAAAGAAAAACCTAACCCGAAAGCAAACACTTCCAGCTTTCTTCCAGCAGGAAGCAACAACTCTAGGTAAGAAGGATGGGGGGAAGAGCCAGTGCTGATCTGGCACCAGATGGCAGTCCCCTAGTGCCTCTGACCTGACTAGTCCTTCAGGAAAGGATGAAATATAGCACCTACAACAACAACTGTTAAAAATGCTCTTGGCGGTTGTTAGGAAAGCACAAAAGAAATCTCCTGGGATTCGCCTCCAAAAAATCTGTGGAGAGTTTTGTATTTATTTTCTATTCCTTCTACTGTTCCATTTTAATATTACCTATTATAACATGAGAAAAGTCATTCACAAATAATTATTAGTCTATTAAAAATGGAGTACCTTCGTTGGGGCGAGAACAGATTTAATAAAAATCTCACAAAACAGCCAAGCTTTGCTACACGAGTCCCTTCCTTTTGGGCTGGTAACATTACAGACATCACTTTTATTCCTAGTAGCCACGTTATTGTTATTTATTTTATTTGCTATTTGTTGAGTGCAAAAGTCTTCATACAGCTATATAAGAAGGTACGGGCCTAAATTTTTGAAAGTGACTATTGGTTCTGGGTATCTCATTTTTGGGTGTCTAACCTGAGATATCTTAAAAGATTTTCAGACATGCTAAGCACCCACTTTCTTAGAAACAGGCCCTTTTAAGACACTTCCATTTAGACATCCAAGTGTCAAGGCATCCAAAATCAGTAGTCGCTTTCAGAAATGTACGCCACAGTCCCTCCCCCAAAATGTACGATCCTGCACCCACTGACGCTAATGACAAAATTCCCATCAGCTCTCTAATTTGTGAAGACAGTAGCAAATACTTTCAATTCAAAACAATGAAATACTAACACTTTTCACATTCAAAATTCTGGAATATCTTGAAGTTCCATTTATTTGATAGGCCATGGCTGGGTGTTCAGATGCACTAGGTAAACTGGCTGTTTCTCATATAAAGATCAGCAATGAAGAGGTTAACAAAGCTGATGATAATCAGAATTAGCCTGTAGGGTGAACAGTTAGTTAAGATGCATGGGAGACTTTCATGCTTTCATGCTTCTTTTATTCTGATGCTAGACTCAAATGTTCTGTCTGGACAAGGAAAAGAACACCTCAGTGATAAACCCCACCAAGGGTCCAGCATACTTTCTAGACCATAGGAACTGTTCGGAACTTTCCAGACTAAACCTAACTAGTTTCAGCCCCATTTAGGGATCCAATCCAATTGTAACCCATGGTTGACAGCTGTTAGCAGCCATGGGTAATTTTCCTTGAGATGAGGTTTCTAGACTTTGGAATGTGCATCAGACTAACTGAAAGAAATTATGCATAATTAATATATGCCTTCATTACTTCCTGTTTGGACTATTGGGGCTTGCTGTTCATGGATGGGGCCCTCGACAGTCTACAACATATACAGCACTAATGCTGCATCTCACCGCTTGGATATGATGCGCAGCCACCAGTGCTTCATTCACTCTTCTTGGTCTACATTCACTTCCTGCTCTATGACGCCACATGGACACAGTTATGATTGAGCGCTAGCAGCTTCAGGAATGTTGCAACTCTCCAGACGTAAGGTGAAATTGTCAAGAAACCGAAGCAGGTTGTTATTGGCAGAGGACCCTAGAACACAGAACATGTTACCAGAAGAAATATTGTGGATGATTATGGACCATAAGATTTGACTTTCAGTAGGACTTGTGCTCCTAATTCACTTAGGCCCTTTTAAAAATCCCACCCATAATTAAACAAGCCAATGATTCCATGCAACATGAGGCGAGGAAAACTGTACCTCACTGATGAAAGGTATCTTGGTAATGAGTTAAGCACTAGAAGAGTCAGAGAAATCTCGTAAAGGCCTGGTGTGAACACAGATTGTTGATATGCTTTTGATATGTGCAGTGGGTCATATGTATCAATTAAAACAGCCAACAACCATTACAGCGTCAGCAACCCCACAAAGATGTTGGCCAAATGAAACATCGGCCCTCTTTAACTCTGAATGCAAAGACTTCATGGTTGCTAACACGTATTCAGGCTAGTTTGAGTTGCTTTCTAGAAGATGCCATGAGTGATAACGTGCTCTGCCACTGGAAAACTGTCTGCACAAGATTTGGAATTCTTGAGCCCAATCCAGGGTGATTAGATAATTGCATTAGATCAGGCGTGGGCAAACTTTTTGGCCCGAGGGCCACATCGGGATTGCAAAATTGTATGGAGGGCCGGGTAGGGAAGGCTGTGCCTCCCCAAACAGCCTAGCCCCGCCCCCTATCAAACTCCCACCCACTTCCTGCCCCCTGACTGCCCCCCTCAGAACTCCCAACCCATCCAATCCCCCCCCCACTCCTTGTCCCCTGACCACCCCCTCCAGAGACCCCCCCATCCCTAACCCTCTCCCCGGGACCCCACCCCCATCCAATCCACCCTGCTCCTTGTCCCCATGACCGCCCCCTCCTGAGACCCCCCATCCTAACTGCCCCCCCAGGACCCCACCCCCTACCCAACCCCCCCTTCTCCCTGCCCCTGACTGCCCCAACCCCTATCCACACCCCTGCTCCCTGACAGACCCCTGGGACTCCCAGCCCATCCAACCTCCCGTGTTCCCTGTCCCATGACTGCCCCCCCGGGACTCCCTGCCCCTTATCCAACCCCCCACTCCCTGCCCCCTTACCATGCCACTCAGAACAGCGTGTCTGGTGGCTGCGCGGCCCACCGGAGCCAGACACACTGCCTGCCGGAACTCGCAGCCCCGCCCCCTTACCATGCCGCTCAGAGCGGCAGAAACTCAGGCCCCACTGGAGCCAGACATGCCGCTGCAGCGCTGCCAGGCAGTAGGGGCGGGCCAGAGTGCTGCCCGCGTGGCGGCATGGCTCCCGAAGGACAGCAGGGGAGGGACCGGGTAGAGCCTCCCTGGCCGGGAGCTCAGGGGCCGGATAGGAAGGGCCCACGGGCCGTAGTTTGCCCACCCCTGCATTAGATAATGGTCAAAGGTATACTAGTACAATAGGTAGTTTCCCCAAGGATTTTGTTTTAGAGTGTTACATCAAGCCCAAAGTACACCAGGCCAAATGGGCTAGCAGAATGAACTATTCAAACCATCAAAAACAGACTCAAGAAAACAAAAGAAGATAATCAGGATCCTTATTTAGCTGTAATTGCACACAGAAATGCACCCTGAGATGCCAGTCTGGAATCACCCACCCAGTTACTAATGGATAAATGTCTGGAAAGTGGATTGCCAATTTCAGCTACTTCACTTAATCAAACAAAAGTGACCATACAGAAGAAGCTGACAACTCGTAAACAGATGCAGTGAAGGTTTTACGATGGGACAGCAAAGCTGCTGCTCTGTTTAAGAGCTGGTGACTGGGTGCGAATCCCAGGAGGCAAACTGGAACGTGCTAAAGTTATGGTCAAAGATAATTACTCAGAGAACCTACATTGTGCAACTAACTGAAGAATATGAGTTCCAAAGGAACTTTAAAAACCTGATGCTCTTGAAAGTTACACTGTATGTCTGAGGGACATACAGCCAAAATATCATAATCGACACTGAAATACACTGATATGGATGCCATGCCACGCACATACATAAAGACAGTTGATGTGAAAAGTAACATGACAAACCAGGTACTGTACACCTGAAGCAGCTCCTCCAGCTGTTTTTAACACCCACAGTGGTTGAATAATTAGAATACCTTCCAGATATAGTAATTAATGGCATTACAGAGAAAATGGAGCACAGAGATACAGGGCATAAATTGGTGTTTTATGTTGTACAAGTGTGCTCTCTAGTGATGACAATATTGCTTCCCTTGTTGTGTAATCCAAATGCCATATTATAAAAGAGGAACCCAATATGGCTGCCTTTGACCACAACAGTGGTTACAGTAGGGTTGGCCAAAGATGACCAAAATGTGGACCAAGTTTTTGAAGGTAAGGATTGAGAAGAGAAAAGGACATATTTTGGAAATGTAGAGGAAGAAGCAATGGGATTTGGCTACTACTTAGATGAAGAAAAGAAAGAGAGGAGTCAAAAATGACTCCTAGTTTTTTTTTTTATTTCTATTTATACATTTTTATTATTTTTTCCAAATGCAACAAATCTACCAAAATACCAGATGCATCACACTATACAAAGTAAATAAAGAGGATTAGGATAAAGGAAAGGGAGTGGAAGCCACATATCTATCTTCAGGGTCTACGCTAATCAGAGACCTCTAAAATGTCAGCCCAAATTGCTTTGAATATTTCAGACATTCCCTTTCTGCAAAACACCAGTTGTTCGTTAGTTGCACGGGCAGCCATATCACTGAGCCAGGCATCAATATTTGGTGTGCATCAACTTCTCCATTTGTCCAGGATTAATTTTTTAGCGACCAAAGCTGCATGTTGGAACCATGTGTCTCATTACCAGGTAACCTCCAAGTGTTGGAATATATCCAAGAATGAAATTTATGGAGGAGGACTCCAACTTAGAATCCAATATCATGCTGGTACTTTTATCTACCTCATACCAGAAATTCTTGATCCAGTGGCACTCCCAAAACATATGAGCTAATGTAGCACCGAGGGAGTTACATTTCCAACAGCAGTCAGCATTTATGAGGCCCCATTACCATTAGCCTATGTCAGAGGTCCCCAAACTGTGGGGCATGCCCCCCTAGGGGAGGTGTGGAGGAATGTTTAGGGGCTCTGCTCGCAGCCCTGGCTCCAGCCTCAGCCCCCAGCCGTGGCTCCACACCTGGCCCCAACCTTGGTCCCCGGGTGGGGCTCTGTTCCTGGCCCCATCCCCACTCCCAGCTGCAGCCCCAGCCTTGACCCCCTTACCCCTGTCTGCGTCCGGTAAGTAAATGCTTTAACTGAAGATATTTCCTTGTTCCAGAGCAGGGCAAGACAAATTGTTGATAAAGATCTACAAATGGTTTAAATGTATCATTGTCAATTAGCTGCAATACAGTTGTAATTTTTCTATCCATCCCTGTCCTTCCACATCAAGGTTTTGCCACCAATTTTAAGGATAGGATTGCTCCATAGGATTTCCTCTGCATGACTCCTAATTTTTTGAATCTGAGAGACCAGGAGGATGGTGAAAGTTTCAAATGAGAACAAGAAGAAAGGGCGCTGGGGTAAATATAAAGGGGGAAAGATAAAGACTTCACTTGTAGCCATTCTGAGATGATTATTACATTTTTGGTAGCATGTGTAATGACCTATGTAGCTTCCAACCATCAAGGAAGGCATAGTACCTAAAAGACAACCAGGCAGATACACCGAGAAAAGGGCACAAGATATAAGCCAAGTGACCGATGTGGTAATTGGCCATGTTAGGCGATGTAATGTGGATGAGGAATCAGTGAAGAATGCTGAGAGAGCAGGAGATGTGCAAAAGCCCAAGGAGGAGAGCAAGTTGATGAAGGAAGAATGATCAGCAAGACCAGAAGCGGGAGACAAATCAATGAAGATGAGAATAGAAAATAGGCATTTAGTTTTAGTAAGGTGAAAGTTATTGAAGATAATGCGAGTTAAATTGAATGCAGGCATCAGAAATCAGATTGCAATGGGTACATCAGAGTGTTAGTGCAAAGGATGTCGAGGCAGAGGGCATGAACGGCATTCTAATGGAGTTTTGAGGAAAAGGGAAGGAGGGAAATGTGCTGTTACTGGAGAGGAAAGAGGAGCAAAGAGGAACGTTCGTAATAAGGGCAGAAAGGACACAGAGCCTAAGAATAAGAGAAAGAAAGGGGCTGAAAGAAGGAGTTATATTACACTGCTCTACAGCCAAAATGCTTCTGAAATAAATGTAGTCAAACATTACTAATTCTGGGTCACTGAGAACGAAAATGATGCTTAAAATTGTTGATTGGCTCTAGTTTTCAAGACATGCTATTGGGTCAGTATATACGACCCTTGACTTGGGAATGGCGGAGGATAAGTGAGTTATAAAGGGAAGGGATCTCAATTTAAACCAGAAATGACTAAAATACATCTTTGACTGGATCTATGAATAAATCTATGACTGGGTTTGGACAGTACTTGCTTTTTAGGCAAAACAATGAATGATGCAATCTGAAGCTGGTATTGCCTCATACATGATATGAATTGCATCATGTTATTCCTAGAAGTCATGGATGATGCAATCCTAACGAAGCTTACATCACTCTGCTGAACAAATTGCCCTATATCAGCTCTAGAAATCATACAGTGTCGTGCTCTCTTATTTGTCAGTGTTTTTTTTTGCAAAGGGACACATTTCTGTTTAGCCAAAGTGAGCCGAGTTGCCTCGTACTTGTGTGAACAGTGCAGATAACTTCTGCTATGTTTGTGGTGAAGTGACTTTTGCATCACAAAAGCGCAGAATAACCACTATGGTTAAGAAAGCCTATCACCTTTATTTTGTCTGCAAAATTGGAGATCAGGACAAGAGGTGGGCCCCCCACATATGCTGCAACACTTGTGCAACAAATCTTCACCAGTGGTTGAACAGGAAAAGGAAATCTATGCCTTTTGCAGTGTCAATGATTTGGAGAGAGCCAACAGATCATACCAGCAATTGTTACTTCTGCATGGTGCCTCCAGTTGGGAAAGGTGTGTCAAAGAAGAAAAAGTGGACTGTGCATTATCCAAACATTCCATCAGCTATACGCCCAGTACCCCACGGAGAAGGACTGCCGGTTCCTGATGCACCAGAATCATTCTCACTTGAGTCAGACGAGGAAGAGGAAGAGGATGAAACTTCTGGTCCTGAACCATCAATGTCACAGGACCCACATTTTCTCCCATCCTCCTCCTCTGAACCACACCTCATAACACAAGGTGAACTGAATGACCTTGTCAGGGATTTGGAACTACCCAAGAGTAAGGCAGAGCTTTGGGGTTCCAGACTACAGTAGTGGAATCTCCTGGCAGGTGATGTTAGGGTTTCCATATTCCGCGACCGTCAAAAGGATCTTGTCCCATTCTTCTTCATGGAAGGTGATCTTGTAGCCTGCAACAACATCGATGGTGTGATGGCAGCCCTCAACATCGTTCACGATCCAGATGAGTAGAGACTGTTCATTGATTCATCGAAGATGAGTCTTAAAGCTGTTTTACTGCGTAATGGCAATCTTTTGCCATCAATTCGAGTTGGTCATGCAGTCCATATGAAGGAAACCTATGACAACATGAAACAACTTTTGAGGTGCATAAACTATGACCAACATCAGTGGCAGCTTTGTGGCGATTTGAAGGTTGTTGCTCTCTTGCTTGGTCTGCAGACTGGATACACAAAGTACTGCTGTTTTCTCTGTGAATGGGATAGTCGTGCAAGAGATTCCCACTACATCAAGAAAGATTGGCCACTCCGACAGTCATTGGAGCCTGGGAGGAAAAGTGTTCAGCATCCACCACTTGTTGAATCAACAAAGATTTTGTTACCACCCTTACACATCAAGCTGGGTCTGATGAAGGACTTTGTCAAGGCCATTGACAAAACACAAGCAGCTTTCAAGTACCTCCGTGGAAAATTTCCAAGGTTAAGTGAAGCTAAGATAAAGGAAGGTGTCTTTGTTGGTCCTCAGATTCTTGAACTTCTTCGAGATGATGCATTTGACCATCCACTGCGTGGCAAGGAAAAAAAGGCATGGAAAGCCTTCCAGTTAGTGGCAATACATTTTTTCAGAAACAACAAGGCAGACAACTACAGGTTGTTGGTGGAAAACCTCCTCAAGGCATACAAAAGCCTTGGTTGCAACATGTCACTAAAGATAAATTTTTTGCACTCTCATCTAGATTTTTTTCCACCGAACTGCGGAGCAGTGAGCGACGAGCACGGCGAGTGATTTCACCAGGACATTGCAACAATGGAGAAATGCTATCAGGGCAAATGGAGCCCATCAATGCTTGCAGACTATTGCTGGACAGTGACAAGAGATGCTCCATGTAATGAATACAAGAGACAAGCCAAGAAGCGCAGAGTAGACACTGAATAGGACTAAACTATGTACATAATAGTTTTTTGTCTTTTGTTTCATAATACATTTTATTTATATAACCCCTTTGCTGATTTTTAAAGTGTTACATAAACAGGACAGGTGAAATACTATCATGTAAAGCAACCATAAACACATGAAAAGACCTAGGTTTACAATTTATGATTAAAACTCTACTATCTACACAATATACATAGACATAAAATGTAAAAACTTAAATATCTTAGAAACAGTAGCCAATCAGTTGTTTTAATGGTCATATTTGAATTCAGCACATCAAAATACATACTAAACAGCACATTTTATCTCTGAAGCAGATGACTTCTCAAAAATTATAGACCAGTGTTATCAAAGAGACAGGAGGGAAGGTTCAGAGAAGGAAATAAAGCAGGACACATTTAAATCAGTGACTAGGGTGAGGAGGAAACAAAGGTGGTCGGGCAAAAGAAAAGGGACCAGGCTGATGCAGAAGAGGAGAGCAGGAAAGGGTAAGCATTCATCTAAATACTAGCAAACCCTCATTTGGACATGGTGCAAGACTGCTGCTTCTGTGTTCATGATATTCTAACAAATGCCTCTAATCTCTCATGTTTACAGGCCTGATCAATGCAACGAGAAGAAATCAACACTTTGGGAAAATTGAATGAAAGGCTGTAACCTACTCTTAGATTATTAGGTTTTGTAAGGAGGCACACTATTCGACACTCAGTACTTCTGACCCAGGCAAAACTCCCATTGAAGTGAATGTGAGTTTTCCTGCAAGAGACATGAATGAATCTATCTAGCACCTAGTATAAATGCAGGTTCTTATCTCATACAGCTGATTACAATAATATTTATACCTGCTCCCCTTTAAAGATATTGCCCCTTCCTATGCTAATTAACACCCCCCCCCTCTTCCTTTTTTTCTTAACTATTCAGAATTTGGAATGAATGTGACTTCTTTTAGATTCTGATTTATCAAGCCAGCTGAACACACCTCAACTTTAAGCACATGCTTAATTGTTTTGCTGATTCAGGGCCTCCCTTTTTAATTTGTCATCACTTTCTGAATAGGCTACTATAGAGTTTTGTCTAATGTTAATGCTAAAAAGCCACCCCCCACAATCTTTTATATTGAAAGATAAGAATTGTTGTCTCTCCTTACATTGCTCAGCCAAGCCTGGTCAGACATTGGAGATTAACAGCACAGAAATCAGATTTTTGCTAGAAGAAATGCAGAAATAGCAATTTCACAACCTTCCGAAAGGAGAGCTACAGTATTTACACAAATGTTGAATAGATTTTCTATTACTTTGATGGTGTTAATAGATTTCTGGACTACTGTAGTGTAATGTACACCCTGAAGGAATAGTTTCAGATAAAGAGCATTTACATCAAACTATATTAAAAATAGCTTTGTTTTAGTAATAATGTAGTACACAACAGCAATTACCAAGCATGCTTAGTTACAAAAAGCAAAGAAGCTGCACTGCTGATACTGATTTTAGTGCTCTGTTGAATTTATTCTTTTCATATTTTATTTCTACTTTTTATAAGGCCTCTTAGGAGTTAATAGGTGTTAGGCGAACATGGTGTTATGTAAGGGGTTAATAATGAGTAACTTGATTTTTAAGTGCTTCTTAGATTCTGAAGCACAAGTTATTACTTAACAGGAGTCAGTAAAATGTGCCTGCTGCTGAACCTATGAAGAAAGATAATTTGCTATATTTTTAAAGGCATTCAAACCTATTAAGCTTTGAGGATGGGTATCCTGCCAAATGCTGACATTTGGGAAATAGGCTGATTCAGATGAAGTGTAATTGATGGGCTTTTATGGGAGACACCAGATAGGCTTTAACAGGGCAGTATATCCACAATGTGTTTAAGCACAACTCTGGTTTTACAATACATTGTCGGTACTGTAATATCCTATGATAAGTGTCATACTTATTATTCACAGCAACAAAAGATCATTCTAGCCTTTGACCTTACTGGCAGAGCCGCATTAGGCTCTTATGTGTCTGCTATATACGGGGTGACGACCACCAAGTTCATTCTACTTTGCAATGTTAGCCAGAAGCTTGACACAACTCTCTTGCTTTGTAGAAACTAGTTTAACATTCTTGGATTCTCCATGAGTGATATGCTGGTGCTATTAATATCTACTATTAAGAAAAATAGTAACGTGTTTGTTTTAGAAAAAGAGATGAAAAAACTACAAAACATAATACAAATGCAGTTAAGATGAAAGAAGTATATTAACGTACTGCACACTCTTAGATGATGCCAGTGTTTCATGTTGAAGTCAATGAGCATTGAAGATGCTCAGCACCTCCGAGGATTGGATCTTCTGCACATATCAGTATAGATAAAACAGGATTAAAATAAATAGCACCAGAGCTTGCCTAGGGATATCCCCCAAATACCTGGCTACTGCTTCACCAGGTACAGCCTGGTGAACTGTTGGAAGCTGTCAATATTCTGATGTTATTCACTGGGCACTTCCAGGAAGGAAATCACAGTGTCAGTCAATCCACATTGTTAGTCATCATTTCCAGAAGCAATTTGTTAGGAATGGTGTGTAACAAGGTGATGGTGTCCACCAGTTGAAAGGAGAGCCAAAATATCTGCTTGTTCTGTGTACAGAAAGCTGGGATGAGACACGTATAGCTGAACCCAAACTTTACTACTTTAACCTATTTATAACTATAGACTAACAGGAAGGATTAAATTAAACAAGCTTCTAACTTCTGAACGCTCCAGAGAATCTCCGTCTAAACGTAAAATCTTCTTTGTTTAAGAAGAAGACACTGGTTTCTATAACACCCGCTGGAACAGCCCTGCCAAACCAGAACAGCCAAACACCCCCCAGTCACACAATCTTCCATCACCTCATAGGCATCGCTCAGTCCGATTCAGAACTGGCCTGACTGACTTCAGTAGGAGTTACTCATAACCTGAGGGTGGCAAAAAGAGCCTACGGGTTTCAAAGCTCAACCTCGATTAATTGTACACATATTCTCTGTTCTCATAGCTGCCCCAGTCCGCTCTGCTCCCCCAGTTTTATCACTCAGTCTATCTCCCCTGAACAATGACTCTCCAGTTCCTCTCCCTTCAGTTTCTTCCATCCTTCCAAGCTTCAAATACCCCCTGAAAGCCATCTTTTGCACCTAGGCCTCAGACTGGCTCTAAGCCCAACTCTTTGTTCCTTTTCTCATTACTACAGCCTGACGTTCCACCCTCAGAATAATTCAGCTGCAAATATACTTGGTTTTACCATGTTTAGCCTTCAACTTCCTTTACATTTACTCTCCTCTCTTTGTACAATTTCCCCCTCATTCTGCCTATATGAGCGGCACTGTTGCGGATGACTAACCCATAAGGGCCTACCCAAATCTTCACACATCCCTCCCATCCCACCAAAACAAACCTTCTCCATATTTGGAAAAGGGCTGTCAATTCTCTGCCTTCCCCTCTCAGGATGCCACCCCATTGGCATGTACTCTTTATGAGGAAGTGGGCACGAATCTCTTCTGTTCTTCAGATGCTAGGCGCTAAGCTACGTAGCTGCATCTTGTTGCAGCAATTTTTTCAATTTAACAGCACTCTAAGTTTTCCCCAGCATTTACACTCCAAATTATATTGGAGACCACTGAAGTCCCCTTAGCCATATAGCGTGAATCAGCATTTCCCCACCATTCAGTGCAGGCTGGGCCAAAAGTACAAGGGAAACCTCAAAATGCTCCAAGAATGAAGACGACAGCTGCAAGAAGACCAAGCTGTGCCATTACCTGCCTTCTTGCCACCCAGCTGCTACTTCCAGAGTGATGTTAGTACAACTCCAAAGCTTGCCCTGCAGAGGAGTTGCCATTGGAGGGGGCAGGGCAGATAGCTCCATCTCTTGGGAGCGGTGCAGGCGAGAAGACTTTACATGGTTCAGTGTGTCCATATACCATAAGCTTCAGCTGAGTACCTGGACTTTGTGATGCGTTTCTGAGCTGTATGCGTGCCCCTTTTGAGATTAGCTCACAGCTAGCTGCTGTGCCCAACTCTGTACCTCTCCTCTGTCGCTAAAGTGTTTAGTGGTACTTTGAGCGAAGGAGACGCTGTAAAAACAAGTCCTATTGTGTTGTATTGTCTCCCTAGAAAGGAATCACAGTGTCTCGCCCTCACATATTGCTCAGCCAGACAGCATTTCAACAGAGCATTTTTTTTTTTGCCTTCAAGAAGCAGCCTCAGTGTCTGAAAGTTCTGTGGTTTGGTTTGGAGTTCACTCATCCCTGCAGAGAGCTTGTTCTGCCAATCGCTACATACATGTCAGCCTAAACAGCAACAGATGTACAGTACCTTAGATGTATAAAATTTTCATAAAATATAACAAACGCTGTTTTTTCCACTTGGGATGAGTCATTAACCATATGCTTGTGATGCTGTTCTCTTTATAGGAAGATCTCAGTCCTACACAGGGTGCTAGACTGAACCCAGCCCTTGGCGGATGCTCAGGAGGAAGGGGTCTGTCCCTTAAGTCCCCTTATTGCCCTGTGCATAGGCTGGTCACAATCCCAGTCCCAATCCTCATGTTTGGGGAGCGCACGGACTCTCTGAGTCTAACAGCAGTCGCAGCATTGCACTGCCCAAAGTGCGCCGGTGGAGTAAGGATGAGAGGGGGGAGTCATGGCCCCTCCCAAAGCTGCCACAATGTGGGTGGGTGGGTGTACATGCTGCACTCTTTACAGGGTGTCTGAGTGGCCCCGATCCTTCTGTGCTTTGGAAGGCATTGTGCCTCTAGCGTGATGCTTCTGGGCGATCCCACTAGGGAACATGGCATCTTTACACAGCTGTCAGTGCGGGGGGGGGGGGGGCAGTGGCTTTACAACCTCAGCCTGTTTGGTCCTTTACCTCTTGATGCACGGTATCTAATTACAAATACCCTGATCTAATTTTACAGGTGTCTGGAGAGGGGCCTGATTCATTTCCCATTGTAGTCCACCAGACACTTCAGCAGTGTGCCCCTGATTTCTGCGAACAGGCTCATCATAACGTCTCCAACTTCACAGTCCTCCTGGGCCAAGCCCCACACACAACAGACAGACTCACGTATGGTTTTGCTGGGCTGCTGGTGAGCTTGAACAAACGTTCTCCTCTTTAGCAGAACAGAATCGCCAGTCCAAGCAGTTCTGCAGCAAGGCTAACCTAGCAGCATCTGCACATAGTTCTGAAAATCCCAAATACAGCATCGCCAGTCAACAATTGAAAGCTATGCAGGCAGAATGGGTTGCAGAATAGAAGCACTCGTTGCCGTCATGTTACTCGTGATGCACCCCAGGACAGCAATCCCCCAAAAACAAGGACGTCAAAGCAAAGCACACAGGTAGGTGGCCAATCAAAACATGTAAATAACCATGAACCAGTTAGGCCAGCACCAGTCTGAACAAAACATAACAACAGTCCAAATGGCAAGGATGTAGCAGCAGGCCCTGAGTAACTGCACACACCCAATGCTAGGTACTCACACACAGAAGAATAGAAACTAGAACACTGAGTTCAGGGAGCAGGAAGCAATAAGCTGGAAGGCAACACACGCTGTTCCCCATATAGCTTCTCTGCTATAGGTTGCAATAGTGTCTTCTGGCTTTAGGGCGGTGAGAGGGTTATACTTTTGCACATCTGCAGCACAGAGGATAAAATTGGTACAACTGCAAGCAACGTATTTAAAGCGGGAAATCTGGATAAAATGTTGTCATGTATTCTGCCATCAGGTAACTATTATTTAGTTATTATTAGGTAGTGGGGTGTGGAGATGGGACATGATGTGACAACACTTGCCATTTTTCTTTAATTTTAACAAGACCTTACAGTCTCATTTCTCTTTTGGGACCTGATCCAGCTGCTACTGAAGACAGTGATAAAACCTCCGCTGACTTCTGTGGGAGTTGGATCAAGCCCAGTGTGAGCATAGAGCTGGGTTAGGCATCAGTATGCCTCACATGAGAACCTACTCAAGTACTTTTAGTGGGTTTCACTAATTCCTCTGACTAATGGGAGGAGATTCTCCTGTCCAGATTATAAACAGATGGACCTTAATTTTATTCAACAGATGACTGGAAAAACAAGTAATTCTTAAGTATCACACATCCCAGAAGAACAAAGATCATCGTCTGATCCAAACACCAGTGAAGAGATATGCCCAGGACAGCATTCCACAACTACATGGATGTGCCAGGTCTTTGCCCAGGTCTACCAGATAAGGTGCACTGAGGTGTTAAAAGAGACAGTGAAAGGCAAGAGGAGGACTGAAAGAAAAGGAGAGAGGATCAGCCTACAACAGCTGTGTCTTCTTGACAACTCCTATGAAAAGAGACTGAGACCAGAATGGGATGGTAGTGTGCTATTTTGAATGAATTAACATGAATTAACTGTGATTAACGAGATCTCATATCCCTCCTCTTTGCAGGTGAATCTTCTTTATTAAGCGAGTGGGTCTCAAAAAGAGATCCCATTTAAGGGCCAAAAAGAGAAAGTGGTCAGAAAGGGGCTGGATACTAACTGGTCATCTGGGGATTTACATAGTGTGGGGAAATCCCTGAGTGGGATACTGACATATCAGGCTGTACGCCATCTCTTCTTCACAGCCGCTGGTGTGGGGGGTATGATCAGAACACTACTCTGCTCTGGTGCTCCCTGGCTGGCATAATAGCTCCTTGTGGGTCATTTTGCCTGCTCCACCCCACTGTCCTCAGCTCCTGAGGTGACTGCAGAGTTAGGACCCAAATGTTTTTGTTTAATTCTATTGCTATTATGTTATTGGCCGAGCACTGTAACACAAGCTACATTTTATTATTATTTCTTATTTCTTTTATGTATTACAGGCATTTAGCAGGGGGCCCATCACCATAGATTCTGGGTTTATCTTACTGGGCTTCTGCTGAGTCATTATTATGCATTGCTAACAGGAACAAACTGTCATGCATCCCTGTTGCCAGAAGCTTTTAATCTGACCAGACAGCTAGGAACCTAGGATTTTACAGTTTAAACAGATTGAAAGGACTGAGCAAAGAAGTATGTCTTGCAGCTCCTTCTAAATGTGGCTTAGTTCACATTCAAGCATATTTCTGAAGGTGTGAACCTGAATGCCCTGTGAGCCTCACCCATGGGATGTAGGGTTCCAACTTTCCAGATGAGACTAGATTGTATGGCAGATTGGAGATAGTGAGGCTGTTCCTAAAGATCCTGGCCTTTTGCATATAGTGACCAGTACCTTGAATTCCACCTAGTTGTCAAGGGGTATCTAGTGCACAGAGCAGAGCACAGGCATGGTATCGTACTGGCGCAGCCCATCAGAGCATCATTCCAAGAATATTCTCCATGCTGTACAGAAATATATATTAGACACCAGTAGCTGGAGTGTGTTTGGAATGAAACAGCAATAGCTAGGGAAACCTTTGTCTCTCGCCAAGAAATGCCACGGAGATTGTACTACCAAGGTTCCGCCAGGGCACCACCATCAGGAGTTAGTGGGGTTGAACAAGCAGGAAATTTGCAAGCAGTCTCTGTGGCATCAAATCCACCCTGAGTTATAGACCCATGCATTCTCAAATGACTAGTTCAGTGGGGTTTGACAGATGTTAATGAGGGCAGACTTAGGGTCTGTCTACACTTACAGCGCCACTCTAGCGCTTCGTGAAGAAGCTACCTACGCTGACAGAAGAGCTTCTTCCATTGGCATAGGTACTTCACTGCCCCAAGAGGCAGGCGAAGCCCTCCTGTTGACATAGCGCTGTCTACACCAGGGAGTTAGGTTGGTATAACTGTTGCTCACGGGTGTGGCTTTTGCACACCCCGAGTGATATATTTATACCGACATAAGTTAGTAGTGTAGACCAAACCTTAGACCCAAGGTTGGTAAAGGGTTAGAATCTAGCTAAGGGATGTACTTAGGCAACCAAAGTTAATTCAGTTGCTATAACAGGGTAACTGCAGTGCTCTCAGTGTTCTCAGTTCTGCCCTATTCTAATCCATTCCCTAATAACTAATGGCCAGTCCAGAGAATGTGGAAGAAGGCACCTGGGAGTCTTCTTTTATTGTGTCCTGTAACACTGCCCTGCTTAATGTCATTGACATATCAGTGTGGGCCTCCCTCTCGCTACAGAGGTGCTGAGTGTTCAGCTACCATAGCAGTGCTGTACAGCATTATCAAGCAGCGAAAAATAAATGTTGATGCTTGCACAGATGCAACTAACTATGGACCATAGCTAGGGATTCAGCACCCAGCCTGAGCAGCAGGCAGTGCACTGTGTGTCTCTGTGGGGACTGAAGTGAAGTAGGCCTGCACGGCCACAACACACTCTCCTGACATGGGCAAAGGACCAGAGGATCAACACAGTGGCAGACCCAGCCCTGTTCTACCCCCATCCTCCTGCATGCTACTCAACAGGGAGTCCCTGAAGAGCTGAACTCCATACTGTTCAGGGGGCTGTGTTCCCTTTCTGCTGCCCCCAAATCCATCCCCGGTCCTGCTGCCAGGGGGCTTGAACGTGTGGAGATTTGGGTAGGATTTCTCTCCCCCCCCCCCCCCCGCTGCTGTTGCAGTTCCTGAGCTCTCACAAGTGCTGGGAACGCGCCCTGCTGGTGTCCCCTCGAACACAATGTACCTTGAAAAAAACAAGGAATGGTAGTGAGGAGGCAGAGCCATGGCCCGACCTTCCCTCCACTGCTCCCAGCAGAAGCGATCAGCAATGGGGAGGAGGCACACATGCTGCTCCATTCAGGGAAGTGAAGTAGATCCACTACTCCTGTGGCAGGCACAATGCCTCACAGCGCTCTCACTGGGGTAGTGGGGCTCCACACTTCTCCAAACATGGGGTGATGGCTGCAAGGCACAATCCAGCCCTTAGTATTAGAGTAGCCAGACCCCAAGTTCTCCAAGGGTGAAAGAGTGTCTCGGATGCATTGTCATCTGTCTCCTCATCAAGTAGGCTGGCCTATCTCTAGTTAGAGATGGCATGCAAGAATAAAAGAGAGGGAATATGCTCAGGAGACAGGCATAAATAGATCACAGTTTGACACAAGGGTCTCACATTAATAGATGGGATGTGCCCAAGCTGTCCCACAAAAAAGAATCTGGCATGTACTGAAGATGGGCCATTACATAGGTATTGGGTATGTTCCAGCTATTGCTGTCACTGTAAGCAACACCAACAGAAAGATACTGGATCCCCAGCAGTTGTCATGCAAAATCATTCTCAATCAATTTCATCCTCGTGAGGGCTGTTGTCCTCTGCCTCACCTTCACAGAAGACAGTGCTAGGAGGAGCATGACTAACCAGGGACACTTTTTGGCTGAGACCGCGTTTTAAGACAGGAGGGGTCTCAGATCAACACATGCCTGTGACATGGCTTCTAAGGTGGCAACAGCACAGACTAGAGCACTGCAGATTGGAGACGTAAACCCCAGAACTGCGCAAATATTCAAAAAAAGGACAATGCAGGGAGAGGAGAAAGAGTGTATGTGGCGGGGAGGGGGGCAGGAAAGGAGCGGATGGTTTGTGAGCTCCTTCCACTCTGTGCTCCGAGTCAGCTTAAATTCAAACCAGGCACGAGGAGTACGATTCTTCGGGAGAGCTGCTGTCCAAACTGTTGAACAGAAAGGAAACCTGAGCTGGAGCAGGATCTGGTCTGAGAGCTTTGAAGTGATTTCTTTTGGTAAGGAAATAATTTCCTTTGTCTGTACGTATTCAGGAAAACTGCCTCATCAGAGACTGGTTCTCAGGCCATTCAACTCACAATTGTTTTGTCCAGAACAGAACAGTCTTGCGTGTGACTGGAAATGAGAAAAAAATGAGGGAGAGCCAAAAAATATTTGTGACTGTATATTACATCCACATACAGAAGGAGAAAGCCAGAGAGAACAGTAAGAGAGGGAACAATAAGGACCTAATTCTGACCTCAGTTTCACTAGCCTCACTCCACTGGAATAACTGAGATTAGAATGAGACTATAGCGACAGTACTGAGGGTTAAAGCAGACATCGCTCAACTAGAAGACAAACAATGTTTTGTTTGGGGTGTTGCCTTTCGTAGTTTTTAAAACCATGGATTGTCTTGACACCTCTGCAATACAAAGAAACCAAAAAGTGAACAGCAAAGCTTGCTATAAAATAATCCTGGGTTCCACATTGACAGATGTGGACAGGATAGAGGAGACAGGAGAGGGAAGGAATATGCTGTATGTATTTAAAGGGACTGCAGGTGCTGCCCAAGCTCAGGTTTCTTTTCTTTTCAGTTGTTTGTTTCGACAAGCACTCTCGTGTTCTCTGTTAGAAGTTGAAAGTGTTTCCCCTCTGCTTCTCTATTAATCTGTTGTGATAGGAAGCAGTCCTGTTTCAAGGCTGTGTATTTGTTGCTTGTTATGTTCTTTCCACTTACACACACCTAAGAGCTTTGGGTTGGACTTTAACTACTACTGAAGTCAATGTGAGGTGAGGGCTGCAGGATTCAGTGTCCCCCAGGGTGATTCCTAATATTTTCTTTCCTAACATTTCTCTCTCTCGAGGACTTAACAGAATCATAGAAATCAAATACTGTATCCAAAAGGCCCACCCCACTTCCAGGACGTGATTACTCCCTGCAGTACATTTTCCAGTGCTCTGTCTAGTCCAATTTCAAATGCGTCAAGTGTTGGTGTTTCCACTGCTTCCTTTGGAAGACTATTCTACTGTCTAAGAGCCCAAACTGTTAGGAACATTTTCCTGATTTTCAGCCTAAATATTCTCTTTTTAAATTTCATCCCATTTGCTCCTAGTGTTCGTTTTATTAGAGATGGGCTTGTATGAAAATGTCTTACTGAGTCTTTCCCTGGACATATTCACTAGAGAGACAAGTTATGTGAGGTAATATCTTTTATTGGACCAACTTCTTGAAAGCTTGTATCTCTCACCAACAGAAGTTGGTCCAATAAAAGCTATCACCTCACCCATCTTGTCTCTCTAATATCCTGGAACCAACATGGCTACATCAACACTGCAAGCAATATTCACTGGGCACATTTACACAGTAAAAACATAGAATTATCCCCAAAGCAGAGAAATGTTGCTACAACTCTCACTTCATAAAAATAAATTTGAATCCTCAAAGGTGCTAGATTGATAGACTGGAGCCTGAAGTCCACTGTTTACATACAAAGCAGGCACATCATTTGTAGCCGCAGTGCAGGCTTCCTTATACCACCCTGCCAAAAGGCTCTTCTAGTAAGACAACATCTAAAAGGGTAATTTATTCTTCATGCAATCTTTAATCTCTGCAGAAACGGCCGAGCTGAACATAGTTGGGTGACTATTCTGGTGATAATTTTGGCTCCTATTCAGCAAAGCACAGGAGCGCAGGCTTAACTTTAAGAGCATGCTTTGCTGAATCAGGGCATTTGAGCTGTTGACACTTGTCAAATTGGAAATGGATTAAGAGCACTAACCCATTTCACACAGATCACCAAATGGTAGAGGAATTCAATCACTCCCAATCTGTGCCGCACAGGAAATTTCAGTCAAGGTCTCAGATTTGCAGTTTAAAAAAAAAAAAAGTCACACATATGGATGAATCAATTAAAAATTAAAATTCAAAATCTCTTTGAAAAGAGCTTTTAAAATATTATCCCTAATATGTACAGGTTTTGGTTTATAATTGACTAGTTTATTGGCACCCAAACAATCAGTGGTGGGCTTGTTTCCCTTTAAAAAATCAGCGATGTTGGGACATAGAGGCAAGGGAGCAGCAGCAGCACCCATTCGCTAGCTGAGGGAAATGCTCTGTTCTTAAGGTTTCAGATACATGGCTTCCCTGGATCATTATATGTCTCAGGATGAAAGATTGTTAAATAAAGGTTAGTGAACTTTGCTCACTTTGTTTTTTTCACATAAGAACTTCAGTTATTTAAACAATTTATTTTTTCCTCCTTTCTTTAGCTCCTTTTTGGTTTGGAGAGCTATGGTACAAATACCGGCCCGGAAAAGGATGTGGGAGAGGGCTCTGAGGGAGGAAATCATGGTGAGATTCCCCTCACAGAGATCCCAAGCCTCATGTCATTGGGAAGGCAGCATTTGCTCCCTGTGGTCTTTTCTGCAGGTCCCACCCCAAACTTGATGGTTCTTCAGCAGATCCGTGACGGTCAAGTTATTCTGTGTGGAAGCCTTGCACAGAGACACCTGCTCTGGCCCCTGGAAGACCCCTCTGCCTACTGGCTCTATTGAGGCCTCATTACCAAAGAATCTTCCCAGCTGTGACTGCCTCTGGGACTCCCAACTGAGTCTATGCAGAAAAGCCCTAAGCTACATTATATTTTCTGACTAATTTCCTCAGGTCCAGAGGGAAGATGATGTGCTTCTCCCCCCTCTGCACCCCCCCAGCCCCATCACCATCCCAGCTGCCCTGCCCAGAGCCCATCCAGTCCCCACCTGCTCCCTCAGCACAGACCCACACCACATAGAGATGCCAGGGAGAGAGGAAGGGAGACAATGTCATCTAGGCAGCTGAGGCCTCCATCTTTGTGGAAGAGGAGAGATCCATGCGGGGAGGTCCTTCTCTGTGCATGGGTCTAGGGAACACTTACTAGGATTCTGTAGAGAAACTACTGTACACGTATACAAAATAAGCCTTTGAATGAAGGGTGTGGATGCTAAGAATCACCAAATTAGATATTGTTTGTACAGTGCTTTGTAAAAATGTAAACAGTAACATAAGCATTAGGTGTTACGTTAGTGATATTACATAGGAGGCAGTGGGCTTTACATAGGAGGTGAGTATCATTGTCCCCATTTTACAGATGGGGAAACTGAGAGGGAGGGAGGTGGAGTGACTTATGTAAGGTCACACAGCACAGAGCTGGAAATAGACGCCAGGTCTCCTGCCTTCCATGCCAATACCCTGTCCAATAGGCATCACTGCCTTCCTCTATGTGAGTGTAGTTTTCCCACTTCTCTATTTGCAGCCTTTTCTGCTTGTCAGCTTAGGAATCTTTCTGTCAATGGGTGAAGCTCTTAGAGATAAACAGTTCATGAGGTCCTCACCTCAGAACCCTGGTTCAGCTCCCAAACTTAAAGTCCCAAAACAAAGCCTTGAGTTAGGCTGGTTTCCCAGAGCCTGACAAAAAAATAACCACCACACACTGCAGGCCCAGACAACCCCACCTTCCTCTTCCTGTTTATATAGCCCAGTCCTTGGGTAGGTCAGGGCTTCCTTGATTACACCCCAGGGTGCCCCAGCTGTAGGCTCCAGGCTGTCCCTTAAACGGCCAGTACATGCCTTTACAGGCCCTGATCCAGACTGAAGTCTCTGGGCACTACTTGAAAGTAAATCAACTGTAGTATATACTCTATGAATTACTGCTGTCACTGAACTCCTTTGTCAGGCTGTCATAAATATAAAGGGAAGGGGAGAGGGTCTGATGCAGTGCTATAAAATCCTCTTACCAGTAAAGGGTTAAGAAATGCAGGTAGCCAGACTGACACCTGACCTGGCTGGCATCTGACCAATGAGGGGACAAGATACTTTCAAATCTTGGGAGGGGGGAAGGCTTTGTGTGTGGCTCTTTGTCTGGGACAGAGTGATCTTGGAAAACAAGAAGTACCTGCAGAAAATCAATGTCCTCAACCAGTCATCTTCTCACCAAACCTCACTTTTCTAAAGTAAGTTTAGTCAGCATTGCGAGTAGGTTTCTGTTTGTTTTGCTTGGTGAGCTTTCCCTGTGTTAGAGGGAGGGGTTATTCCTGTTTTTTCTGTAACTTTAAGGTTTTGCCCAGAGGGGGAATCCCTCTGAGTTTGGAAATTGAGTATCCTGTAAAATAGTTACCATCCTGATGGTACAGAGATGATTTTACCTTCTTTGTTTTAATAAAATCCTTCTTTTAAGAAGCTGACTGTTTTCTATGGTTTTAAAACCCAGGGGGTGGGTTTTTAGATCACTGTGTAACCAGTTGGTTAGGAGATTGTTCTCAAGCTTCCCAGGAAAGGGGGTGTACTGACTTTAGAGGGTATTTTGGGGGGAAGGGGAATGTAAAGTGGTTCCTTTCCTGGATTCCTGTTTAAAACACTTGATGGTGGCAGTGAGAGAAGCATTTCTCAGGGTGCAGGGAATTTTGTACCTTGGGGGTTTTAACCTAAGATGGTAGAAATAAGCTTAGGAGCTCTTCATGCGGATCCCCACGTCTTTACCCTAGAGTTTAGAGTGGGGAGGGAGCCCTGACACAGGCACCCAAAGTTGTTGGCTGGCTATGGTATGTAGGCCCTTCTCAGCCTCCCTGTTTGTCAGCGGATATTTTCTGTGTCCAGGTGCCTGTGTGGAGTGCATCATCATATTTCGAAGAGTTGAGCAAAGCTCGGGCTGGGATCACCATCGTGTTGCTGAACTGTCTCTGCTGAGCTGAACTTGTCCCCAAATGGTCTAGTGGCTATCCAGACCAGGGTGAGCTGAAAGCGTGTTCCCGAGATGCCCTGGGCTGGTTAGGGTCATTAGGGCATATCCCCACCATGTGCCTACATATAGACACTGTTCCTCTAGATCTTGTGGTAGAGTAGGGAATACTAGCTCCTTCACAGCCTGTGGTACTGTTAATGATTTACAGAACTGTCTCAGGGTGCCAAATCTAGATCATCTTTCAGGTCTCCTTTTAGCATGGGATGCAGTAGGTACTGTGTACATACAGCCTGAACATTTTGGGGTGACTGCTGACATGTCCTTGAATACAGATTGTGCATCAGAGTTTGCTCAGCTTGGTCACTGGCTTTATTCCTGCTGGTATGAGCCCTTTTCTCCTGCATATCCTAGTATGGGTCTTAGTGTATTCCTGACATGAATACTTCCTCTGTACACACTATTGGTTGGAGATTTGGCTTTACAATTATAGGCCACAGAAAGACTTCATAAATACCGTGGTAGCACAAAGAGTTCCCTTCTGTTTTTTCTATAGTCCTCACTTTTAGTTTGCAGAAAAGGGGTCACAATAGAAAAAAGGTGCATGCACATTTGGGAGTGAGGTTTAATGAAGATACCAGATGATGAAATCTATTTTTCCCCTTTTCCCTGTTGGGCCTGATTTATTAATAATATGATGTGTTCCATTCAAAAATGAGCTTTATGTGACTTGCACTGTGCCCTGAAATTGTTTTAGTGGCAGATCATAATTTACTGTTGGGGTTTCAGGAGTCCGTGCAGAGCACAATGCCATCTCCATATTCATATTTCAGATCTGTCAGAACACCCAGATTGTTCATGTGATCAGATGGATTTCCATTCCAGTCCTTGAGAAACAAGAAAACTAGGCATCACAGTGAGATCCTTGACAATTAAAATGAATAAGAGCTGCCACTCTCAGGGGATGTCTTCTGGGTTACCAGGGGGGACAGGGACTGGAATGAGGTTTAATCAGGCACTAACAGCACCTTGCTGGGAAGTTCATGGCTGATAAGGGCAGCAGCGTCAGACCAAGTAGCTCCTCTCTTTTTAAAGAGAAAGCAGCCTCTTTTGAAATGTAATAAATCCCATGAAATTTTCCAGTATTTGATAACTGAGAAGAAATTGTTTTTTTCAGGAAACATATCGCATCTCCTAGTTCATTAAAATAGAGTGAAATATGAATTCACAGTAGTGTATCTGCACTTTAGAGGTTTACAGTGTGGGTTTTATTGCTTATATTTTGTCTGTGCAGTTGCTATCAGTGTATTTGGATTTTTTTAAATTGATTTGGTAGTGACGTTGGTGCTACTGAAAGGTGACAGATTGGCAGCCTGGAGTCTGAAGTCTTTTATTTATCCCCAGAACAGTTATAGCACAGACAGTGGTAATGCAAGCGTCCCCACCCCTGTGCTTCAGCTCTGCACCGGGAGGACCACAACTAGGCTGCAAATGTAGTTAAGTCTCCATGGTCCCTTAGCTGAGGCTGCCGTTAAAGGAGTCAATTAGTGCCCTAGGTAGTGGAGCTTTTGTGATATAGGAGGCACCGTTGCACTAGGAAATGGATTGACACTACAAAACTTTTACTCATAGATCACCAAACAGCCATTAGCTTGTTACAACTTTCAGCCATTAATGCCATGGGCTGGATTAGAGCCCTCGTTCTTTATTTTAGCAAGGTGCTGAGTACTTCCAAGAGGTGGTGTGTGCCCTTAACTTTTAGTAAAGTCAGTGGGACTTCGTGGGGCCTAGCTCTTTGCAGGCTCCAGCCTCACATCTCCTTATCAATCCAGAGAACCATTTACACAGTATTTTCTAGCGCTTTTTAATTCCTATTCCTCAAAGCCTGCCCCATATTCCTCCATGTCGCTGACAATGTTTATGTGTTGGGAAATGAAAGTATTAACACCTCTCCCCCCAAAAAATGTTGAAGGATTGCTCCTTCATTTATTCATTTTCAGTGGTGTAATTTAATGGGTTGTAAAATATACAGTATGCAGTGCTTGGAGCATTCCTGTGTGCTAGGGTTTTCCTTCAAGAAGACTTGACGGTTACTGTACTGTATCTTAACTGTCAAGCTATTTTTTCCTTGCTAGGTTTCATTTGTGTTTTTCTTCACCTTTTGGAGACCCCTTACCTCTCCCCTCTTAAATCTACACTCACCACAGAGCAGACATAATCCCAGATTTTCAGTAAATCAACACTATATGCTCCCTACTGACTAAGAGAATTTGATACTGACAGATTGTTACACCTAAAAGAAAAATACTGCTATAGTTTCTCTAACATTCTTTGCCTGGAACAGAAAGCAGAGAGGGATATGTGTGATATCCATTATGAGTGTAACAATACAGGTTATATATAATACAATTATTTGTAATTTATATTTCATATAAACATAGGTGAGAACATAGGTGCAGCCTTGAATCACTGTCCCTGTGTTTAACATAACAAAAACACATTGCCGTAGTGTTTCAAAGATACAATTAATTCTTTTCCTCAAGGACAGTTGGGATTTTAGTCTTGGGCAGTTCCATTGTTTAGGCTCTACATGTATAGTGTCTAGCCAATAGAATAACAACATTTTGCATTTATATGGCACTTTTCATCTCAGTATCTCAACGTTCTGCACAAACATTTAATTCACATCCCCTTTCCATGTCTCTGTGCGGTGGGTAAATATTATTATCCTCAGTTTACCGACGAGGAAGCTATATGAAGTACTAGGTTGCAATGTTGAGATGATGTGACGGCTCACCACTGCATAATTCTCCCATGCACTCAATGAAGCAAGTTAAATGCATTTTTCCCCCCAAAGTTCCTAGTTTTCTTAAAGGGATACCACTGCATAATATTCACTCTCTGACTGTAAACCCTTTGGCTCCGCCGGGGCTCTGTAGAAGGGCTGTATTAGAGACTCACCGTTCACAGAGCAATCTCTTCGTTTTAGTTTGGTGTTTTCTCTGCTTTATTTTGAAATGGACCTGGCCCTCTTTTATCATTTTGCAAAGACCATGCCAGGCTCTCTGGGCAAATCCTCCTCTACCACCTGCCGCTCCATGAGAGCAGAGTGTTCCAGATAGGGACGGAATTTCGGGGAATACCACAGAGCCCAGCTTCATGAATAGCTGAGTGCAGGAATTATTTGGGTTGGTGACTCTGCCTGCATGGATCCATTGCATACAGCCTCTAGAGAGGACAGATGCTAGCATCACAGAGCCTGTGCTAATCCCGAGGCTGTTGAAATGATACTTCAGCCTCAGAGCAGATTCCTCCACCTTACACGCGGTGAGGTCCTCGCTGTTCAGTCTAGTTACTCAGGCTGAGGAATGGGAAGAGGTCTTGGCCCTCTGTTAGCAGCCCATCACTCATGAACATTCCCTCCAATAATGATCTAGTGTGCAGGCATGAAGGGAACGGGAAAAGAATAGCCCCGTCGGCTGCTTTTTCAGTGGGAAGAGGTGTTTAAACACCTGCACTCAGTGCAGAGTATTCGTGAAACATAACACCACGCGCTGGTAATACAGTGATAACACAGACGGACAAATTCTCATCCCCCACAGGAGGTTCTCGGCACTGCAGCACTGGTGGGAGGGAGCTGGTTCCGCTGGCACAGTGGAGCTTGATTTGGGTAGCAAACACCCTGTGCAAGGAACAAGGGCTGAGGCAGGCCAGAGAACAAGGAGCGGGGCCAGTGGATCGACAACTGCATGGATCCACTAGCCAAACCATCACCGCCTGGGAAGAAAGAGAGATCATAGTCCATGGGTGGAGAGGGAGTATTTCATCTATAGGGCCGCAGTAGAGGCTGTGGAACAGCTCCACTGCTATGCTGTGGCCTGCTCTGTGTGGAGGAATCCTTCCTTAGCGGTCCCTGTAGAGCAGCCCTGGGCACAGCCCATGTACTCGGGCTGCGTACAGACTCCAGGATTTGCCCCTGCAAGAATAAAACTACATTGAGTTTTTGACCAAAATACAACATTAGATCTTTTAAAATAGAAGGCAAACACGGTAGCTGGACAGTAGGTTAGAGATTACATATGCAAATTTATAGGTGTTAAATTGGACACCAAAGGGCTTCCATATTGTTTCATGAATGAATATATTGTGAATTACAAGAACATTCATACTAAACAGAATTGAAGGACAATAGCGCTCAGAAAAGCATGTTCCGCAGTCTGTACCAGGATCTACACGGATGAAGGGTGACGGGAAAATTAGAGTTGAGAGGAACAAGAATTTTTCTACAGTTTGAGTCAGATTCACATTGAATTTACCCATCATCGAAATGATGGCACCAGCAGCAGTTCACTGACATGTAATAGCATACTAGGGCATTGGTTAAGCCTGTTGTGGCACTGGACTCAGAGGGAAGAATGCCACCGATTGCTACACCAACGCCATTTCTTGTAGCACTTGAGGTTTTCCTTCCAGGGCCTCTTTCCAAATACTAACCAGCTCCAACTTTCACTTTGCTTATAAGATTTGACAAGGCCATCTCAGCCCAAGATAACATGGCTACGGGAATCACAGTGTGCCGTGTAATTTAACCAGCTGTGCTAAAACAGTAGGAGATATTGTTACAGCCTAACACCCTAGACAAGCAAAGTGGCCAAAAAGAGAGGATGAGGGTGTGGAGAAAGAAGAGGTGGAAGCAAAACAATGGTTCTGAAGTGAGGCTAAGCTTTGGTGCTGATGCTGAATGCTCACTGTCTACAGTAAAGTACTTATCTGCAAACACTGGACTAAATTTCAGAGCACAACCAAAACCTAGCTGACCATTGCTTGTGGGATATATTTAGAGCATAAACCCATAGGGGCCAGATTAGCTCCGGAATGGATAAATTTAACTCTACTAAAGTTAATGGATTTGCACCCACTTATACTATGAATTTAGCCCTTGCAGAAGGATAATGTGATTTAATCTATGAGTTCCTGTAATGGAAACTAGCACAAGTAATCAAGATAAAAAGACAAGCAGAAAATCAGAAGTATGTTTTAAATATGAGATACCTCCCTCACCCACGTAGCCTTCATTCCCAGCAGGTTTCCCATTATTTCTAATCATCTGAGGGGCTTTTCACGTGTTTTATCATTGTTAACACTAGTAGTTAGTGTTCATGTTACAGTAGTGTCCAGAAGTCTTGAGTGGGATTGGGACCCCATTGTGCCAGGTGCTGTATAAACAGAGATAGGTGAACCCCCTGCTCCAAAGTGCTTACAATGTAGGGCCCTGGTCTTGCAATAAGCTCTGTGTGGGCAGGCCCCTGTGTCACCATGGAAGCAAATTGGAGTCCATGAGTTCAAAGGGTTAAGCCACTCAGAGCTCATTGCAGGATCAGGGCCTAGAGACAAGACCATTTCTAGCTGCAGAACAATCAGGTCTGGGTGACTCGGTGTGGAATGTTTGTATTCTCGATATACTAATCTCAGATTCGATATGATGAATAGAGCAAATGAAAAGATTATATATTGTATCATTTCCCCATGTCAGTGACTATAGAGTACTAAATCAATAGGGGAAAGGAACAATACAGAAATTAGCAATGAGTGCTTATGTCTACAGTCTGTATTGTGCTTTGGAAAACACTTTGAGTTCCTCAGATGAAAGGTGCAATATAAGTGCAAAGTATTATTATTATTATGAATACAAGATCATTTGGATTTGGAAGCTAACCTCTGCTGCAGCCTGGCTTATGAAAAGTACAGCTAGATGTTTAGCTAGTGACAGGTGACCTCCAAGATCAAAATTCGAAGACAAATTTGCTGACGTGGAGGCTGGTGATCCTTGTACAGGTACAAGCCCATATGTGTGTGTGTGTTCTCACAGCGATTATTGAATGGTGATTTGTATGAGGGCCTAATTAGAGCATTCCCAGAGTGTATGTACAATATCAAAAACAAGAATTAAACAAATTGGCTCAATGCTGATAAAAGACTGCTTTAAAAGTGACATCAGGCCAGATTTTGGCCTGTGCGTGTCCCCTTTGCATCACTCCAGAAGTATAAAGGAGGTTTAAACCTGCAGTGATGAGGCAGCTGACGTCTCTCCTAGCATGTATGACTCTCAGCTGGTTTAGAGCCAAGATAGCCAGCTCTATGCCACCCCGCTCCCAGCCCCCTCCGGCACGGGTGGCATTTAAGATGCGTGCCAGGAAAGGGTAAGGGCTGCTAAAATCTGGCACATCTTAGCGCAGCCCCGAGGCTGTTCTAAATTGCACCAAGACTTAAGCTAGCCTCCAGCCAGCACCAGGATTGGGGGTGGAGGCACATAGATTATGGCATGGATGCACCTTTGCAAGGAGACATGCACATTCACCCAGTTGACACACACAGTCACGGTTGTTGGAGCAGGAAATGAGGATACACATTTGCACTTTTAAGTGGGCCTCTGGTTTTGAAAATTCATTCCACTCTGTCCAGGGCTGGATGTTTCTAATTCTCATAAATTATTACTAAAACAAAGGGGCTAACTGAGATGGTATCTAGTTAAACATTTTTCTCCTTGATGAGCTATGACGAGGGCCCTACCAAATTCGTGGTCCATTTTGGTCAATTTCATGGTCATAGGATTTTAAAAATCGTAAATGTAATGATTTGAGCTATTTAAATCTGAAATGTCATGATGTTGTAGTTATAGGGATCCTGATCCAAAAAGGAGTTGTGGGGGGGGGGGGAGGTCGCAAGGTTATTGTAGGGGGCAGGTTGCAGTACTGCTACACTTACTTCTGCGCTGCTGCAGGCGGTGGCTCTACCTTCAGAGCTGAGCAGCTGGAGAGCAGCGGCTGCTGGCCGGGAGCCCAGCTCTGAGGGCAGAGCCGCCGCCAGCAGCAGCGCAGAAGTAAGGGTGGCCTGGTATGGTATTGCCACCCTTACTTCTGTGCTGCTGCCTGCAGAGCTGGGCCCTCAGTTAGCAGCCGCCACTCTCTGGCCGCCCAGCTCTGAAGACAGCAGCGCAGACGTAAGGATGGCATGGTATAATATGGTCGGGTATTGCCACCCTTACTTCTGTGCTGCTGCTGGCGGGGTGCTGCCTTCAGAGCTGTGTGCCCAGCCAACATCTGCTACTCTCCAGCAGCCCAGCTCTTAAGGCAGTGCAGAAGTAAGGGTGGCAATCGTGTGACCCCCCCCCCTAAAATAACCTTGCGACTCCCCTGCAACTCCCTTTTGGGTCAGGACCCTCACTTTGAGAAACGCTGGTCTCCCCCGTGAAATCTGTATAGTATAGGGTAAAAGCACACAAAAGACCAGATTTCCCGGGGGATATCAGATTTCACAGGGGAGACCAGATTTCACGATTCGTGACGTGTTTTTCATGGCTGTGGATTTGGTAGGGCCCTAGCTAAGGTGCACGGATCCCAAAGAAATATTGGGCAACAACCTCAGTTCAGTTTTCATTGTTCCCTTCATATTGTACAAAAAAAGTATGTGGCCACGGAAATGTTATCAGATATGGCTGCTGTACTTTCATCCATGTACCAAATCCTTTGTGATGACGCCCAAGCCCAACAAAGAGAAAGATGATGAAGGTAAGTGTGTGAAAGTGAAACTTAGACACTAATGGATGGTTTATAGAGTATCTTATCTGGGTCATATGGCTGAAGGGAGGGAACTATAGCTATTAGGAGAGACAGGCATTAGTAATGGGCGATTCAATCATTAGAAACATAGATAGCTGGGTTTGTGACGACTGGGAGAACCGCATGGTGACTTGCCCGCCTGGTGTGAAGGTTGCGGATCTCTCGAGACATCTAGATAGACTTATGTGCAGTGCTGGGGAGGAGCCGGTGGTCGTGGTACATGTAGGTACCAGTGACATAGGGAGGAATAGGAGAGAGGTACTGGAGGCCAAATTGAGGCTGCCAGGTAAGAGATTGAAGTCCAGGACCTCCATGGTAGCATTCTCTGAAATGCTTCCAATTCCACAAGCAGGGCCAGGTTGACAGGCCGAACTGCAAGGTCTCAATGCATGGATGAGACGATGGTGTAGGGAGAAGTGGTTTAAATTTATTAGGAACTGGGGAAACTTTTGGGAAAGGGGGAGCCTAGACAGGAAGGATGGGCTCAATCTAAACCAAAATGGAACCAGATTGCTGGCACTTAAAATTAAAAAGGTCGTAGAGCAGTTTTTAAACTAAGGGCTGGGGGAAAGCCGACAGGTGTGGAGGAGCATGTGGTTCAGACAGCGACATCCCTTAGGGGAGGATCTATTAATGGAGATTCTCTATGTCAGGGATTGGCAACCTTCAGCACGTGGCCCATCAGGGTAATTCGCTGGTGAGACATTTTGTTTACATTGACCGTCCGCAGGTGCGGCCCCCCGCAGCTCCCAGTGGCCACGGTTCGCTGTTCCTGGCCAATGGGAGCTGCAGGAAGCAGACATGCTGGTCGCCTCTTCCCGCAGCTCCCTTTGACCAGGAACGGCGAACCACAGTCACTGCTGTGCCTGCAGATGGTCAACATAAACAAAATGTCTCGCAGCCTGCCAATGGATTACCCTGATGGGCCCTGTGCTGAAGGTTGCCAACCCCTGCTCTATGTCCTAGTAAAGAGGAGAGGATGGAAGATGATAAAATACAGGTAGGATCTGATGAGAAAGAGTCAAATGAAAAAAAGTCCCATTCATTTACATCATGTAATGGTAGATAGCTAAAAAGTGACAGGTTTTTAAAGTGCTTATATACCAATGCTAGACATCTAAATAATAAGATGGGTGAATCAGAGTGCCTCATATTAAAGGAGAATATTGATATAACAGGCATAACAGAAACTTGGTAGAATGAGGATAATCAATGGGACACAGTAATACCAGGGTACAAAATATATTGGAAGACAGAATAGGTCGTGTTGGTGGGGGAATGGCACTATATGTGAAAGAAAGCATAGACTCAAATGAAGTAAAAATCTTAAATGAACCAAACTGTACCATAGAATTTCTATGGATAGTAATTCCATGCTCTAATAATAAGAATATTAGTAGAGATATATTACCGATCACCTCACCAGGATGGTGATAGTAACTGTGAAATGCTCAAGCCGACCAGAGGGGCTATACAAATAAAAAAACTCAATAATAATGGGGGATTTCAACTATCCCCATATTGACTGGGTACATGTCACCTCAGGATGGGATGCAGAGATAAAGTGTATTGACACCTTAAATGACTGCTTCTTGGAGCAGCTAGTCCTGGAACCCACAAGAGGAGAGGCAATTCTTGATTTAGTCCTAAGTGGAGCACAAGATCTGGTCCAAGAGGTGAATATAGCTGGACCCCTTGGTGATAGTGACCATAATATAATTAAATTTAATATCCCTGTGGCAGGGAAAACTCCACAGCAGCCCAACACTTTAGCATTTAATTTCAGAAAGGGGAACTACACAAAAATGAGGAAGTTAGTGAAACAGAAATTAAAAGGTACAGTGACAAAAGTGAAATCCCTGCAAGCTGTATGGAAACTTTTTAAAAACACATAATAGAGGCTCAACTTAAATATATACCCCAAATTAAAAAACATAGTAAGAGAACCAAAAAAGTGCCACTGTAGCTAAGCAACAAAGTAAAAGAAGTAGCGAGAGGCGAAAAGGCATCCTTTAAAAAGTGGAAGTTAAATCATAGTGAGGAAAGTAGAAAGGAGCATAAACTCTGGCAAAAGAAGTGTATAAATATAATTACGAAGGCCAAAAAAGAATTTGAAGAACAGCTAGCCAGAGATTCAAAACACAACAGCAAAAAAAATTTTAAGGACATCAGAAGCAGGAAGCCTGCCAAACAACCAGTTGGACCACTGGACGATCGAGATGCTAAAGGAGCACTCAAGGATGATAAGGCCATTGTGGAGAAACTAAATGAATTATTTTTAATCGGTATTCATGGCCGAGGATGTGAGGGAGATTCCCAAACCTGAGCCATTCTTTTTAGGTGACAGATTTGAGGAACTGTCCCAGATTGAGGTGTCATTAGAGGAGGGTTTGGAACAAATTGATAAACTAAACAGTAATAAGTCACCAGGACCAGATGGTATTTACCCAAGAGTTCTGAAGGAACTCAAATGTGAAATTGCAGAACTACTAACTGTAGTCTGTTAAAAACATCATTTAAAACAGCTTCTGTACCAAATGACTGGAGGATAGCTAATGTGACGCCAATTTTTAAAAAGGGCTCCAGAGGTGACCCCAGCAATTAAAGGCTGGTAAGCCTGACTTCGGTACCAGGCAAACTGGTTGTAACTATATTAAAGAACAAAACTGTTAGACACATAGATGAACATAATTTGTTGGGGAAGAGTCAAAATGGTTTTAGTAAAGGGAAATCATGCCTCACCAATCTGCTAGAATTCTTTGAGGGGAGGGGGGGTCAACAAGCATGTGGACAAGGGGGAGCCAGTGGATATATTGTACTTAGATTTTCAGAAAACCTTTTACAAGGTCCCTCACCAAAGACTCTTAAGCAAAGTAAGCAGTCATGTGATAAGAGGGAAGGTCCTCTCGTGGATTGGTAACTGGTTAAAAGATAGGAAAAAATGGGTAGGAACAAATGGTTTTCAGAATGGAGAGAGGTAAATAGTGGTGTGCCCCAGGGGTCTGTACTGGGGCCAGTCCTATTCAACATATTCATAAATGATCTGTAAAAAGAGGTAAACAGTGAGGTGGCAAAATTTGCAGATGATACAAAACTACTCAAGATAAGTCCCAGGCAGACTGCAAGGAGCTACAAAAGGATCTCTCAAAACTGGGCGACTGGGCAACAAAATGGCAGATAAAATTCAATGTTCATAAATGCAAAATAATGCACATTGGAAAACATAATCCCGACTATACATATAAAATGATGGGGTCTAAATTAGCTGTTACCACTCAAGAAAGAGATTTTGGAGTCATTGTGCATAGTTCTCTGACAACATCCACTCAATGTGCAGTGGCAGTCAAAAAAGTGAACAGAATGTAGGGCATCATTAAGAAAGGGATAGATAATAAGACAGAAAAAATCATATTGCCTCTATGTAAATCCATGGTACGCCCACATCTTGAATACTGTGTGTAGATGTGGTTGCCCCATCTCAAAAAAAGATATATTGGAATTGAAAAAGGCTTAGAAAAGGGCAACAAAAATTATTAGGGGTATGGAACAGCTTCTGTATGAGAAGAGATTAATACGACTGGGACTTTTTAACTTGGAAAAGAGATGACTAAGGGGGGATATGATAGAGGTCTATAAAATCATGATGGGTGTGGAGAAAGTAAATAAGGAAGTGTTATTTACGCCTTTTCATAACACAAGAACTAGGAGTCACCAAATAAAATTAATAGGCGGCAGGTTTAAAACAAACAAAAGGAAGTATTTCTTCACACAGCGCACAGTCAATCTGTGGAACTCATTGTCAGAGGATGTTGTGAAGGCCATGACTATAACAGGATTCAAAAAAGAACTAGATAAATTCCTGGAGGATAGGTCCATCAGTGGCTATTAGCCAGGATAGGCAGAGATGGGGTCCCTAACCTCTGTTTGCCAGAAGCTGGGAATGAGTGACAGGGAATGGATCACTTGATGATTACCTGTTCTGTTCATTCCCTCTGGGGCACCTTGCATTGGCCATTGTCGGAATACAGGATACTGGGTTAGGTGGACCCTTGGTCTGACCCAGTATGGCCGTTCTTATGTTCTTAAAGGGTCCATGTCTCAGCTCTTCTCATTCTTGAATTAATGAAGTTATTACATCCATTATTTTGTTTTTGTTGTCACATGTAGTTCAGAATCTTGAGATGCCAAGCTGAGTGATGGGCCTCAAAGAGATGCTTCTTCTTTCTCTGTGGGAAGGAGCTAGCAAATGTGATCCTTGCCTCTGCAATCCCAGGAGCATGAAATATTCCTCAGTGATCCATTGTTTCTTACTCTGAGTCTTGCTATTACCTATTCTTCCTTGTCAGCTCCTATGCATCGAACTCAATCCCGCCGATTTCATCTTTCAGCCTCCAGTCTTCGTCCTCTAAAGTCCTTCCTTAAAACACACTACTCCAGAGTGGTTTATACGCCCCCAAGCCCTTAGAAAACTGGGATTAAACTAAATGCAACATCTTTACAAAATTAAGAATATATATATATCTCATAAGTAACAAGACACATGCTATAATTCTCCCAGTCATGCCACTGCTTCTGTATGCCTTGTCCCTCTTCATGCATTGATGCTCAGATACTGTGAGGATGAGCGTCATATAAGTACAGAGGCTGACAGATAGTTAGGCCAGATTGTTAACTACATAGGCTCCGATCCTGCAGGCAGAGATAGTTTGCTGTCTACTTAGGCTCCAGTCCTGCACCCCATCACTGCTACAGAACTCTACCAATTGGGCTTCTGTGTGGGCAAACTCCTGAACAGTTTGTAGGACAGGGACCTAAAATTGTAAGACAGGGATAGGAAATTGCCTAGCACATTCCTGGGACAGTACAAAAATAAGAAAACAAAATAATGATAAATCATTTAGAACAATCAAAAATCATTCTTCAGTAAATCCATATGCAATCTGTCACTCCATACTCCTGTGAGTTTACTTATTTATGCAAATATTTGGTTTTATGAATGATTTGCCATTAATGGAGCAAAGCGAGATTAAGAAACAAAAACAGTAGTTTCAATCCACCATTAGGGAATTAATCAATTGGCAGACTGTGCAGACAGCTATTTAGATATGTAGCCTGAACAGCTTAATTGGAGGAAGTATGTTAAAAGGGCTAGATTGATGTTCAAAGTAGCATAAATTAGTACTTTTTGGACCCATCACCTGGCTTATTTTAATAACTTCTATACTTTACAGTTTGACAAGAGATGGCATCTCCTGAGCTCCATTGCAGTTTTCTGGCCCAGGTTAATTTTGATGGGTAATTTCTAATTCCATCAGAAAAATGATTAATAGAACAACTACAAATGCTACACTGGGTCGGTAAAAGGGAAAAAGCATGACATTTCATTTCTGGTTTTGCCAGAATTTTGTTTTAATTGAAACTGTCCAACGAGCTCTAAATATCATTATGTAGAACCATGTGAAATCATCATCGAAGCTGCCTAAAGACTTGGAAACAGCACCGCTTAGCTATAGGGTCCTAAATGTTTCAACATCTCCATGAGGCAGGACCTTGACAACATAAGTAAACCCAACTAACCTTATAAATATATTGTACATGACGTTTATTTTGGAGCAGACTTGTTGCCATGCATTCCAAGCCTCAGGAGGCATCATGCCATCCTCTTTATTCATCAAGAGTATGCCCAAATCCCAGCGTAGGCTGATTTGCAGCGTATCCACATGTTTCCTGCCTCTGAAAGAAAATGCAGAACACAGTATTCAGGCGCTATCCCAATACAATTGTTGCTGGCCGACTGGGATTTAAGGTGCTTTGTGACAGTGGTATTGATAATTGTATGTTATTTTCAGCGTTGATGGCGATCGTGCTCCATTCCATGCAACAACTGGCCTTGATTCACGGCTCATGGGTGAGATCAATTCTGTCTGAGGGTTTTAAGGCCCCAAAACTATTTTGCATTCTACTTGCACTGTGCCGGGTTGGGTACAGTTAAGGGTGTTTCTCCATTTGGAGCTAGGAGTGTGATTCCCAGCTGGAGGAGATACACTAGCACTAGCTCTCATCAAGCTAGCATGCTAAAAATGATAATGTAGCCACTCGAGTCTGTACTCATGGGGTCCGGATGGGTTTGTACTCAGGGCCACTAGCCCCTCCTGCCATTCACCGCTGCCTCTGCTATCATGACTACACTACTATCTTTAGCACACTATCTCGATGACAACTAGTGCAAGTATGTCTCCTCATGCTGGAAATCATAACCGCAGCTCCAAGCACTGACATTCCCTTATTCACGGAACAGCAGATTCTGATCTCAGTCACTTTGGGGCAAATCCAGAGTTACTGATCTGGTTTCCTATTCCTATCAAAGTTGTCTCTGCTAAGACTGACACACTTGGCTTAAAAGCAGTTGGCATTTTTAATAGCCTTTGCATCCATTTACCCCCAGCTACTTATTTCCAGGCTGACATTTGTGACATGAGTCACTTTAGTACTACACAGATTGTATATTTTGATAACCAGACCAACAGCCAAGGCAGGCTGCAATTTGGAACACATCACTCTTTATATCTCACTACTTATTTCTCCGGCACTGGCTTTAAAAATAGATTGCAGGTTGTTGTTTTCTCTTCACAACACAGTGGCAGGTACAAAGAAGCAATGGCACCAAAGTTGAGGCAAAGTCAATAGACACTGAAGCACCTATGCATTTAAAAGGCAAAGATTGCTAAAGTACGTCTCCCCATTTTGCCACTCAAACCACTAGGACAACAAACTGTGTTCATGGTCTGGTGACAGTTTTTTTATCATTATTATACAATCAGGAAATGACATACAGGATGTGAACATCAGGCCCAATCCTGAGCCCCGCACCTACCTCATGTAGCCAGGTAGGATGCTGGGCATATACACAGCAGGAGGGAGGATTCCAGGAGCAGGAATAGCATATGGCCATTTCCTTGGCAATGGTGGGCAAGAGGACCCACACAGTAACACATCTTCCAGATCTAACCCACACCCAGTCCATCCATGCCCTCCCCAACTTGTCCTCACAGAGCAGCCCTCCCAGAATTTGACCGCCTCCTTCCCACTGCTGGGGGCCAGCCCCTCTGTGGCTGCAGAAGAGGCAAGGAGTATTGCACCATCACACACAGCATCTATCAGCTCAAGAGTACATGTTCATTGCATGCATTGCTGTCCGTCACAATGGAGTGGCTTTGTGGTTCGGACTCTGGACTGAGATTCAGGAGATGTGGGTCTGATTCCTGGCTGGCTCCATCACAGATGTCTTGTGTGACCTCCAGCAAGTCACTTAGCCTCTCTGTGCCTCAGTTCCCCATTGGTATAATACGGAAATGTTACTTCTCTACCTTACAGGGCTGTTGTGAGGGCTGATCATTAATGGTATAAAGTGCTCTGATATTTCAGATATATTTGTCACATAAATAGCTACGCAGATGGTTGGATGACCTCACAAACTCTCACTGGGATGAAAAGGTATATTAATTCCAATGAAGGTTTGGAAGAGATGAATGAATTGTGAGTAAATTACCAGTAGGGCTGGGCCACAAAGGGAGTCAGGAAACACATTTTCCCCGCCCCTCTTTCAACACCTTACAAAATACTGCACAGTTGGCTGGATGTGTTATTTGGGTGTTCCCCTACCGCTGCAGACTCAGATACAGTATTGGGTACTTCTGGAGGCAGACTCTTGAATTTAGTACTGTAAATGAACACAGTCCTTTACAAAGGAAATAAGACCAGGTTTATTCCCTAAAGAGTTTACAACCTAACCACATATATCAGTGGTCTGAGTCAGTAGGGCAAAATCCATGTTCTTATACTTTGGTAGGGCTTTCAGGGGAGCCATCTAAATATTTCAAAGCCCATTCACATTCAGTGCTTTTGCTTTAATATTCCAATTGCAGGAAGATTTGTCTAACCAGGAAAGTTACAGAAATAAAAACAAAGAGAAAATGGAGAGCATGGTAAGGAACTGATGAAAAAAAGAAGTGACATTTAATATTTTATCAAATTCCCACCTTTTCACATTTTTTTAACCAGCTATGTACCTTCTGTTTCCAAGGCTAACTATGAAGCAGTGTTCTGAAATATACAAGACAAATAACAATGTCAGTCAAGAACAGCTACTGAAGCTAAGTGGTAACTTACTGTGCACAAAGATACAGCAATGAAGTAAGTCACATGACAGATTTCCTCTGTAGACTGAGTCTGCTGTATTTCTTAGCTTAAAGAGAAACACCACTGTTCTATCACTAACTTCCATAGACTGAGGTGAAATACCCAACTTTTGTTGCACTACATTCTTGCCACTTCATTTTGCACACCTCAACCCCAGAATTTTGCTATGAGGAAACATTTCCAGAAAACAGCTTCTCTTGTAACAAAGGCAGGCAAAAAATATTAATACCAATAGACCTGTTTTCATTCAGAGCAGCTCCTCTTTGACTGAAAATGGCTGTATTTCACTTTAAATATTTATTTATTGCACATATCCAAACCAACTTTTTCATGGTAATGGAGTCCATTTTCAAGTTCACAAAGTAAAAATACTGAATTTTGAGTGGTGTGGATTTTGTCATCCTTATTTTGCCCAGCCCACATCAGTAAAGCACCACCATACATATACAGTTCCTTCAAAGATATTTTCCCCTCTAAAAGTGGTGTTTCCAGAGCCCCCTGACTCTCAACAGCATGAGCAAGAGGTATGCAAGACTTAAAACAGAATGGTATCTGGTTTATAACACCACTGCTAATTGAAGAAATGTTGTCAAAGTCTGAACAGTATATTATCTTCGGTAGTTCAGGAAAATTGTATGGCAGCTACCATTTGATTTTCTCTACATTATCAATATAGACTAGAAGGAACCATTCGGTAGCCAAATCCATATTATTGTGTTGTTTGTTTTATGGTTGGTGACTAACCATTAGACTACATAAATATGCCACTTTGAAAATGCTCCATGAAAGCCAACTGACTGTGCTTGGAACCTTGGATAATCCTTGAAGAATCCAGGTCCAGGAGGATAGATAATATTTGCTTTTCCTTCTACATTTTCTTACTTGTGAGTCAAAAGATTCTTTGAACTATTTTTTCAGTTGAAGATGGATGAGAGTACTACAGGAAGAAATCAGCCAACACTTCAAGACTTTATCAGATAAATACAGGTTCATGACCTCTCTACCCTCAGACTACATCTCTGCTCCACTATAGCAAGTACTAAATTATTCCTGGCTGAACTACCTTGGATCATGAATCACCTTATTAACCAGGCATGCTGCTAGTCAACTTCAGAACTCAGTACATACTGCTGTGAAGAGCTATCAGCCATCACACAACATGTCTAGGACAATATAATTCATATTATGTGCCATGCATATTATATGTATACAGCCTCTCTTTATCAGAGCTAGTGCCACCAACTTGTGTGTTGATTGGCTCAGATGGATGAAGCAAAGCAGAGGCTGGGAGGAGCTATTTGATTAGTAATAAATAGATACAATGATTTATGATTAAAATAGAGCATCTTAATGATTTACCATAGCTATGAAACCAATAGGCTGGTGTTCCAATCCGATAGCCACAAATTTGTATAATCCTCAGGGTAAAACAATTTAATGTGCTGTCTCTTTTATAGTTACAAAAGGCCTTTCATATGATCAATTATACATAAGAGTGTAATAAATGTAACTTTCTTCATACTAATCACATCTAACTTACATTCTCTTGTTGGTCTTTGGAGTGTATGTAGCATTCCCCATAAAGTTTTTAGTCTAAGCTCTTAACAAAAGTTAATATACCCGGAACTTCCAAATAAATCATCAGTACAAGGGTCTTCACACTAGTAAAACTGTTCAAACAATGTAGTTTATTAACAAAGTGCAGTCTCCTCCTCCTATGCAAACTCCTTGCTTAATACAACAAAGCTACTGCTTCATATGAACTGGCTGTAGGGGGTTTGTCTAATCCAGGGGTCTCAAACTCAAATTACCACGAGGGCCGCATGAGGACTAGTGCATTGGCCTGAGGGCTGCATCACTGACCCCGCCCCCTTGCTGCCCCCGCCCCCACTCCACCCCTTCCATTAGGCCCCGCCCCTTCTCCGCCTCCTCCCCTGTGCGCACGGCTTCCCGCTTCTCCCCCTCCCTCCCAGAAACCGCGAAGCTCTTCCCATGCAGCCCACGGTGCTCTTCCCTGCGGCCTGCTGGGCTCCCTGTGCCCCGGCCCCCAGTTTTTAAATTTATTATTATTTTTTACCCCCAGGCAGTTCCCGCTGCCAGAACAACTGTCTGGCGGCGGGAACTGCCTGGGGGGTAAAAAAATAAATACATTTTTTTTAAGGGGAGCGGGGGGGGGGGAATGCAGGGAGCCCGGCAGGCAGCAGGGAAGAGCTCCGCAGGCCGCATGCAGCCCGCGGGCCGCATGTTTGAGACCCCTGATCTAATCATTAGGGCTCTGTTTTGTTGAAAAGGCCGCAGCTCTGGTGAATAACAGGATTAGTACCATCAGCTGGGATAAAACAAACCTGGATAAATAATATAGGAGTGGAACCACCCAGAAACACACAGACTAGTGACTGATCTCATGAAGCACATGGATTGTCCTAAATTCTTATAAGGTCAAAATCGCTATTTGTGTGAGTTTCATTTTTTTCTATTTCTGTGTTATAGTTAATGATAAATGATAAAAAGGAGCAAGAGTGTCATCCTTTTAAATGGGCCACTTGAGCTTTAAACATGGGATACAACGCACACAAAAAGGAGGCTTAAATCTCTAAGGGCTATGCTGGAGGATATCAATAACTCTCAGAGACAAAGTAGCCAGAGAGAGAGGTCTTTGTACTGTACTCTAAATGTTTTGGATAGGCACTATTCTTTGGGGTACACATCTCCAGTATGACATGTGCACTCATTGCTAACCAGAGCTCAGCAAAACAACTGCTAGGCCTACTCAGTACCATAACAGAGTATTCAAAGAAAAGTGAAATTACTGGTAATAGGCAGATGGAGCCTGTTGGACAGCAAGAGAAGGAAAGAGGTGAGGCTTATTAGAGGGCTGAAGGGAGGAGATCTGGCAGCTGGTTGGAGGTTTCTGGGGTGGGAAGGAGAAATCTGGGAGACGGGTCTGTGGATAGTATTAGAGAGAAATGCTCAACATTTTGGAAAAGTATTCACCTCTCAAAGATGCTTATTGAACAAACCTGCAAACTTTTTGAAGATCGTTAGTCTTAAAAATACTCTGTGCCCTGTGCTTCACCTTTTTCAAGAAAAAGCAGCAGCATCAAGAAAAACAAATAGGTCCAAATTTTCACAGCTGAAGGATTGAGGTCTGTGTGTAAAAATGTACACACATAAAGTGTTTGTGAATGCAATTACTGCGGTTGTGCACAATAAACCCAGGCAACTGGGAAGGCCTGTAGTTAGATAGATGTCTGTCTTTTGCATATGTAGTTACAAAGTAGTGCTAACTTCAAATATTACAAAATCATAAGTCAGGCCCCCCAAACATCATTAGTCTGGCTTGAAAATCACGGTACTTCGAAAAATAATACATTTGGCATTCTTTTTATTTTCTTTCTGGTCATTGAGTCTTTTTGAGTTCATGTTTTCAAGCTTTTCTCTGCAACCACAAGGGCTAGAACTTTCCTTTTTAAAATAAGAACTTAGATTCTGATGTATTCACCTGACTCCAGGAGCTGGGGCTTTATGAAAAACACCAAGTATTGCAAGATTTGTGACAAAAATCACAAGAGTTAGCAACACCAAGTTACTTGACTAGCAGAAGCATTTGTGGTAGCTGCATGCCCTGTCATTGGTGTATTGTTGGGAGTGGACCTGGCTTTTAAAAATGTTGCCTTTGAAGTCTGGCGCATTTTTGGAACCAAGCTGTCAGTGAAGGAAAAATGAACTAGAACATCATAATCTGCTTCAACCACAGTAAAGAGAGAGACATCTGGTAGGCCACTTGGCAGTCAGCCAACAATGAAGACTTCAATTAAAATAATGAACATGTTCTCAGGAGTACATCTCTGAACTCAAGAAGTTACATAGCTAGCATGCTGCTTGAAAGTTCTCTACAGCTGGTAGGTTTGGGCCTATGCAGTGACATGGCATTCCACCTATTTACTAGCCTCATTTGTGACACAACACATCATCATCATATCATCAGACTAAACACACAGGTAGGGTGTGAGAAAATAGTGGTGCAAGTCACAGAGAGGGAGTTGGAATTGATCTGGCACTTCTTATTGCCCCCCAGAACCTAGGGCCAATTGATGCGCTCAACAGAGAATTGCTCTAACACAAAATGTGGACTAGAAAGCAGCCCATTTCTGGGTGCAGAAAAAAAGTAGTGAAGTTGCCTCTGATAAACAGAAGTTTCAGGTATCCCAGACAACTTTGTGTGCTTCCTAGGGAATCAAGGTGTTCTGAGATTTATGACTGCAAAGGGCAGGGCTAAGTGTGTAGTAGGCCTCATTCCCTCCCCCACTTGCTGCCTTTGATGTATAGAAAGGAAGGAGAATTGGGCTGGCTATTGCCTCTGGGATAATCCTATTGAAAATTCTATTTATCTAGTTAAAAAAAGAACAAGATAAGTTCCTGGAGGATAGGTTTATCATTGGCTATTAGCCAGGATGGGCAGGGATGGGGTCCCTAGCCTCTGTTTGCTAGAAGCTGGGAATGGGTGACAGGGGATAGATCACTTGATGATTACCTGTTCTGTTCAGTCCCTCTGGGGCACCTGGCATTGACCACTATCGGAAGACAGGATTCTGGGCTAGATGGACCTTTGGTCCCCAGTATTGCCGTTCTTATGTAATGGGGTGGGGGCCAATCTACCAGCCCCAAAGAGGCAGTGGGATGAAATGGCTAGCCAGTGTGTCTCCCTGAGGAAATTGGGGTATACGGCAGTATGGGGATATGAGTCCTCTCTCAGGTGACAGGAATGAAGAGTGGCATATTGCTAGTTTGGTTTAGAGGCCAGTTCCAAATTAGGATCTGGGCTACTGCTGGGATTCAGATAAATATCCCAATGCTAAATTCTAATCTTGGCAACATCCAGATCTGGACACTTCCGGGCCTTCCCATCTCTAACACAAATGTGCAGGTATAACAGATCCTCGGTAGGTCATTTACAATGAAAAAGACAAAAATGCTATGTGTACATAATAAAATATTAGCCCCTTCCCCAGTTTTGGACTTTTAAAAAACTGTAGATCTCCAGCAAGGATGATATATTTAGATGAGGGATTGAACACAGCAAAATATGTTCACTAATGAGCCAGCACAGAAGTTCCTTCTTAAGATCATTTAGAATTTGTAATAGTAATTGCTTTATGGCATTGTGAGGTCATTAGAACGTGAGATTAAGATGGCCACATTATTTCAGTGCAGATCTTCAGAGACCCTGTTACAAAGCTATTATGAGGTGATGTTACAATGGAAAAATGATTTCAGTGAATGCCTTGGAGAAAACCCCACTATAGTGCTGTTAGGGTAAAATTGCATTGTGAGATTACAATGGGAAATAAGAGTGCAGTGCAAGTCTGTGGAGATTAGACTCAATTATGATGTCAAAACAAAAAGGAAACAATGTCAATGCAAGTTATATCATTCAGGTCGAGAGTTAAACCTAGGAAAGCAAGGAAATTCTGAATTAAACTGGCCACATTACCTTTAAATCACACCTTTGTGCTAAGGTGTTGTAGCATGCAGAGTTCTTTGTTAAACTGTATCACAGCCCTGGTTATTGTTACACACCACAGATGATCTCTGGGCCAAATCATTGTAGTTGCTTTGTACAGACACATAAGCGATTAACCTGAACAGCATAACTTGTAACCAAGGATTCAAGGAAATTGAAAGTACAGGTGGGAACTCCAAGCTAACAGTTTACACTCAACTCACCATTGTGCCCAGGTGTTACAGATGATAGTCCCCTGAAAAGGGCTTGATCTTGTACGTTAATCAATTGAAATATTGAGACATGATGAGATGAGTAATTTTCACTCTTTAATAATAAGAAAAATTCTTTTTATTATTATTTGTATTGTGGTAGTACCCAAAGGCCCATAGCTAGATCAAGACATCATTGTTCCAGGTGCAATACAAACACACCAGTAGACACTGTTCCCCTCTGAAGAGTTTACAATCTAACTTGAAATGAGAGGCAACATAGACTGGGACAAAGTCCCCAGGCTGGCAATGTGTTTTGCAAGGCTGGACCCCTGTTGAAGTGAGAGAGGCTCTGCACAGGTGCTGGGGTCTGCCTGAATGCAACATGCAAGAGCCGAAAGGAGAGAAGGCAGAAGAGAGGGTGAAGGTAATGAAAATAAGATCATGCAGTTACATAGATGCACTTCCATGGAGAAAAACCCTGAATTCAGTCCCTTTACATAGTGATTGCAACCACTTCATCTTGCGGTTTGGCTTATTTTTATCATTTCATCAGAAGTTTAAGGGTGCAGAGTGCTTCACGGGCCAATGACAAACAGGAACCCTAATGAGCTGACAGTTTAAGGGCTCAGTTCAGCAGGATGTTAAGCAGTTTCTGCAGGGTGCTGAGTCCCTCCGCTCCCATTGAGTTGAATGAGGTTTGAGAGTATTCAGCATCTCTCAGGAGATACTCAGCACCAGAGAGGATGGCATCCTACGTTAGCCATGGCACAGTAAGGAAACGCAAACAAGAGGACCCCTTCCTCACAGCCCTTGCTCGTGTGACTAGTGCTTACTCACCAAACACTCCCACTGAACAGGACTAATCTTGTGAGTATAGACTGCTCAGGTGACCAAGGGCTGATAGGATCAAGCCTATAGAGTGGCAGAGGGAGGACTGGCAAGGGAAGTGAGTATGGGAAGGTTGAGATAACAATGGTAAAAGGTCATGTGTTATACTTTAGCTGTGTGCACACCTTGTTCGTTCCTTGCTCTGTGATTGGTGTATGCATTTTACAGATCTTCTTTATTTATACCAGGTGAGGCTGTGCCCCAGTAACTCTGGCTCACGGTTCTTTTTGAGCCCCTCAATTGCTAGAGAGCTGATAACTCCTCTCTTACAGTTTGTTTGTTTTCTTGACACCATGCCTAGCAAAGGTGCACAAACCCCACTGGATTCCATTTGCTGGGGTTCCAGTGTTTGTTTTTTACTCCTGTTTTCCTTCTCTTGTGTTTGGCAACTCTTGAGGTTTGCGCTGAGATTTGGGTTCCTTAGAACAACAGCAAAACGCATCCCCTTATAGCAGCTCATTGCAGGAACGACGGATTTCGAATGGTTACCATTTGAATGATAAAACCATAAATCACTCCAAAGTCAGCTAAAACTCATCCCATGTTCACCAAAACATTTGTGAGCCTGGCCCAAATTTTGGGATTGTAATGAAGGCCTGGGTCCTCAAAAGTATTTAGGTGCCTAATTCACAGTGGGAGTTAGGAGCTTAAATACCTTCAAGGATCTGGGCTCAAGCCCTTTTAGGCTTTGTTATGAAAGTTTCACGTAGTTCTAAATACACTTCCCCTGCCAGGGATATGCAAAGAGTTAATCTTTGTTGTTTTAGATCAGTATTATCCACTGGGCTAATTATATTGATATCCCCATGAACATATTGATACCATTAATTAGCAAAAAAGAGTTACTCCTCAAATTCACATGGCAGTGTCTCTGTGACTCATTTGCCATGAGGGTAATATAAGTGAAGTACAGCACAGTAATATACCATATTTAGCTTCTGAGGTGTAATCATCTTTATTAATTGTCTAATGTAGCAATGCCTGGAGTAGTAAGTGCCATCCTGCAAGGTGCTGAATGGCTCCTCCGAGGTGCTGAGGGCTCGTAACTCCTGCTGAAGTCAATGGGAGTTCAGGGCACTCCGGATCTCTGAAGAGGGGCTCAGGATTTTGCAAGGTTCCGGCTCTTGATGCTGTGTGTAGCCCTGAAGGAACACAGCCCTCTTGTTTTAAGTCACCTGGCTATGGACCCTGAGGTGAAAGGCATTCAAATAACTTTTAGTCACCACTGTGCTTGAAGATTAACAACCAAACAAAAGGAGGAGCTGGTTATACCAATTAACCCTTGAGATTCCCATGGAAAGGTGAGTGATATGAGCTTAACAGTAATAAATGCATGAAAAACAAACAAGACTGTCATGTTACCTGAGCTGCAATCTCCATTAAATCCTCATCAGGATCAAGAAAAAAAAGTAGAAGGATGAGGAAGGAAAAAGAGAGAGCAACAATCTGAGGAGGAAAATGAGGGGGAGAAACGGGGAAAGAGGAGACAGAAACGAGGGGCTCTCAGATGTCACAGTGAGGTGCATGATAGAAGAACCTGAATAGGATAGAATAGAGAGAAACTTGAGGAAGGGGAAGAGAAAGAATGAGGGGCAAAGAATAGGATGAGTGATTGTTAGAGAGCAGGAAGGGGATAGAAAATGAAAGAGAGAGAGAGAGAGAGATCTTTAAATCTTTTTCTTTGTGGATGAATAGCAAACTGGAAGGCACAGCATAGATGCATTTCCAAGCTAATATTAAAGGTACTGAAATTGGTTCTCCAGACACTATTTCAGAGAATGTTCCTGCGTATGGAGGCACCAAGCACGCCATTTGATTCCTCCCAGCTGCTGTGTTAGTACTCAGTAGGGGATGCACCCTGAACTTTTTTTATTATTATTTTACAGATGGTTCAGTCAATGGTTGGACTGGAGAAGCATGCAGAGCTGAAATCATAGCTGGATCTATAGTTTAAAGGCAGCATAGATAGCACTAGAACTCAATAACTAAATATAACTTTTTCTGCTAGATTTATGTGCTGATGATCGGAAAGATATTCTTTTAAGCAGATGTCAGAGACAATGCAGATCTTCCTGTGCCTCAGTGCCAAGACCCATCCCACTTACTCCGCAGAAAGTAAAGTTAATGCTCTGAATGGTTTTTGTGATTTCAGGCCCAAAACCTTGATGTGCCTGAGCAAGAAGAAAGTTTAGGTCATATGCCAGCTCTTGGCTCTGCATAGGTATAGCGTGGAAAAGCCATGGCAAGCAGTTTTCTGCCCTGCTCCTGCTATTCCCCACCACTCTAAAATTCCTCCCTGCATTAGACCATAACCGAGCTCAGCAGGGCAAGGTCTAAGCCAAGGGGAACAGTCTGACATTTAAGCCGGTGTGGTCCTGCTCTGGCCTCAGGCATACTACTTAGTCTTCTGCATGAGTAATTATCATGGGGAGACCAGATCCATGACCAGCTCTACTCAGTGTCCCAGTCCTCCAAGTGATATGTACTTTTACTTTACTTGCCATCAAGCTGGAAAAATAGACACCTCAGTCCAGATCCTGGGTGCTGGGAGGTCACGTGGTTCAAAACTCACTTTGGCACACACCTACTCTCTAGGGCCTGTGTATGAAAGGCTGGTACTGTGGGGCTGGTGAGAGGAGCTTCAGGTTCCTCTAATTTACACTGCCCATTGGCAGGGGCCAAAAACGCTCCCAGGGATCAGCACAGCATCCAAACTGTGCCCCTTTTCTCTTGCCAGGGCCCTGGTGCTGGCAGCAGAAAGGCAGTGGCATAGGAGGAGCTACATCACCAGAGGTTTCCATGTGCACCAAGGCTGATCCTCTGAGGGCTGGCAAGGGCTTACTCTGGGGTAAAGGCTCAAAGAGCTGTGTAAAGACTTAGAGTACTCTGGGGTTGGCAAGGGCTTACTCTGGGGTAAAGGCTCAAAGAGCTGTGTAAAGACTTAGAGTGCATGAGGAAGTAGCATTAACAACAAGCATAAATCCCAGTGCACCACTTTGAAAATGCATCCTTATATGTGTTTTATCATTTTACTTAAGGTATCATTAATGTAGAATAAATACATCTCCAAAGTAAAGAATTGCTTCTAAAACAGTACCATAGTTAATGTTTCCATTATTGATCTGCACAGAGCCATTTTAAATATATGGAGCTGCTTACGCTCTCATTTGCAGCAGACTGCATCTGCTTTTGGCAAGTTATGAACTCACACATTTTAGGCAGCACTAATTTGAAGTGAATGCCTTATAAATAATCCACGCAAACAATCTTTGACATTAATATACATTTAGTGATACTAAACGCAAGCAGATAAAGTTCACAGTGGTTCAAGAAGAAGACCTACATCATTTGTGGCCTTTAGATCCCCTGAGGGCTGAAACAAAACAGAGATGCACAGAGACTATGTTCTTGCCACCTCCAATTACATTTTCTTTCCTGTTTATTATGCCCCCCCGCACACATAAAAATAGGCAGTTTGTTTTTACACTGGGATTGTGTAAGTGAAGGAGATCTGTAGAAAGGCCAATTCTTTTTTCATGTGTTCTGGAGGACTGGCTTGGCCTGGATAACCAGAAGCAATTAAATAAACAAAAAATTAGGTTGATGTATTCATTCTGAGGGTATGGCTTAGGTTATAATTAAATTTCTCAGACAAATAATTGGAAAAATGCAGGTGTACAGTCACACCGAAAGACCTTTGTGGTCTACAAAGACTGTGGTGATTTTTGTGACCCATTCCCCAAATATTCTGTCTGTTCCTTTGTACAGCTGTTCACAGTGTCTGCAATGAAACCGACACCATGCCAAGATCACCTATTTTGGGGTTAGGGTGACCAGACAGCAACTGTGAAAAATCGGGACAGATGGTGGGGGGTAATAGGAGCCTATATAAGAAAAAGACCCCAAAATCAGGACTGTCCCTATAAAATCGGGACATCTGGTCACCCTATTTGGGGTTTTGTAATAAGGTCAAAAAGTTTACACCTTGTTTGCCAAAAAGGTCCCAGACTTTATCAGAGAATGTCAGTCGGTTTATGCTTTTGCATCAGAATCATGCAAAATTCATAGTTCTGCATGGTTCTAATGCAAAATCATATGAAATCCAGATGGATTTTGACTATATTTCACATTGAAAGTTTGGGTTCATTTGAACATAAAACTCGGAGCCGAATTTGGGACATGTAATCCCACATGGATTGAAACTGAAGTAAATATTTGTGAAGTAAAACTGCTGAGTTACACATACCTCTGCTTGCATGGTCTCTTGCGTCTGTCCCTCAGAAACTACAGTGAAGGAAGATTGCCCACATCTGCAACAAAGGGAAATTGGCCAGTTTTGGGCAGAAGGGGATGGACTTGGGGCTAAATCCTGATCCCATTGTAGTCAATGGCAGTTTTGCTGTTGACTTCAGTGGTAGAGCTGAGTGAATTATTTGCAATGAATAATTAATCTGATGAATTCAGCCTACTTTTCCGCTTGTGGAATATCTGAGGACAGATTATTCTTTCTTCAAACTTATTTGCTATTCAGAATTATTAAGCATGTTTTTTATACTGTGGATTGATCACGACTGATTCTCTGAGTATATTTATCAGACACATTTTACCACTCTTACTCACGCTGGTACTCTGTGAGTAGCCCCTGGGCAGCGGATCTCTCAGCCTGGTTATTGTTTCTGTTCTGTAGGTCAGGGCTACATTTTCAAAGGCTTTGCACCACTAAGTTAGGTGTGTGTGTCCACAGAGCCAGGTGCTTGTGCCTACTGGGCATTTTCTTGCTGGGAATTGCTCCTCGGGACCATCCCATATGCAGCCCTCTCTTGCCAAGTAAGAAGGTAAGTACCTTGATTTCTCTCTTGTGCTTTTCTCCTGTTTCTCTCTTTCTGTGTTTCACTTCACTAATGTGCAACTGTGTCTTCTTTCTTCACAGACATTGAAGATGAAACTTTTCATTTTCTGTATGCTTCTGGTTTGTCAATGGTGGTGCCCCATGTAAGGTTGGCTATTGAATTGTTTTGTCATTCTAGGGCCCTTTCTATTGTGCAAGGGTAGCAGAGACAGCCACATCCCGCTGTGGGCTGATCAGGCCTGCAAATGTATTCAAGGATTGTGGGATGATTGTTAACTCTGTAGGTATTTAGCAGTTATTTGGTGTGTAAGCTTCTCCCTGAAATGTGCTTCCTCCAGGGGATACCTCCTTTTTCACCTAATGTTCACTTTCATTCTCAGCTACTTCCTTCCCTTTATCTTTCCTTCCGATTGTGTCAATATCTGGGGCTATAGTCTACACTTCCTGGTGGCCTTGGGCATAGCTGTTCACTGGTCTGGGCCAGTGTGACTAGAAGCTGAGCACTGTGATTGAAGAGCTGAGTGAACATCCCGTGCTCTGACCCTGCTGAGCTGCACTGTAACTGCACCTGCTTCCTACTGTAGCCTGGGGTGGGTTTGAAACTGTCACTACCACTAGCAGCTGTGCCTATTGCGTGCTTTTGTGTGCCCTGTGTGTGCCCAGGCAGGGTCAAATTTAGGCCTAAAACCCAGCAGGCCCAAGGAGTAGGGGCGCACAAGTGATTTGATTTGATTGTGTGCACAGCTCAGGGATTTTGAAATGAGGCTTCAGATCGCCATGCCACTCTGCAGGTCATGAGAGGATCATTTCCAGACACTCAAATGTTGAGCAGCAGGCTCTGTCCACCTAATATGTGATACCCCAAACCACCCAGTACAAAGCATGCCAGGCAGCAGGGATGAGGAGGCTAACTCCAGTTGTGTCCTCTCTCCCTCGCTTTTCTTTCCCATGCCCTCCTAACACCAAACAGGTGCAGCATTACTGCTTATTCTTGGGTCTTCCTCAAAATCCCTGCCTGTCCCTTTCTCCCACAAGCACCCCCATTACTCAGCTATCTTCTCTGTTTTGCCTGGGCAGCAAGTGCAGCACTTAATTGATGTTTCATTGGAAACCTTCTCCACTTTGCACTGCATCCAAAATCCAGCCCATGCATACACCTCCTCTGCATGCACGTTCTGTTCACTTCCGTCCACTACCAATCCCCTACTTGCTCCCTGTAATACACACGCATAAGGGGCTGAGCATCCATGCAAGCTTTCGAAACTTTTGTCCTACAAGGGGTCTTTGTGTAGGAAGGGGTTGCTGCTCATTCACCAGATTGCTTCTGCTCCAAGCTTCTGTGCCTCTGTCTACTTCCGCTCCAAGCTCTGTACCTCTGAGTTGCAGGGCAATCACTTTTGCATGGTCTGTAGGAATATAGGCCCACATTAGACCTGGGTGAACCAAAGTGTTCAGTTGGGTTTGAATCTTAGCATGAGTGGTAGGCCCAACGCGTGTGATCAAACAGAATGAACTCAAGAGAAAGGAGGATTGTTTGTATTAAACTTGTAGTGACACTGGAAATATCAGTGTTATTTTATTTAAGGTTTGGGTTAAGCAACAGAAATAAATAAATCATGGTTAATTGGGCACCAGATGCGGTAAATAATTGGTTAAAAATACTTCACCCAGTAGCTAGCAGAAAATATGGCAAAGTGAGAAAAGGGGAAAACCTTGGAGAGAGCAGAGTACAACTCTAAACAGCTTCGGCTGACTTTAGCCAAGGTCTAATAATCAGCAATGACATTACATGTTTGCTACAGCGTATGAAAAAGCAAGGTTTTCTAGAGGTGCTTTGTCAGAGCTTTTCTTTATCTCTCTGGAGCTATGCCACAATGGGACGGTGTCTCCCGGGCCTGAACCGGTTGTGGTTCTTTGGCCAATGCTTATAACTGGATTGTTGCTAGGAGAGAGACTAAAGAGGTGTATATGCTTATATTTGTATTTTGGATGTAACCAATAGTAAGTAGCCTTTGAACTATTAAAGGAGGGCTTGTGTGGAAACGAAGTCATGGTAAACCTTAATAAATGTATCAGGGAAATTATTCCCAACAGGGTCCTTAGAAAGCATTTGTAGTGAAATGGAGGTGGGGACTGTACCTTCCCAGCACCCATGCCCAGGCCTGCAAAATCTTTTCAATGTGACTAGCCTCTTAACTGTCCTGACAGTGGCTTTTAAAAAAGAAGGTGGGGGTGCTATAGTGCTATCCCTGGTGCTATATTGTTCACCCCAACCTTTGCTACCACCCTGTGACTGCCTCTTCACCATCTCCTCCCCTGCCTAACACTCCAGTGCTCGGACAATGAGGATATTCATTCCAGCTCTGCAAGACCAAAATGTGTGACAAAGACACAAAAGAGGGACACACTGGAAAAGGGCAGAGGAAGGTTACAGGTTCACCCTTTCTGATATTAGTAATTTACAGTAATAAACAGAGAAAGAGAGCATCAGGTTTTTATGGGGGATGGAGGTAAATGTGGATCTGAAAATGAGTAATGTACCTCGTAATCAGGTACAGATGAGAGGCAGGCAGATGTGCAATAATAACTGCAAAGGCAGCCAGCTTTCCCCTTATGTTCGCATAGTGCACAGAGAGTCAGGCATACATGGGTGCACATATTTGCACCATTTAAAATGTCATGTGCATCTATGTGCAACTGTGGGCTCATTCACATGAGCACTCAAATCTTATTTTCTCCATGCGCACGTGTCACTTAAGGCTTTGAAAATATTGCCTTGTAAGAAAATATTGTGTCATATTGCACTGTTTTCTCATTCCAGCCTTACCCCCCCAAAAATGAAGATTTCATACACAGTAATTTCATCAGCAGAATTTCTCTGTCTCCATTTGCAATATGAAATAAATAAGTACCCTGTGAAGTTATCTGTCTGACATTGCCCTTGGAGATAGTCTCTAACGATCAATAACATAAGATCTGTATCATTTTTCCTCTAAGACACACTGTAAATGAGAGAATTGTGCAATATATGACTTTTAGACGATAATATGACTTTAAGATGTACAAATACATAAGACTGCTTGGAATTTTACACTTTACATATTTCAATAAGAGACTTTAGAAAGAATCAAGGAACATTTCAGGGAGATTATAGGGAACACAGGGGAAATTTTTATTTAAAAATTGTATATACAGAGCTGATGGTAGGCACCTGGAGAACAACTATTAAAAATTAAGTTACTAAGCCTAAACTAACTAAAAATTCCTAATTCCCATACTCTCTCCAAACCTCAATCAGCCCCATGGGTTCTGAAAGAGACAGTGTATTTAAAGCACAGTACTAATTATTCGGGACTCCACATTTAATGACATCTACAGGTTGGACTGGCCCCATACTTAGTACTGAGCACTGTGAGACACCCAGTTTCTCATTCCCTACGCCAGCAGAGGCTGGGTGTAATGCAAAGGCAAGCTTGTTCTAATGTGGGAGACACTGATGAAGGATGCACATTACTGCTAATCCCTCTGTCTTAATTTGGCCCTCAATGTTTTTCCCAGTACCCAACAGAGGTTTGGATTTTAGATCCTCCTCCTTACTCTGGCTCCATCCGTTACTGGGCCATACGGTAATACTATCTTATTTCCCCAGCCTGGAGTGAACCATTGTCACTTTCAGTTGCTATTTGCTATGAAAACAATGTCTTCTGGATAACAAGGGTTGACGTGACACACTCTGCAAATACCACGTTGTGGCAGCCAGGAAGATAATGTGTGTTACCACGGAATTCACAAGGGAAAGAAATTTGAAACATTTTAAAAATGCAGGTGCACAAATTACTCATGCCAAGAGCAGCAGTGGCATTTTGTAATAAAATCTTATGTTTATTCTCTGCTATTGAACACACATACCTTTGAGTTCCCAGAGAGACTCGTATTACGCTATCCAATGAAAAGTTTGCAGATGGATTAAATACACATACAAAAGAAAATAAAACTTGCAGATTTAGAATGGACACCGTCAGCTCTTGTACTGTGCATGGAATTCCCATTGATGTCAATCGGAGTTTGGTACATAATTGAGTGTAGAATTTTTGTAGCATTCCTAAGGTGGATTTTTGGACCATTACTGCAGGATAGCATGGTATTAAAAATACCACAGTATCCTACAGTAATTGTCCAAAACTCAACAAATCATCTCCCAATAGGTGATGAGTACTGCCTTTAGTACATAGCTTGTGAGGGCCAAAAAAATTCTTAATTTTTTTCTATTTTGACTGTTTGGCCTTTCTGATATTTTCCTTTTTATGGTACTGTTGCTGGAACCAGGAGGATGGGAAGCAAATGTAATAGCAAAACTCACAATAGTCAACACTGAACGAATGCTGAGTCCGTGTTCCTGTGATCATGAGTATAAATGGGAATGGGACATGGCACAAATTTGGTCCATTCACATGGCAATTTGAAGGTTGTAATACCAGTGTCCAAGTACTTCTAATCTGATTGTTATCTTGTGAGCCCTATGGAATGCCCAGCCTCCAATAAGTCATTTTCAGGCATATTCTTTAAGTAGAAATCACTCAAAAAACCCTTTTTTTTTAGAAAGCTGGTAGGTCAGGGTGCCTCATTATCCGTGGTAGTTCTCATATTTCAACACCTGACCGTCTTTCATTTTTATTTGAAACAAGCGCTCATTATAAGACATCTGCAGTATCCTACAGTAATAAATCAGATAATTGCCGTCTTCATTCATTACTCAGTTAAAACTCTCATTGAAGTTAATGGGCCAAATTTTGTGAACTGATTAACAACCTATGGAGCACCATTCATTTAAATGAGTTGTAAGAGCTCAGGAATTGGCGCAGGGGGGAGTTTTGCCTGAGGCTTTGGCCCTCCAGTAACACTTTGGGTACATTTACGCTGTAGCTAGACGGTATCATTCCCAACTCAGGTAGATGTACACGTGCTAGTTCTACTCGAGCTAGCACACTAAAATAGCAGCTTGGGCTAGTCACCCGAATACAGACCTAGGGTCTCAAACAGGGTTGGCTACTGCAAGCTGTTGCCTGTATCGCCATGACCACACTGCCACACTCGAGCATAGCTAGTGTTCATATGTCTACCTGAGTTGGAAATTACATCTCCCAGCTGCAGTGCAGATTTTCCCCAATATAAATCGTAGGGCTATATCTTGAGAGGTGAGGAATGGAGAAGAAAAGAAAAACACTAAAAGGAAACTGAAGCATTTCCTAAATATACTGTGAATTTTCTCGCCCTTACTATACGCCACTACTAACTTCAAGCAATCGGCATGAGCAGATTGATCAGTCATCACGTAGGGCATGCTGAGCTGATGGATCAGCGGTGGCATATGTGCAGCTGTGCAAGTCTGGTATAGAGGTATTTCAGCCTGTCTCTGCTAACTTGCTACACATCTGCAGCCATCTTTTGTTTCTGTTGTTGTCATTTCATCAATCAGGCACACAAGAAAGAGGAATTGCCTGCCCTCCATAATGGGCTCTGTGTCTTTCTCACTTACTACTTCTCAACTGCGAGCACTATCAGACTCTCTCCAACAGGAACGTGGGTTGTTTTGGTATAATAATACCATCTGCTATCTGTTCTTTAGTTCTTGTTTCTTCTCAACAAAATTTTGGCCTTGAGTTGGTGCACAGTGGACTTAGGGGAGGAAGAAAGGACATTACACTTGTGGCCCCTAATTCTTCTCATTAAACAGTTTTACACGGGTCTTACTCCATTGTTCATCTCAAGTTGCTGAGGTCTGAGAAGAGAATCAGGCCTTTAATATTACTGAAGAGTGTCACCAGTGTTTCTCCAACTGACATATTTGCCTGGTGCTGTTTTTTTGCCGACGTCTATGTTTATTTTGGCTGTACTTGGGTTTCATTTGCTGTATGTTCCCACACGTAACGCTGCGTGTTTGTTTCCTGCACACTCCTACATGTATTTTGGCACTACTGGAAGATAGTTTATTGCAAACTTCCATATGAATTTTGCTGACACTGGAGGCTGGTTAGCTGCATGTTACTATTCAGCATATAGATCTGTAATGTTGAGTAAGATGTTTGCATTTAACAATTATTTTATTTTCCTCATAATGGAAGGAGGACAACAGTTATTTAAAGGAGAAAAAAAGTTTGTGATTTTAGCTTGATAATGACACAAGCGAGCAATGGAAACTTAGAAAGTATATAATATTCCATGTTCCTTGAATCCAAAACCAAACCTACAGGTGACTTTGGTTTTGCCATTGGAAAGGTAGAATAGAACCACTAAGGTTTCATTAAAACCAGAACCAACACATGATCACTTTGGCCCATCTCTAGTGTATGGGGATATGGACAGCAAGACTCAGTTATAGCTAGGACAGAAAGATCTTACAAGCCCTCCAAAATGAGGATATATCCATTTGCAATTTAGGCATCTAGTTTTGAATTTTGGCTCTATGGTACTTAGTTAATCCCAAAACAATCAGGAAGTTCTCAGGTCTATTGTACACTTAATGTGAGTTAACATACATAGAGTATCGACAACAATGCTATAATTGTGAGCTATTCATGGGGGCTGAGCGTGCTTATCCAAGGAAGAATGACCCCCTAACAATTTACTCATCAGTGCATAGTGTGATACAGCATGGCCAGAAGGCAGCAGGAGAATGATCTAGGATGAGGAGAAGCCTTATTCCCTGTAGATTAATTAAAAGCACCTGAAACCAATTAGAGCACCTGAAGCCAGTCACCTGATAAAATCCCCTGCTTCAATCAGCCAGGGGAGGAGTTGGAGCAGAGTGAGGAGGAGTTGGAGCAGTTTGGAGGAGTGAAGCAGAGTGGATTGGTGGTGGAACAAAGAGCAGTTTGGAGGAAAGCGGAGGAGAGTTTTGAGAAGTGCTGCGGCGGGCTAAGAAGACCAAGATCCTAGATAAAGGGACACCTGGCTTGTGCAGAGGGAAGGCAGGAAGCCCCACAAGCTGAAGGTCAGGAGAGGGAAGTAGCCCGGGGAAAGAATCACTGGTACAAGTGGTTCACCTGCTATCATAGGGCCCCTGGGCTGGGACCCAGAGTAGAGGGCGGGCCCGGGTCCCTCCCTCTCCACTCCCCTTCCCTGGGATACTAGTAGGATAGCTGTTACCCCAGTTCGGGGGCAAGAAATGGCACCCTGAATTCCCCCCCCCCAAGAAGAGAGAGTGCGGGACCCATCATAGTAGTGCCGGCAATTTGCCACAATAGGCACAGTGTGGCATCACCCCAATATAGCTCCACTGTGCATTAGTGTGGAGATTTGGGGCCTTATTTTTTCTCTCATTTATGGTTTTAAACAGGGGGAGCTCTACTGACTTCAGTGGAGTTATACTTGTTTATACGGGTCTGAGGGGGAAATCAGGCCCTCAATCCTTTATTGTGATTTTTCTTTGCTGTTTGTCTCACTTGTTTTAGGCCCTTTCGATGTAGTTTTCATTGTCAGTTATTTATATAATTAAAGAGTAATTGGCTTAATGATGCAATTAGTGTAAATGTGTGTAGTATTTGCAATGTTAATGACATAATTTCTTTGGTAATGACATAATTATGACGTTTAACCATGTTGTAAACATCTTAATTAAACTCTGAGGAAAATACGTACTGCTCTTTGGTTTCGCTATTTCAGGTATTTACAAATATTTTTGTTTTAAGACACACTAGAAAAATAATTGACCACATTAGACTTAGAGAGCTTGGATGTTTGGGAAGGAGGAAGGTGAGGAATCAGAGATGACACCACTGTCGTATTGACTTTGCTATCAATACAGTTCAAGCGAGGTGAGACTGACTCTCCATTTCCTTCTGGAAAGGTAATGGAAATCCCTGTCAGAAGCACAGTTTGCTGTCATTGCTGGTCTGTGCTACATGGTGCACACAGATATCTACACATGTGCATATAACAGTCAGGCAACTTCCCTGCATGCCAGGTTCTAACCTCACAACTTTAACATACCTTGCCATGAAATTACAATTGTTTCAATGGCATTACTGTTGGTTACTTACTGTGGGCTTGATTCTTCAGCCCTTGCTCATGGTATGCATTACTTGTTTATCCAAACAGTCCCATTCATTTCAAGTCATTGAGTAAGGATTGCAGAATCAGGTTCCATATTGTTAGAGAGCTCAGACAATATGGTGATGGGCACTACAGAAAAAGCCTACACTAGCTTACCACACAATATCCTGCTTTGTTTTACTTTAGAACACAGGCAAGACGGTCAAGCAATCAGATTATTGCATGATGAATATTTATTTAGGTACATCATAAAATTGTAAAAATTCACCATTCATAAAATAGCTTACTACCAAAACATTCTCCCACCTAGGTACCAATAGTCCAACTGAAATGTATAATACTGTAAAGCTGTACTTTATGACCATACTTTTTCTTTATTGGCTACAGCATAGAAAAGAAAATCCCATTTCGGATCCATCATACTATAAGGACACCAAGGACACTGTACTCATTATATATATTCATTGTGTACTCCAGTGTTCATTACATAAAGAGACAGTGTATTAATTGCCGTGACGACTTTCTTTAAATTAATTTATTTTAAGTCATTCTTTAATTCAATATTAATTAAAATGAACAATTTATGGTGCCTCGTTGCCTGGTTATAACTTCTCCTCTCCAGCTTGTGCAACTGATGCTGATAACACCAGGTCCGCTCTTTCATTTCTGCTGATTTAGGGCAAATGTGAATGCATTGCATCCACATAAAGGCAAAGTGACCAGGATTTACTGCAGGGGAAGTCCACAGGCATTGGCCATCAACTCAGGTTCAAGACACAGGGCTGCATTTTAGTTTCCCACAACTGCCATTGCAGTCAATACATAATCTCAGAACCATATACACAAGGTGTTAGGGTTCTGTGCAACCTTGAGGCCAGTGGACCCTCCTCTGGCACACAATGCCACATCTCATCACGAATCTCCATTCCAGAGTAAATGGGGACAGCGTGGAGACCTCTTCATGACACCCAGAATCTCCCCTGTGAAGCCACTCTGCTGGCAGCCCCACTTGTACAGCCTGACTTCAGGGTACAAAAGGCTTTATATTTGTCATCTGTAGCAAGGGAAATGCCTCCCTTATTTTTTATGCATTTTAATATTAGGTATAATATTGATTAATAAAATCGGAATGTCTCTTCCTATGGGCCTAATACTCCCATATTACATCCTTTGCCTGATTTCGTTTCAATATTTCTGTGTCTGTGGTAAACTGACATCAAGATACAAACTCTGATTGCACTGCTGCATAATTATCAATGAACTGAAAGGGAGTTTTGCCTGAGTTAGGAGGCGTGAGGGACAGATTGTCTTCTAAGATGCATGCACAGAACTCCCCTTGAAATCAACGTGAGCTACACGAGAATGAGAATGACAGGGGTTTGGGTGAGGACTGCAGGATTTGACCCTTACTTACACTGTAAGCTCTTTGGGGCCAGGATCATCTCTTCATTATGAGTTTGACCAGGGCCTAGCACCATAGCCCTGACCTATAACTGGGGCTCTTAGGGGCTATCACAATATAGATACAATAATACAAATATGCCATTAGTTCTATGGTTGCTGCACAATGAGATTTGGCTGTAACCAGGACATTTTTAAATATACTTTATTTTTTTTGTATTTTTCCCCCATTGAGGGACTTCTCCCTACAACATTCAGCTAAATAAAGCCTTTGGGGACAGAAAACTTTCTGTAGATACCAAGAAACAGCCACTAGTGATGAGCAAACGACAAAATGTTTCAGTTTGGGTTTGGAGGCACACCCACAATTTGGGTACCATCCTAAACTATCAGAAATTCTTGAGTCTACTGCAATAGCCTGACAGCTTTATTTATGGTAATTTCTGTTCCTGAGCAGGCTGGACATACCACCAAATAGCTTTTATCACCGATTTTACTTCAGGACTTCATCTCCTGGACTTGACTGGAGTCAGCAAGTGCAGAGGCATTAAAAATGGAGAAGATAACAAACAAACGAAATGCAACAACAAAAAAATCACAAGGAGGGAAAAGTTAGCCACATTTTTGATCCTCGAAAAGGGTTTGATACATTTTTCACTGAATCCAAATTATTTATTCATCCCTAACAGCCAGCTTCTTCATCACAGAAATAATAATATATCTATAGCACTTTTCACCTGGAGATACTAATGTGCTGCACAAACATCCTTGCAAAGAAGGTAAATATTATTGTCTCCCATTTCTCAGATGGAAATACTGAGACACCAAGTGTAGCAGTACAGAGCTCACCTTTCAAAGGAACCATAGGTGGCAACTGTCCTCTACAAGAGGGGGAAGTTCATTGCTTAAGTAGCTTCTCCCCACACCCTCTGGCCACATCCTCCAACCTCTCAGAGCCCCCCATGGTTCTAGAAATAATAGGAGGAGAGAAGATCAATACTGGGGCAGGGTAAACCCTCCATGGGCTGGGGGGTGGGGGATTCTATCATCCACCTCGCGCCCTACAAGAAACTTGCCAAAAAGCACATATAGCCTGAGGTGGCACTGACAGTTGTACAACCAACCCTCCTTCCCCACACCACCACCACCACTACTCTCTCTCATTTGTGTAATTCACAGTGCCTCCAGGGAAAGTTTGGGTGGAGGAGACCCTAGCAGCCCATCTCCATTGGAGCTACTCTGACTCAGAAGAGGAGACAGAACAGGGGAGCCCAGAGCAGAGGCCCAAGATTTCTGCATGGATGACCCTGTGCCTCTAGAGGATCCACATAGATCCTTTGACTAAGCTATACGGAGAGGTAATTAGCAACCTCAGCCTTTAGCTGCTGGTAATATTGCCACAGTCTCCTTGATGGCAACTGAGCAGTTTCCAGTGAAACATAATACTAATAAAACAATCAAAAAAAAACAGCACACCAAGGCCCAGTTCCACAAAGGGACCTAGGAGTTGCAACACCTAACATTTTTAGGCACTTGACCACCCAGTGGAATCCACAAACTCTGGGTTAGGCGCAAAGGCACCCTATACAATGCCTGAGGAAAAATAGGCGATTGACAATGGGATCCACGAGAGCCAGCACACTAGGCAGGGAGCTTCCTAAGCTAGCCAATGGCAGACAGTCATGCCCTAAGCCCCACCCCTCTCAATGAGTTAGGCACCTATGTTTGCGTGGGAGGAAGGTGACTATCTCTGCTTGGGATCCAGAGCTGTGAACCCTCTCCTGAAGTCAAGTACCTAAGCCATTTCTTGCAAGAACGGCAGCAGCAAATGCCTAACTCATAAATATTTAATAAAGGGCTCCTCAGGCTAGCAGAGAGACGTAGAACATGATCCAATGGCTGGGAGATGAAGCTAGACAAATTCAGACCGGAAATAAGGTGTACATTTTTAACAGTGAAAGTAATTAACCACTGGAACAATTTACCAAGGGCCATGGTGGATTCTCCATCCCTGATCATTTTTAAATGGACAATGGCTGTCGTTCTAAAAGAGCTGCTCTAGGAATTCTTTTGGGGAAGTTATATGGCCTGTGTTACACAGGAGGTCAAACAAGATGATCACAATGGTCCATTCTGGCCTTGGAATCTATGAATGCCACACAAAATGGCCAGAGAAGGGGAGCAGGCAGGAGGAGAAGAAAAAGAAGACACCCATATAACTTTAGGGAACTCACTCAGGATATAGGAGACCTCAGTTCAGTTTCCCCCCTCTGCCCGATGAGAAGGAATCTGAAGAGGGATTCCCACCTCTCAGCTGAGTGCTCCAACACCTGGATAACAGTCACTCACCCCCTCTCTGGCCCAATTAATATTCAATTATTTAAAGTATTTATGCAAAGTGGAACAGGTTCTACAGGAAAGATGGAATGTCCAATAGTTCAGTGGTTGGGGCACTCCCCTGAAAGTGGAAACCCCCTTCTCATTAGGTGGCGTGGGAATTGGATTATGGTCTCCCTCATCCCTGATGAGTCCCCTGCAGGTGAGATAGGCAAAGCAATGCCTGCCTTCACCTGATTTAAGGCGGGGTGAAGTGGGAGATAGGTGTCTGGATGCCTAGAGTGAGGCAGCAGTCCTCAGAGCAAGTGCACAGGCAGAAACTTGGCACCTTGGGGACTTTTACAGCAAAAATGTAAGCAGGGAGTGAGTCTAGGCTCCTACAGGGTTAGAGCAGGGGTTTTGTAGATTGCAGTGGTGCCTAGACCTGGGCCTTTAAATCCCTTTCCCAGCCTGGTAAGCCTAGGATGTCTTTCAAGCAAATGTCTTGTCTCAAAAACAATAAGAATTTCTTTTTTTTTTATAAATAGCTAGTCACGACTGAAATTCCCCAGTATGTGATCAGTGCTCTACAAACCTTTCCCAGCATGTTTTTTGGGGAGCTGGCCGTATACATTTGGAAGAGACCAGCAGCTTTAATCCTAAAATGGCCGCTTTCCTCCCTCTCCCCCTTCTGTCTTGTAAGTTTTATCTTTTTCATTTTAGATTATATGCCCCTTGGCCTTGGGGTAGGGGCCATGTCTGTGAGTTTCTGTGCAGTTCCTAGAACCAGTGAGCCCTGATCCTGAATGGAGCCTCTTGGAACTACTATAATATAAACATTAAAAAATAATGGTTGAGGAACTAGCACATCCTCCAATTCAGGAAATATTTTTTCCTCTTTATGAAGTACCTTACTCCCATTGTTCTCAGGAGCAGTTGGTCCTGGCTGTTACATACACAAAAAAGAGCATGACCTAGACATTGGGGGGGCAGGCTGATTTAAAAAAAAAAAAAAGCTTTTTGAAACTGTTATATGTAATCCAGGGTGAAATGAATCACTGAGCAGTGCACAGATGAGAGAATCAAGTTACACAGTGAATGCAACTGATCATATGACTATCCTCATCACATGTCATGTATATTTATATTATGTCCAAAAATATACATTAAGGTTGGAAAGTTAAGCACTCAATAGGTAGGAAGTGGCAGAATTACAGTTGCCTGTGCAGCCTTAACCTGGGCCCCCTAGAGTGTATGTATTATGACTAGAGTGGATTGAAAAATAGGGACACTTTTTGCAAAAAACAAAACCCAAACTTGTTGGTCAAAAAACTTTGGAATCTGAAATCTTTCAGCCAGCTCTAATGATGATGCATACACTACAGGAATGCATGCTTTTTTTCCCTCACACCCCACATTGTGTTTATCACAATGGAGCCTCGGTCCTCACTGGGACCTTTGGGTGCTACAATAAATAATAACATAACATCTCCTGCCATACTTTATTGCTTCCCACCCCAAAGGGTCCTCTCAAAAACTCAAGCAAATGCACTGACACACCCACCTTCCCCAGAATCTACTCTGACTTGCAGCCCCCCCCCCAGTCCCATGATGCACACATGGGTCTTGTTTCACAGGCTCCCCTATAAAAAGTCCTCCCACACATTCAAACTCCCCTCCTTTGCTCTTCCCGCATTATCCAAGACTTTCCTTAACCACTTCCTCCCCCCCCCCCCCCCCGGCTCATTTTCTCTTCATCCCAGTGCGCTTTCTCTCTCTCTCCTCCTCCTCCTCCTGTAGCCCATCCGTTATCTCCATGTGCTGTCCCCTCAGTGTCACGCAGGAGGGTCTGTGGCAGCTCAGGAGGAGGAAAAGCTGAAGGAACTAACTTCCTCTGGACTGAAAGGGCATGTCTGCACTGTAGCTGAAAGCGTGCTGCTCAGCCCAGGTAGACAAACACACTCGCTCTCTCGAGCTAGCGCACTAACTATAGCAATGTGGACATTATGGCATGGGTGGTGGCATAGGCTAGCCCCCTGACAAAAGCCTGCCCCACCTTCTGGGTCCATACTTGGGTGACTATCCCATGCTGCTGGCTATGCCACCATGTCCACATTGCCCTTTTTACCATGCTCACTTGACCTAGTGTGAGTATCCACTCAGGCTGGTAGTCCCAGCTGTGCTGTAGACCAGTGGTTCTCAACCAGGAGTCTGGGGCCGCAAGCAGTTTTCAGGGGGTCCACCAAGCAGGACCAGTGTTAGACTTGCTGGGGCCCAGGGAAGAAAGCCGAAGTCCCACTGCATGGGGTTGAAGCCTGGGGCCCTGAGCCCTGCCACCTGGGTCTGAAGCAGAAGCCTGAGCAACTTAGCTTCACGATGCCCTCTGTGGCATAGGTCCCTGGGCAATTGCCCTGCTTAACACCGGCCCTGGCTTTTATATGCAGAAAACCAGTTATTGTGGCACAGGCAAGCCATGGAGTTTTTATAATATGTTTGGCGGGGGGGCCTCAGAAAGAAAAAGGTTGAGAACCCCTGTTGTAGACTGGTTTGGGGTACCTACCCCATGCAAGGCCTGAGTAGAGAGAGAAGACCAATTAACCCTGTGATGGGCTGCACCTGGAGGAGATTCAGGGCTTACAAGCTTTAACTGGTAATGAAGCCCACCTAGACAGGCTAAGTTGCTATAAATCCCAGCAGCAGAGAGTAAGAAGGGGGCTGTAATCACTCTCTGGACTTAGAGAGAAATGGGGAAACCAGGGGGAGCATAGAGGCTCTGGGGTACTGGCGAGTATGTGAAGAGGCTCAGTAAGGGCAGAACATGTTCACTGCAGATGGAGCATTCTGAGACTTAGCAGCAAGGTTCTAGCAAGTTCTCTAGAGCCTGACACAGACTGGAAATGGTGACTTTGAACAGTTTATAACCTGGCCAAATCTGGACAGGATTCACAGGGACTGCAAAAGGCACCTTTCTGACCCCAGGATTATCTTGCTGCTAAATTTCAAAGCTTTGATACAAACTAAAGGGGCACTGGAGTTCTTTAAAATAACAGTTGGAAAAAATGTATCATCGTGTGTGAGGCAATATACATATAGAAATTATCACTCCTCCTATAAACTATAACACTGCATATTAACAAGCTCACACTACAAATCCCAAATTATCATAGATAGTGTAACCCTTCTGCAAGGTGGAGCCAGCAGCAACCAGGGCCGCGTTCAATATCTAGGGGTTCCCTTTCAACAATACAACACAGAACCGGCTTGAGCCCTCACCCAGTAACCTGGGGAAATTACTCACCACCCCTGGGCACCTCTGAGAGGCAATACTTCCCCACTAGTAAGCACAGAGTCTGAGTGTAGAAAATAAACTTTTAATGAAAGGAGGGAAGTCACCCAATGTTAATTAGGGAAGATGCATAAGCAGGATTCATAAACCTAAAACTGTGAGCAGGACACCTACCCCAGAGTACATGGGGCAGAGTCTTCTGCCTCATGTTCTTGAGTTCTACAACCAAAAGTTCTTTTTCTGCGCCCCCCCCTCACTCCCCTACCATACCCCACTCACAGTGGTTGTCCTTGGTCAGTGAGGACCCAGGGTTCAGAAGTGTATCTGTGAGAGTTCACCTCCCACCCAGGGAAGAAGACACCTGGCTTGCTCCACCATCTGATTACTTGCTCTGGCTGGCCACCTCACCAGCCGCTGTGCCTCCCACCATCCAACTGCTCACCACTTTTGCCGGTCACTCCCACTGGCCACCCATTAGTCATCTCCTGCTACTACCTGCCTTGACCTCTGTAGGTTAGTCTTAGGGCTGGTCCACACTAACCCCGCAGTTCGAACTAAGATACACGACTTCAGCTACGTGAATAGCGTAGCTGAAGTCGAAGTATCTTAGTTCGAACTGAAACACACTTACCTCGGGTCCATGCGGCACAGGCAGGCTCCCCCGTCGACTCCGCATACTCCTCTCGGCGAGCAGGAGTTCCAGTGTCGACGGGGAGCGGCTCTGGGATCGATTTATCGCGTCTAGACAAGACGCGATAAATCAATCCCAGAAGATCGATTGCTTACCGCCGAACCCGGAGGTAAGTATAGACGTACCCTTAGTGACTTTTAGATCTCAGTAAGCTAGGCAGAAACACTGCCCCACTACAAGTGATTTCAGCTCTCATTAAGTACTTAATATAACAAAAGGCTCCTAATGAAGCCTATTTAGCTCTATCATTGAGCACTGGGGAGAACCAGGTTAAACGAGAACGGGGACCCTTAAGGAGGCACCACATCTCCTGGCTAGAACACCTGTCTTTACTCCTCTTAATTTCACAGGGGTCTGGCATTTGAGCCCCTAGCTTAACAAAGTCTTTTCAGCTGAGGGTGACCTCTTTATTTCGGCCAAGTTAAGCACAGTCCTGCGCCCCTTTATTCATATAATAAAGACAACAACATTGATAAAATCATTTCACTACCTCTGCATTCAGTACTAAAAGTATTTGTAACCCAACACCAGCCAAAGTTGATCACTTTGAGCAACGCTGCTCTATCTGCTGGATATCTAAACAGAGTAGGTGTGTTCATGTAAAAACAGTTTGCTCCTGATGTCTCTCCTCCTCCCAGCTGGTATCAGGGGAGAATTCATTCAGACCCTGCTTACACTAGTTACAGACTTCCCAAGTCTACTTATTTTCTGATGGCACTAATAACTACTGTATTTACAAATTAGGAAGACACTACAGTGACTGAGGCCATCCAAGTGTTGGGGGGCAAATGTATAATTATCCAGGTCAACTATCCGGCAGCTGGGTGTTATAAAAGTGCTGTAGGTTTTGCCCCACTATGGGTTTGACTGTGCCTCTTGCTGCAACACTTCACGTTGCATCACATCAGGTTGCACCAGTCATATCTTGTCACTACAAATCGCTTTGTTTTTGTAATGCAACTTGATCGACAAACCCAATGTGATGAGCCACAATCCAATTTGTCAGCCAAAATGACAGATGCAAAGACACGTTTGTTTGTTTGTTTTGTTTAAATAAACAGAACTTGCTATCCTTAATAGTGTTGCAGTAGCACCTAGAGACTCCATCAAGATCAGTGTCCTATTGTGCTGGATACTATACAAACACCTAGTAGGAGACAGTCCCTCCCTTAAAGACTTCCCTCAGTGCATGAGGGAAACAAGGAGTGAGTGACTTGGCCAAGGTCACACTGCGAGTCAGTGGCAATGCCAGGCATAGAAGCCAGTCCTTGCCCAGTCGAGTGCTCTAGTCACTACACCACTCTGTCTCCCCATGACCATGCAGCTTCCCCAGCTTCTCATGAAGCTCTGAGAATCTTTAAAACAATCTGCTCTGCTTTAGTTTAGGATTGTGCCAGGGAACCTACACACTATGAGCCACCAGTAAAGCGGTTTAATCTAATCTTTCTTTTCTAGTATGGATTGTCCACCATGGATAAACAGCAGCCTCTCAAACTGGCTTGCCATCAATAAGCAATGCCAGCCCATCAGCCGAATCAAAGCCAGTGTAGGAGTTTTACTGCAGTGCTTTATAAAGTGGGCAGCTCTATTTTCATCCTATCGAGGGCAGCTACTGGGTTTCCTTTCAGAGGAAATCTAAATTCCATAAGAGATGCAGCACTTGGCCCTCTTCATTTACACACACACACAATTCTCCCCTTGCCTGAGGAAGGAAATTACCCCTGTGCTTTGGCTGCTTTGTGCCAGCTATGCTTGTGTACGGTGGTGGTAAAGGGGCCATCAGGCTGCTCCCTCAGTCCTGGAAATATTCTTGACCCACGGAGCAGAGCTGGCTACACTGGCTCTGAACGTCCCCTGCAGCAGCCTGCAGTGCTTGAAGGGTGGAAGAGTAGGGATGGGGGTGATATACCAGACGTGGCAGGAGAAGTGGCTGTGGAGTTCATATGTTTCAGTTATCCCATGGCTGCTACAAGGCCCATGGCACCAGGGATGCAAGCCAGGAGAACCCTGAGAGTTACCCTAAAATGAGCAATGGGACGAACAAGCCCAGGGGAGTCCTTGGGTCAGCAGGCACAAATCAGCATCCCTGCCATCCCGCAGCTGTTCTCCACAATGTGCTCCACAAATCACTTTGCCAGGCTCCCCACATCTTACCTCTCTCTTCCCATCTATGCAACAGAATTTGGCAGCTCCACGGCATTCAGACAATGGCTGACTATCTGGATTTGGCCCATTGTGCAGATATTATTTTGGTTTTTCATGCCAACTTTGTTGTCACCATATACAGAGAGCCAGTGTCACCACCACCAAACAAACATCGCACCCTGCCCCTTCCTTCCCACCCTGTAACAAAGAAAATGAAGAGCAGGACTTGTTGTTTAATATCTGTGACAATGTCAGAACGAAGGCATGCATTATTCTTTTGCCTTTTGCAATGAATGTGTGGTACCTGATATAGTAGGTATTAATAAAGTAGAGTGCTTTATGCCATTTATATTGGTAATATGATTTCAATAAAATCCCCAGCTAAGAGTGTAGGAATGTAGATTTTCCTTTTATATTATTGCCTAGCCATGTCTGATCAAGTATACAACATGCACAAGTTTTCTGCTGGTGTATGCTTTATTTTGGATTTGCTCTAATTAAAACCAGCTATCTGTCTTTCTCAAACAGATGAAATGGTAATGGGGCACCAGGGTTGTGAATGACTCCAGAATCTATTAATGTATTTTAAGATATGTCTACACTGTGTCTGTGAGTGAGCCTCCCAGCCCAGGTCAACAGACTTGTGCTAATGAACTAAAACTAGCCATGTAGACATTCTGGCTTGGGCTGGAACTCAGGCTCACAAGTCTTGAGGGAGAGGCTCGAGAGGCCCAGTTCCAGCTACAGTTGCATCTTCAAAGCACTGCCTATGCAACAAGCAGTGAATTATGTTCTCAAATGGTGATTTCAGGATTGGAAGGTTGTGAAACTCTGCAGGTAAAGAGGCTTGAGAGAGACCCTGCTCAAGCAGGTGTAGGACTGTGAAGCTCTCCAGAAAGAAAGGTCTGGGACAGGGAACCCTGAGAAATCAGTACCAAGACTGAGCAAATCTCCTGGCAAGGAGGCCTGGGGGAGACCTTGCTCAAACATGAAACAGACAGAGAGCCCCAGAAAGTGATGGGACAGAGTGGGAAGAAGCCCAGGGAATGCGGCAGCAGCAGCTATTAAAGAAAGCTACATGTGGCTGCTATTTGTAGGGTCCCTGGTTTGGGACCCGGAGCAGTGGGTGGGCCCAGGTCCACCCACTGGGAAAGTGGCCTATGCCCCAAGAAGGGGATAAGACTCAGTACTAAAAGCTTGAGAAAGGGGCTAGAATTTAAATACACCCATAACATGGTGCTTAAGACTCTGGAGAGGTCCAACCATTTGGTGGAGTGTTACGCTGGAAGGGATTCCTTCATGAAGTTAGATTAGCTGGAGGGCTGAGCCAGTGAAGACCCACCTGGCGAGGGAAACAGCCAACAGGCAGTGGTGGGAACAGAGAAAGGAAAGAGTGCAGGATTGTACCCAGCTGATGGAAGGCAGTAGCGTAGCCAGGTCCAGAGCACAGGGGGAACGGCATTATAAAAAGGCGCCTCCCTGCTCCCCCTGTACTCACCCGGGGGCACCTCCGGCGGTCCGGTATGGCATACCAGCAAGAGCCAGCGCCGTGCCGGCCTGTACCGGCTTCCCCGGCGGTGATTTAAAGGGCCTGGGGCTCCAGCCGTTGTGGGGAGCCCCGGGCCCTTTAAAGCGCCGCAGGGGCTCGGGCAGCGCTTTAAAAGGCCCGCAGCTCCCCGCAGTGGCAGGAGCCCCTGGCCTTTTTAAGCACCGCCTGAGCCCCGCTGCTGGAGCTGGGCTCGGGCGGGGATTTAAAAGGCCCGCGGCTCCTTCAGCCATGGGGAGCAGCGGGCCTTTTAAATCCCCGCCCGAGCCCGGCTCCGGCAGCGGGGCTCAGGCGGCGCCGCTTCGCTCACAGGGGGAGCGGCCGCTCCCCCTACTCCCCCCCTGGCTACGCTACTGATGGAAGGCACTTGTGAGAGGTGAGTGCACCCTGTCGCAGTTACACGGTGTAGGCTAGATGCAGTAGAAAATCTGTGCTATCGTTTCAAATTTACGGCAGCCGGCTATTAGCTAGGGATGAATGTTCGTACTGGTGCAGATAACTTAAAAAGAATCCTGAATCTTCACTCCAGAAAAGGACACATTTATTTTCACGTGAAGTTCAAAAAAAACTTGGTCCGTCTTTTGGGAGAAGAGGGAAGAAAGAATTTATTTATTTATTTATTTATTTAGCCAGGACAGGGGCTTGTTCATTTTGTTTTAATTTTCATGTATTTCTGTACGTTCTGGATTTAGCTAGGACCAGAAACTACGAGCCATGTAACACAATAGATCTGTATGGTGTATTGGAGAATCTTCAGATAAGGCTTGGATGGGCCACAGAGAAGCACCCAAATATTTATCACCAAACTTTTTGAAATTTGCCAGTCTCTGCTATTGGGATACTGCTTCCAATCAAAATCCACGACTCTTACAATTTAAAAATCTCTGGGAAGAAATCTTCATCCTTTTCCATCTCATGTGACTTGTCACATGACTTTTTTATTATGAGTCAGAGGCCACATTACCATGAGCCTCAAGAAACAATGGGGGTTGTGGTCACAGAAAGTTGCAGAGTGTGAGATGCATTAATAGTACCCTGTTATAATGTGATAATGATGCCATGTCAAAAGTTTAGCATAACATGGAGGGCAAGCCTTCTAATATTAAAAATGGACCTGAAAAACAACTCCAAAATATTCCCAACCTTTGAATGTTGGCTCCTGATCTAAATGTTGCAATGAGCTAATATTTCTATAATAGGCTGAACTCAAACCTTGGATCTTGCCACCAACTATTTTTGGACATATTCAGATCTTGATCAGAGTTCTTCAGTTGGGGACCGTCTTTCGTATTTACTAAATAATTTCACAATATACAGCATCTTCCACTGAACTGCAATTAACTGAGGTGCACAGCTATCTGGTATTTTCAATGATATTGCCTCTTAGTGGCTGGAGGAATGAAAGCAGTATCTAATAGTGGCTTAATAATCCCTATTGTGAGTCTGCTTTGTTATTACATATCCACAGGAATGATATGTCTGCCAAGGATGAGCTCCAATGGAATAAGTTCACATGTTGGTGTACCCATGGTTACATTCAGTTTGGTGTGGAGAAAATACTTAAGGTGTCACCCGCTAGTGACTGGAGGACTGAAATGCTACTGATTCTGACCCCAAAAAAGTTCTCCTTGAGCTTCAGCTTACCAGTGAAGCTACAGGAGAACTTTTTTGGTCAGAAGCAGTGGCATTTCAGTGAAGCTAAAGGAGATCTGAGGGTTGTCAGTTTAAGCCCAGGTATTCATCATATATTCAAGACACAAGCAGTATCCAGCTACTATTAAAATAGTGATATCACCATGCATTAAAATAAAGCTCCTTCTTACAATCATCACTCGTAGCATTAGAGCATGTTTTTTTCCCTCTTAGCCCATATGACTACACATGCAACCCACTCTAAATTATTTCTTTTCCTTTTGTCTGAGGGGTCAGAACTTGCTTTCTGCACCATGTCCCCCTCTAGGCGTGGCTCCCATACACATCCTGTAGCCAGCTGACTGAGCCAGTACCCTCTTCCTTACCTCCAAGAGGCTCAAAAGTTATTTCATGGCTCAGTGAATATGAGACACTGTCAATTCCCCCTGTAGACCAAGAACATCCCCTCCATGACAAACATGAGGTCTAACCAGCCTGACAACTGCATCTATGTTGCTGTTATCAATCTAACTTCCTGAACTGCTTGAAGGTAATGGGACACACAAGCACATTTTTCTCTTGTCCCTGTTAAATTTTATTTTTTTTAAATGCAGAAAATCAGAATGTAAGAACTAGGGCTGGACCTGAATCATAATATACGTGGCCTTTAGGGAAGTTTGGATCTGGATCCAGATCTCAGTCTGAACTCTAACAGCAAAGCCCTCCACTGACCACTCCAGTTCTTTGTTTATACTTCCTATTGCCCCTCTCCATAGTGTTGTCTTTTGGATTCCATCCTACGGACATAGTGTCAGTATTCCAGTGTTACTCCTTGGCTTGCATTTTGTTTAAGATGTATGTCAGTTTCAAAATGCAATGACAGAAGACATGAATTACAAATATTATGATGCATTAAGCTGTGAAAAGACAATGGTTAAATAAGGAAGCTGATCGGCTGAGACCAAAAGAAAATAACTGTAATTTAATCAGAAGGAAAGATGAATGAACAGAGCTACAGTGACATCTGCTGGTCCATTCATTAGTATTGGAGATGGTACTGAAAATTGGCACAGCGAGGGGGGAGCAGAATTACATATTAAACTTAATAAATCCTAAACTGAAATCTTCTTTTTGATGAAGATACATCATGTTTAACTGCTATAATGTATAATTCTGCACCCAGGAGAGAAACAGTGATTCGAATGGCAGGTTATTATATTTATCATAAAATCATACACAGCAGGGTTGGAAAGATCCCTTTGCCATTAGGATAACTACTACCCATGATGGCCTAATTTTTCAGAAGTGAGCAGTGATTTCAGGTGTCTCAATTTGTAGGTGTTCATCTTGTCAAACCTTAAAGGGGCCAAATTTCTGGTAAGTGCTGAGCACCTACCTTTTGAGAATTTGGGCCTTTTTAAGGTGTCTCAATATGGACAGCCAGAAACAGAGGCGCCCAAAATCTCTGGTGCCTGTATATGTGTGTTTGGGGGGAGGGGTGCTGGAGTGATTGCTATGAAGGAAAAATATCAATTTACAAGACATCTGGAGAAGTGGCTTCACTCTGATCTGTACCTTTAGCCTAATAACCATGGAGTCTCTGTTAAATACAATCTTTGCAACGGAGATAAAAAAAATTTCCCCTTCTCCCACAATCTAGAAGATCATACGATATTTTTATTTGCTTTGAGTAAGGTATATTTCTTAACATAGAGAGGAGGTTTCCAATGCAGCATATACTTTAGCCTATATAATAGTCAGATTTCAATAAATAAACACATGTTTATTTACTACTTACCATATCTTCTCAAGCAAGATGCCTTCTCAGCAGGACCTCTTTTCCTCAAATGAGATATTAATACTTTTCTGTTGCCATTACTAAAAAATTAATAAAGTTCTCATCCTTTGGAAAACAGCTGAATTATTTAAAAATATGCAACACGCACCTTTGCTTTCTTAATCCAGATGACAAGGGGGTAGGCAGACAGAGTGACAAAAGGAACTTTCCATTTCATCTCTAAAATACTGCTTTGGGATTGCTGTGGGTGGGTTTAGAGTGATGTGATCTTATGGTGCACAGAGCATGCTTCTTGCACGTCTAAAAACTGAGGAAAAGAGATCACATTATTGCAGTATGTGGGAGGAAGGAGATATATAAATAACAGAAATGTATAAAAATATAGACATGAATGGTCCAATTGGACACCATCCTACCTTATACCTATATGAATCAGTCAAAGGAACCAGTAGCACTTAACAGCAATGAAATGTACATTTGATAAAACAGTGCTAAGAGGAGTATCCTTAGGGACTATGCAACTCATCCAAGGTTGCCCCCATAAACACCTAACCTGCCACAAGACCACTAACAAATATAAGGAAGTTGGATGCGACTTCCACCCTGTCTTCATAGCAAAGTGCTATCATGGTTGTTGAATAAGTTGTTATGGAGCTCACTTTCCAAATAAAGTGGGTTTGGAGATTTTGTTTTAATTTCCTTTGTTTAATCAGAACTTTTCTCTATTGCTATCCATACATGCTCAAGATGCTTATTCTCTGGTTTAGATAACAAATAATCCAAACCTTCTGCCATCTCAAGCAGTGTCCTAAACAGTGCTACATACAATGCATTCTGGGGTACTTAATGACTAGGGAAGTCTCTACGTGAAGTATATTTGTGGGGAGTGGCACCTGGAGGGCTGTCAAAGAAGCTGACTACTGTACAGTTTTTAAAAGAGAGAGACCTATTAGAAGATTATGGAGTGGAAGGGAGTGTTGTGGGACTATTGGTGGATCAGTAAAAAGGAAGGGAGAGCCTAATTGCTCCTGGAGTGTTGGCAAAGAGAGGGAATGAGTGAACAATTGGAAGGTTGCAAGAATGGACCTTAAAAGATTTGGATAGCAATCTAACATTGGGGTTATGTGAACCATGCTGTACTTCCTAGGCCTTCGAGGTTCACTTATCCATGTTGCCTGGCTGTTAACATCTACTCTAGTTTCCTGTCCCGAATTCTGAATTTTTGAGGGTGGGGGTTCTATTTTTACCATTTTGTAATTATGCTGCATTGAAAATGCAATGTGAGTATTGTTCAGATCTGCTCAGTTCCTACTAGAGCTGGGTAAATTAAAAAAATTTTGTTGTTGTTCACTGGCAATTCTGAAAAATCAGAACAAAAATTGTTTGGGTCAAACTAAATATTTTGTTTGACCTGAAACAAAAAGTTTCATTTTGATTGAGAATTTTTTAATGTTTTGATTGTGTTTTTGATAAAATGGAAAGAAAATTTGAAACAGTCATTTTGAGCTGATAAATTGAAACATTTTTATTTTGAAAATATCAAAATGAAGGTTTTTTTAATTAAACAATATGTTTTTGTTTTGTTTCAGTTAAAAATTTTTTGGTGAAACTGACACAAATTTGTGAAATCTTTGTGTCACTATATCTGCATTTTTGTCTGAAAAAAGTTTAGTGCAAAAAATTTCACCGAGCTCTAGTTCTTATCCATTTCATTGCCTACAACCATCATATAATGTTGCTGAAATGGTTAGCTCAGTTGAACAGGGCTTCCCATCCACTCTTATTGTGTTATAGTATTATTATTTAGGGTGACCATACATCCTGTTTTGGCCAGGACAGTCCCCTTTTTTAATCCCTGTCCTGGCTGTCCACATTTTTTTGACAAAAGTGGGCATTTCTCCCATTTGCTCTTGGCAAGAGTAAATGGGCCAAATGCCCACTTTTGTCAAAAAAGTGGGGTGCGGGAGGGAGCGGCGATGCCAGCCCAGCGCAGGGAGGGTGGGGGGCTTGGGTGAGCAGTGAGGCCAGCCTTGTGCAGGGATGGAGGTGGGGGGCCTGAGGCGAGCAGCGGGTGCCGGCCACACGTGCTGGGGGGGCCAGGGGCTTTGGGCCAGCCCTGTGCGGACAGGAGGGAGGGAGGGCTCAGGCTGGCCTCAGGCCTGCACCTTGCGGTGTCCTGTTTTCCCTTTGGGAAAATATGGTCACCCTATTATTATTACTAGGCAGAGTTAAGTCTAATATAGAATGGAAAGATTATACTGAAAAGCCAAGAAAAGAGAGAACAAGTAAGAAACGTGAAGACTGTGAATAAGCTAAAAGTGCTGATAATACTGGAAAATGGACTGTACTTACAAATATGGAGTAGTGAGTGGAAAACAGAGCAAAGGCTATTGGCCAAGAAAAGCATGAGATCAACTTCAAAGCTTACTATGTGGTCACCTCAGGTAGTGAGGTGGTTTTGTCACCCATGTTGATTTTGATGTGTCTGTCCCATGTTTCATGACCCAGTTATTCCAAAATTCTTCCTGAGACTGGCAGTGTTACTAGATCATGATATGGTGTTGTGCCATGATTACTTTGCGTTGTGATTTGAGGGAACAAATACCATGACAGCTTGACACAACAGTCAGAAGATAGTTTAAAAAGCAGCAACATTATTTCATGGTAATGGTGGCCTTCATCCTGCATTGGCTAAAATAAGGCTCTGAGGGTGACTTTTTTACCTCTGTGATGACTACTAGGAGTTTTGGACCTGCTGTGTTTGCCAATATCTTTGTTCTGCTAATCTAATCAGAGGCAGATTTTATTATGGGTTGTCTTTTGCTTTATATTCCATTCCTTTTCTTTGATAAGTTGCAGCTTGCAAAATTAAAACACACCATACTTTATGCATCTAGAGTAAAGGCCAATAACATACCCAGCCTGACAGATATGTGCCTATCAAAAAAAAAAGAAGAAGAAGAAGAAGGAAAAAAAAGCTGAGGTGCCTTGTTTTAAAATAAAGTAAGAGGCTCACACAGAAATAATGTCAGCGTGTGGATTTTTAAAAAATAAGAAAGACTAACACACAAATATCTCCAAAGAGAAAATCAACCTTCCCTGGCCCATGAGCCACATGCTTGGTTTGTTGTGTCACTTCTAGGTTGGACTATCTTAGTAATGTGCTCTATTAAGGAAGCATCCTTGGAAACTAATCAGGGCCTTCAGCTAGTGTACAACATGGCTTTCTGCTTGCTTAGCTGAGCAAGCCATGACAAGCACACTAAGCCTAAACTCTGTGTGCGTACTGGTTTCCTATGTGCTTCTGAGTGCAATTCAAGTTTTTTTAATCTATTAAGTCCTATATGATCTGGATTCTGGCTACTTTAGACAGAGCCTCCCTTTGATGTACCCTCTCAAAAGCTGAGGTCTGCCAAGGCATTCTGACTAAAAGTGCCAAGATTTAAGGCTGACTGTAGGGCATTTTTGATGAAGGGTCCATGACCCTCGTTGTCATTCCCCTCACCAGAGTCAGAATTTGTTGACCTTCAGGATTCACTCCATGGTCCATCTTGTTTGTCCAGACAGTTTCCTAGATAAAAGTTTGGAGGAGAGATACCTCATGTCTAAATGGTTGGGTGGAGATGGTGGTCTGAGTTCCTTTAGATTACAGAAGTGGTTGTGATTCATCTAGGAAGTGCCTGCTTGTTGCCAGTTCAATGCGGTTTGTCATTTTAAAAACAGTAAACGTGCAATGGGACCTTGTCTTATATTGGCATTTCTGAGAAGCATTTCTAATAATAGCAAGAAAAAAGAACCTTGAGTCATACTGATGAAAGGGAAACAGGGTCATGTGTTTGGACCCTTTCATTTGAAGGCTCTAGGTTCAACAGAAAGAGGCACACTCTGGAGTCATGGGAAGAAGCCCATGGATGAGTGAATTAAAAACTTTAACCCTGAAGCAAATATTTGTACTTGGTAAACATTTGGGGAAGGGACTGTCATTTACTATATGTCAATGCAATGTCTGTCACAAGGAGGCACTGACGTGTCCAATCATTGCTGACTAGGGATAATTAGAGTTCAAAGAAGTTTGTGAACTGTGTGAAATAATGGAAATCCTGGTTTGGTTAAGGTAAGAAAATCCTTAGGCTCATATTTGCCTATTTCCTAGTTCCACTGACTTCAATGGGGCTCCTAATAGAAGTGAAATCACCCAAGGGGTTAAGTGTTTGCAGGATCAGATTCTTAGGTTCTGACCCCGCAATCACTTATGTACATTATTAACTTAAGTATCTGACCCTACTGATTGTCTGCAGGATCAGGGCCTTCCACTGTAAGTTCCTTGGTTCGAGGACTGAGCACAGTGTCAGCAATTACTGAGTAATTAATAATAAGAATACATTTAATATATGGAATTTGATAAAGCAAAATGTCTGGGTTTTTGTTAAAAACATACACAAAAATAAGCCTATAAATCCAATTGACGTTACTGTATGTAACCTTCCTCTGACTAGACACTGCAATAATTTATACAATTTCCAAAACCATGTTGTAATTGAACACAATATGTAATCTGCAAATGCCTGTCTTACAGGTGACTCAATCCATTTGTCTGATTCTTGCAGCCCCGCTCTGTATGCATATCACATGCAAGATCTTGTTTCCACATACGCAGAAAGATTTGATGCGTCTTTTGTGCTTTTGACATCCAAACAACCCAGTTCCCATCCTGACACAGCAATTGAAGTGTGTTCAGCCTGGCAGCCCTGAGTGTTTACTCTTGAATATATAAATCAGTTATTTCACTGCGCAGTTGTATTTCCTCCAAAATTATATTCTGCCCAAGTCTAAGGCTTTTAAAAAACAAACAAACAAAAGACAATCCCACATAGGGCAGTAGAGAAATGAGCTGTGTAGCTTGTCACCCCCTTAAGAAGTGTTCATTTTCTGCCTTCAACAGTTGTCCTTCAGCAGGCGCCTAATGAAGCAGCAAAAAGAAGGGGGAGGAAAGCCTTGTGCTCCAGTGATGTGGAATTCTGGGACCTGTAGATTTAGTCTACCAACGCTTTTTTTCCCTCCCTCTGGGGTATCAACAAAGCTGTATGACACTTCAGGCTCCTAATTCATGGGCCAGTGGCTGTTCATTCTGCTACCTGCTGGGCCTCCGTCATAATGATGAGTTCCAGCCTTCAAGGGTAATATTTTACATACTGTAGCTATCTTACTCTCTGCACACAGAGATACAGATTACATTGGGAGAGTAGCATGTTCTATACATGCACATACCAATCCGAATAAGCATCTTGATAGAAAAGGGAAAGTCACTGTCTAGGAAATATCAACAGATTATAGGAGGGGTGAATTACTGAAGTTTGGAGATAAATGTAAAACACATTAAACTAACTGAACAACTCACTAGCGATATATGGCTAATTTATTTCTTCTGATTTTCAGGGGTGCGGAGTACTCCCAGCTCCCATGGATATCACTTGGAATTGTGGCTGCCCAGAGCCTCTGAAAATCTTAAATTTGCAAAGAATGTGCAACTACCAAGTAAGCCGGTAGCTATACTAAAATAAACGGACACAGCTCAAAACCCACATTTCAAAAATACTTTTTTCCATTTATTAACAACTAGAGCTGGCCAAAATGTTTCAAATCTTTTTTTTTCTTTGAAAAGTGGCCATTTCTCATAAATGTGGTCACTTCTCATGGAAGTTTTCTTGAAAAAGTTGTTTTTTCTTAAATGTTCTGGGATTTGAGTCTTTTTCTGTTTTGATTAAATTAGAAAATGAAAAATGTACATGATTTTCTGATTATGGTGTTGCCTGGTTTCCCTTCTTTCTTCTCCCTTTCTCTCCCTTTTTCAGTGACAAAATGGAAAGAGGAAAATGGAAGAAGGAAAAGGAAAACCAAAAACTGAAAACATTTCATATCCGATAATGTTTGAATTTTAAAGTATTTCATGTGCCCAGAAATTTTGTTCCTTTTCAAACCTTGGAAAATGACTTCAAAGTTTTTGAAATTTTTCAGAACCGTTTTTTCTATTTTTTGACCAGCTGTAGTAACAACACCTTAGAAACCTCAAAGTCAAACGTGTTTCTATATTGGTCATCCTCCTCTTTTACATGCAGAGGGGAAGGGATTGTTGACACATCCTGGTAGTTTCTATTCACATGCCCTGGTATGGTAACAGCATCATACTTAAGAACTGCTCTTGAAGCCATGTCCTTTCCCGTCCATTCACCCTATGCTGTGGAGAAGGGCATTCAGGTAGCTGAGGGAAAAGGCTTCCATCCCAGACACAGTGTGTTCTAAGAGTGACCTCACTGGACATGGCGGATATTGAGAGGGTTTCCTCCTATTCTGACAATCTCCTTGTCGTCCATAGCTTCCCCAATACAGAGACTATCCTGATAGTTGAAATAAATAAATACTACTGTGCAACGTGCAGCCTTTTTCTAATGGCACTGTTTATCTGATCTGACGGACAGTAGAACACAGCTTCTAGCTGAGCATTGTCTCATTTTTTAAAATATCAGCTAGGTAATAAAACAAATAAGTACTTTAAAACTATCCAAAATTAGAGCTAGTCAAAATTTTCCAAATGTTCATTTTTAAAATACTTTTCCCCTTAACATTTCAAATTTTATTGAAAAAGAGAAAGTAATCAACTCTGTTTTCAATATTCACACCCCCAAACTTTTCAACCAGCTCTACCTGAACTTAGTGAAACAAAGTGATTGTTAAATATAGCCATTGTTTATGTACTATTGTTAGAGAAGGGGTGGCATTATTTAGTGATAAATTGTAAAAAACTATAGGGGAAGTGTTTTAATAATAACTGTTAAGCTTTTTCTTTTCTTTTCTTTAACTACAATACTAGAGGAAGGGCTAAATTGATTCCATTTTTAAAAAGCATCATCCCAAAACTTCAGCAAAGCTTAATCAGAACCAAATCTTACTTGTGAGCAAAGTTCACCTAAGTTTTTCCCACATTAATCTTTTTTACATGCCTTTAAATATCCTGGTACAATTCAGGACCAAAACTAGAAATATTGGATTCCTCACAGGAATTCTAACCAGTATGGCATACTCAGAAAATGTGAATATTTTGGATAGTGTTTGGATAAGGAACCAAAATTTGGAGTGCCTCTCCAACCCAATCCAACTTAATTTGCTAAGATCTAGCCACCAATTTAAAACATTTGTCTTCTATTTATTTTTTATTACAGTAGCAACTAGGGGCTCTGGCCAGCATTGGGGCCTTACCCGCTAGGTGCTGTTCATACACATTGCAAGAAAAAGTCCCAGCTTCATGGAGATTACAGTCTAAATAGACAAAAGCTAAAGAAAGTAATATTTTCCCCATTTTACAAGTGGGAAACTGAGCCACCGAGATTAAATGACTTGCCCAAGGCAGAGAAGGGTAATGAAATCCAGATCTTGTGAGTCTTAGACTAGTGTCTTAATCTCAAGATTACAAAGCTTCTTCATTTGAATTATTCTTGAAATTTGGTTTCCAGCTTCCATTTATGGTAGCAAAATCAAAATTACAGGGCATTTCTAAAGAGAAGACTAGGGATTTGTGCATCACAGAATTACCAAATGGCATAACGATAGGAACATAATTACATGTTCAAAGAAAGAATGTATTATACTACTGAGAACCTGAATGTCTGAGACAATTGGATTCTGAAACAATTAGGTCCATTGATTCTCTGGGCTGTCTACACGGTGCGTTACTCTGCATTAGAGGGGCATGACTTCAAGTGCACACTAGCATTTGTTGGGTCCACATGGGCCAGTTAGTGTGCAACATGCTAGAATTTACTTCCCCTCCAGTGCAGACTAATGCACTATATAGACAAGCCCTTTTTTCCTACCCACCACATCCTCCCCTGAAGTTTCTCTTTTCGTTCTTACCTTGCCTTCCAACACTTGCTCTTCTACATGATTCCTATAACCACGCGGCAAAGTTCTATCAGTTAATTCCTTCCCTGTGACCCACTTTCTGATTCTATTGTTTCCTCTTATTATCCCCCACCTATTAGACTGTACACACACACCACTGACTTCCAAGGTTATAGTTGAGGGTACTATGACTGAGATTCTGTTGAAGATCCTCCCTTCACAATACCATGTATTTTCAAATATTTTTACCTCAAAATAAGTTGTTTGAGAGAGGATCAGAGCCAGAGGTTGTATATTGTATTTCTGTCTTGCAAGCAGGTGCCCTAAGAAACATCTATTTGTAGCAACAAGATCCAGATGCTGTAGGGTACTACTTTACAGGACAATCTGGTTCTTTCCCAGGAGTTTTGCCTTCCCCCCCCCCCCGAGCAGTAACCTCAAAAAGTTTTCTCGTCCTGGTCTGGCTCCTCGGTACTAAGAAACTCATAACTAATTACTATGACTTCAATTCTTAACTTGACCAGCTGTGTCAAAGCGAGAGCGCCATAGTCTCACAAGTGCTGCAGGATCTATAATTTATCTTCCATATAAAAAAGTCAATATTGGACAAAAGAATGACATTTAAAAATCATAAAATAAGTAGCTTGGTATTTACCTAAGATGCTTTTTTTCTTCCCTTAGTTTTATATAACATGCACTGCTCTGTTTATATTCCTCTTGCGCCTTTTTGTGAGCAGAATAATTCTCTTCCTGCTTTAGAAGACTTCTGGACAAGAGAAGAAACTACTAACAAGACCATTGAGGAAAGATAACAGAGGATGGGAAAGCCTCTGAAGATGTTGCATTTTTAATGCTGTGAAAGAGGGTAGGACTGTGTAACTTGTGTTTTTCTTAATTCTAAAATAGTGTTTCAAAATAGCATTGTTCTCCGGGTATAGAAAGGGAAACACTTCATTGTACACAGTCACATTGCCCCGTGCTTGTTCGCAGGTGGAAAGTCACTTACAGTCTCACAGCAACAACAGCATCAGGAAAAACCACTCATTCTTTTAATATTAGAGCAGCAGCAGCAGCAAACACTTCATCAAAGATTTAGGGACCAGTTCTGCCTTACTCATGTAGGGGTACTCATGTAGGAGTAGTAGGAGCTGCAGGATCAACCACTCTATGCTCTCTTGCCCCAAAATGGAGCCCAGACTACAATTCATCTTTGAGAAATATTGTTCTCTCTGGTGATCTCAGTAAGGCCCCTATTCTAGTAACACTAAGGCATAGGCATAATTTTACTTGTGTGAATTGCCCCTCTGACTTTGAGACTACTCACATGAGTAAAATTATGTATATGTTTACATGATCCATTTGGGCCTTAATTAGTATTGTAGGACCCCAGGGATTGGTATTAGAACTGCTGATATTTAATAATTGTTTCGAGGCAAATGGATACACTTGGATACCAAGGCAGTAAGCACCTTAGAAGTAGTTAGGAAAGACAGAATTAGACAGCAAAGTTGGTGTGGATTGCTGATAACAATAAGGAATCATTGTGGATTGTTCAATTAAGGTATCTATTCAATGTGCAGCCTGATTTACACACACAAACATGTTTTGCACATTTAAAAAAAGGAAAAGAAAATAGTACATAAAAATATTTTAGAATGACATTAAGTCTGCCACACTGCTTCTTCACACCAGCCTTTCACACATAAGGGGAACTTCATTGACTTCAGTGTGGTTGCTACTGGTTTTCACTGCTAAAAACAGAGAGTCGGGTCTGTTCTATGAAAAAATGATGAACCAGGATTTGGAGCACTCTTTAATTTTGGCCACTTCACCTTCAGAAAGGTATAATGGAGAAAGAAATAGGTCAAGCGAATGAAGATGGTTAGAGATACCAAGGTACAGCATGATGTACACCCAAGAGTCTACATAAACTAGGATTATTTAGCCAAGAATCTGGAAGAGTAGGAGGGAATTTGTCTGAGATATTCAAAATTATAAAGGGTATAATGAATAGTGTTCAGTTTCTCGTTTTGACCCTGTTTTATTTTATAAGAGCAAAAGGACACTTGGTGGAATTAAGGGGCAGTAAAATACAAACAAATAAAATAGTAATGTACAGATGCTCCTCGGGTTACAGAAGACCCGATTTACGCAAATCCGAGTTTACGGAAAAAGTTCCATAAGCTAGAAATAGCAGGGGGGTTTTTTGTTTTTTTTACGTAATGGTCGGTGATACGTTTCCGACTTCCCCTCAAATATACCAGGTGAAGGGAAAGGGAATGAAATACTAGACAGTAAGAAATAGGGAGGGAGTTTAATTAATGATTATTCAAAAAAGGCTGAGTTAATGAACTGCTGTTTTAATACTGGTCTCTAACAGGAAAAATAAAGGAGAGGCATGTGACTAAGCAGGGGATGAGACAACTGTCAACAGATATTTGGGAGTATGGGAGAGGAAATGAGAAATATGGTCCAATAGCTTATAAATAGGAGTAAAGGGATGAAACTGAGCCAAGAAAAATCAGTGTAAAGAAGTTGTCCTGAAAAGAAAAGATATTAGCAGTGATCAAAATCCTTATTTTCTCTGATATTTTGTTTTGGTGTAGTGGTATTGGCATGGTTGTCTTGTGTTCTTGCTTTTGCTGTTTAGTTTTGTGTTGTGTATGCGGTTGGGGGGGAGAGGATGGATTGTAGCCAATTATTTCATTTAATCATCTAGAGGATTCATTGTTGTGGTTAAGTAAATTAATTCATGTGTGAAGGATAGGTTTAAGTAGGATAGTATCATCAGAGTGTAAGGTTAACAGCATTTATGAGTGATGAGTGTGTATTAGGTATATAAGCAAAGCAAGGCTATAATGCAAGACCTACAGGTTGAGGCCTGTAATATTTCAGCTTATTCATACAAGGCTTTAGGCCTAAGGAGGGTTGACAGAAGTAGGTTATCCAGGAATAACCCTTTACCAGTAAAGTTACAATTTATTGTAAAGAATGTGCCAATGGGTGATGTTTGTGAAAATGTCAGAATGTACTTGTCTAGACTGCAAGACACCAGACTGTAACATCATGAGAAATTCTGCAATAACTGCAGGTTACCAAGGGGACTTGTCTACATAGATGTTAAGGCAGTGGTTCTCAACTGTGGTCCACTGCTTCTTCAGGGAAAGCCCCTGGCACGCTGGGCCAGTTAGTTTACCTGCCACGTCCGCAAGTTCGGCCGGTCGCAGCTCCCACTGGCCGTGGTTTGACGCTCCAGGCCAATGTGGGCTGCGGGACGCGGCGCGGGCCGAGGGATGTGATGTCCACCGCGTCCCGCAGCCCCCATTGGCCCGGAGCAGTGAACCGCGGTCAGTGGGAGCTGCGACTGGTATCACAAGTTACTAGAACTAGAAATAAATACTGTGTACAGTTAGGAAGCATCTAATGGTTTGCAAGACAGCTGTTAAACCTTAAACCTGTCACTCGTTCCTCATCTACAAATACTTTTGCTTGTGGTCCCGGGGCTGAATATAGCAGGTCCCAGATTAGTGTAATTCTCCATCCATGATTAGACTGTGGATTAATCTCCCAAAAAGAAGGGGTAAAAGCTGTTTATAACTAGATTGTAACCTTGTATGCTTTGCCCAGAGGATAATCCAGCAGCCGGACGAAATGACCTAATAGGTTGTGAATGTGTCTAATTTCTGTGATTCTAACAGACTTGTTAAACACCAGTACATTATCTCTGTTTCTCCAGTTGATTTGTGAAATATGAAAGGTAACAAGACATTTTCTGGGAATTGGCAAGCAAAGATTTTTTTAAATAGCTATACACTTCCCTCTGACAGACATTGAGGATTTTCCATTATATAGGCAAGCTTCTTCTCATTGATTGGAACCTTTTAAATGGGTATCCGCTATCCTCCTGTTGTCTAATCTAGGAAGCAATACAATATCTTGACAGCCACGAAGTATTCTGATTCTGCATTCACATTTGTACTGCCAGCATATCTCTGATATTCATTAGCATTCTGACCCTTCTTTCCTGTTCATGTGCACTGCAGCTGACCTTCACAAAGATACAAATTCCGTTTACATCGCTTCAGATGCAAAAGAGTGAGTCAGCACCCTCGGGGAATAATGAGGAATTCATTAGTACCACAAAAGTGAAAGATGTAGAGGAAGCAATGTGTGTTTCTCTTCACACAAAGAGAGAGAGAAATAGAAGACAAGAGCACCAAGAAGAAACCTAAGGAATCTTGGGAAGTAATCTCACATGGTGCATAGGACTTGAATTCTTACCCCCTTGGGCTGTGAGATCTCATTAGGTTTCACAGACTAAGACATGTCTGGCCTGGTCAGTACTTGGAGACTTCTAAGCAAAGTAGGGATGCTACATGGAATGGGACTGATGATTCCTCAGGTGGCTATCTTCATGAACAACCAGAACCACTGGGAGCACTGTGCTGTTGAAGGTGAGGTCTTTCAGATTCATGTAAAAACCAAGATCACTCCATTATAGAAATTAGAAATGGAAAAGACATGTTAGAGTGTCTAATCTGTCCCTGTGTCGGTGCAGATTATTCTCTCTGGTGCTTTGTCAGTTTAGTTGGTTTTTTTGTTTTGTTTTTTAAATATCCCGAGTGATGAAGACATGAGATCCTTCTGCACCCATGTAGTCATTAAAGATCCCATCACATTTTCCCCAAAGATAAGGGTGTTAGACTTCCAATTATAGTATGACTATTTAAATTCCTCATGAAATTACTTCATCCTCTTCTTTACTTTCTGTCCCATGCTGTTGGGTAGTGCTGCTGTGAATTGTTAAAAGGTTGTTCTGTTCACCAGAGAGATGACTGCATTTAGAGTACATACTGCATTTGGGAATGAAAAGAGCTATATACATGAAGGTTTTTGTTATCAACTGCTTAAGATGTAAATGTAATTGGAAGGAAGTAGAGAAACTCTAATATTAAAGAGGCAATGTGCATATGTATACCTTGGACATGAGGAAGCAAGCACCCCTTAAAAAGTTTGCATACATGTCCAGTATACTGTATACTCTTACATTCATTCTTACAGGTCTAAATGGAAAATTCATTTGGATTTTTAAACACCCAGAAGAACAGTGAAAGGTTAAAAATTTGATTGGGAATAATTAATTACTTCTTGGTTTTGTTTTAGTTAAAACTAAAAAATAAAGGAAAATTTAAAATGGAAATATATTCTTAAAATACTTCACAGTTGTTTGTGTAATTGTTAAACAGTTGGTATACTTATTGTTGGCGCATAACAAACCACTGGATATAGCTGAAAATAGTTTGTGGGGTTATCCTCATTTTTACTATTCTCTATATTAGATTTCCATAAACCGCAAGATATAGCCTTATATTTGTTTTCTTTCCATAACATTTTTGCATTAAACTCTGAAAAGTCACTAATAGTTAAGAATACTGTACTCCATACGTATTGACATCTATGGCCAATGCATAAAGATGTCTTGTAAATTACAGTCAATCATCTTTCTCATTCACAAGGATGAATTAGATCCAGTACTTAATGCCATAGTCTTGAAATGGATGGATTTAATGATGGTCAAATACTGTGTGGAATTTGGTCCAAAATCCCCATTTCCCAGAAATTAAGGGATTTCTTCAGAGCATGAGATCTAGATTAACCATTCTGCTTAATCCAGTCGTAATACTCCACTGCTTTATTACTTTTATAAACATGCTCTTTGATATGTTGACTTGGGGGTGTGCTGAAAAGTGCAGGTTTTTTATATTCTGTGTATTACAATAGAGTTTTCCTGTCAAGTCCTTGCTTCAATTGCACAGTATAATTAAAACCTTTCCTCTGGAATACAATGAAGTGTAAACAAATACAGTATAATTCCAGTTATCCGAATTCCCTTTATCCAAAAACCCTAGTTATCTGAATTCACAGTGTGTTCCCCATGTAAAATAATGACCTGCTAATAAGATCTTAATTAGTCTCTTAGCACTACCAATGGTTGTGTATTTGTATAGCAGTTCTGAGTGGTTATCTGCAGTTACTGGGACCTAATCCTGTTTCAGCAGCAACACTGTTTGGCAGGGTAATGTCAGTATTAGTGCTAATCAATGCTTTTGTATTTGTATAGCGGTTCTGTTGCATCAACTGCCTCAAAAGGCTGTGCAAAAAAAGAGATCTCAATGACAACAAACTGTGATTATTCAGTTTTTTAAAGAAGATATAATATTCAGAATTAAATTATGCCCACAGTGTTTTTAATACAATTTTGGTGTTTTATTAAACTCAGTAAAGTTGGGTGTTTTTGCTTTTTAATAAAGTATCAAGTATTAAGGAAATGTCAGTATTACTCCCCTTATTCCCGTATTTCTACATCAGTGTGAAACTGCATCTCAAAAGAGTACCTCCATTTATCCAAATGCCCAGTTATCCAAAAGTTCGGGATGTCCCCCTCCCCCAGGCCTTTCGGATAAATGGGAGTGTACTGTATTAATAGTTGTGCCAGCTACTAGCATTTCTCATTTTTCACTCCTTTGTGAAAACAGAGACAGGAGCCATACAACCTAAGTCATAGAAGTTAACAAAGGAAAAACCTATTAAATCACCTAGTTCTTCCTTCTGACAGTGCAGTATTATCCCCAACTGTACATATTTGGCCATGTTTTATCCATACTAGAGAAAATATCCCATAGCAATTTGTTCTTCCACTACTTCCGCTTGACACTAGGGGTTGAGCAAACTGGAGTTGTTCAGATTTGGAGAACCCGCTGAAGGGTTTGGATCAGTCAGCTTTTACACACTTGAATTTAAGCACTTCCTCAGCCTCTCGTTCTTTATATAATTATTTATTATGTGTTCGTTTAAATGAATGTAATAATTGTGGAAGGTGCTGGATTGACAGCCCCAAAGATTGATGTCCTCTGTTTTTCCACAGATTATATACAGCATAAACAGCTGCAGATATAGGCTTCCCCTATACAACCTACAAGTTTGGAGGTGAAGAACTGGTAGGGAAGTGCCACAAACTTTTTCTTCATATCTGGTATAATGAGAAGATTCCAGAAGACTTGAGAAATGCTAACATTGTTACAATCTTTAAGAAAGGCGATAAATCAGAGTGTGGAAACTATTGAGGCATTGCCTTGCTATCTACAGCAGGGAAAATTCTTGCCCGTATCCCCTTAAATCAATTACTTCTCCTTGCTGAGGAAATATTGCTGGAATCTCAGTGCAGTTTTAGACCATCCCGTGAGACAATCGACATGATCTTCGCTGCCTGCCAAAAAAGGAAAAGTCTCGGGAGCAAAATCAGGACCTGTATATGGCTTTCATCAATTTGACAAAGGCCTTTGACTTTGTCAGTCACAAAGCCCTGTGGAAGATGTTGGCCAGATTTGGCTACCCTCCAAAATGTATTAAGGTCCTAAGGCTTCTCCATGATCAGATGACTGCCAAAGTTCTCTGTAATGGCTTTGAGATGGAACCTTTCGTCATCAAAACTGGGGTTAAGCAAGGATGCGTTATTGCCCCAACCCTGTTCTCCATCTATTTAGCAGTCATTTTGGTCCTTGTTAAAAGATCACCTCCCCAGTGGAGTTGACATTCAATATAGAATGGATGGGCGGCTCTTTAATCTTCGACGTCTCCGCTCGAAGTCTAAAGTCTTCAGGGCATCCATTAACAATCTTCAGTATGCTGATGGTTGTGTCATCCTCCTTGCGCACACTAAGAATGACCTTCTGGCCACACTGGATTTTCTTGCATAAGCTTACCGAAGCCTAGGAATCTCACTCAGTATTGAGAAGACTAAAGTGCTCTATCAACCTGCTTCAGGCCTTGTACATGACCCACCACAAATCACCATCAAGGATCAGACTTTGGGAGACAGTTGAACACTTTGCTACCTCGATAGCCAATTTTCTCAAAATGCAAAAATCGACAGTGAGATCCAGCACAGGATCCAGTGTGCAAGTGCTTCCTTTGGGAAATTGCTCCAACACGTTTTCACAGACTATGACCTATGGCAGGACACCAAGATCCAGGTCTATAAGACAATTGTTGTTCCTACACTCCTCTATGGACGCAAAACCTGGCTGACCTATTGACAGCACCTCAAGAGTTTGGAGAGGTATCACCAATGATCTCTCCGGAAGATCCTTCGCATCAAGTGGCAAGATCGCTGCACTAACGCCAACATCCTCACTGAAGCCAATGTCACTAGCATTGAAGCACTGATCCTCATGCACCAACTTTGCTGGGCTGGACATTGTGTGCGGATTCCAGACTCTTGCCCAAGTCCTCTACTCTCAGCTCACACATGGTCAGAGATCCAGCAGTGGTCAGAGGAAACACTACAAAGACACACTGAAAGCATATCTTAAGAAAACTGATGTGGACATCACAAGCTGGGAAGAGCAAGCCACCAGCCGACCCCAATGGCTCCATATCCTCCATCAGGCAGTGGCCCGCTTTGAGGAGAACTGCCTTGCCCTCGAAGCTGAAAAGAGGGAGAGGAGGAAGGAAAAAGAAATAACTTTCTCCCAGCAGGCCACTAGCCTGCCACAAAATGTCTGCACCTATTGTGGGCGGATTTGCAGTTCCAGGATTGGACTCCTGAGTCATCTCAGGACCCATATGTAAATTCGTAGTAGAGATCATCCTCGAATTGAGGGATCGCCAATCAATCATAGGCTTCCCCGATTTATTTTCATTGCCACTGGATTGCTAGCAGTACTCTCTGATGGGTACTTGTCCTGGGAAGACCACCTCTAGGGGTGAGAAGATAGTAGTCTACCAGTCTTTGGCCTCTAAGCTGAGATGATCGATAGGAAAGGGAAGGTAACTTGTGTTAGTTATGGTGTCTGTGGGGTGGAGATGTATATCTACTAGGGACCAGGCTTAGAACATCATCTCATTTCACATACGCTACAGAACAAACAACACATGCTAGCAGCCTTCAGTCTCAAGAGATCTGGGTCAGATTCAAATCAGCAACCTAGAGGTGAAAGTCTCCATATCGCATTACCAAATCCTGAGACATCCAGTCCCCCATGCACATGTTAATAGTTGATCATTATGAATTCCATGTTGGGATAATTAATTACTGCGTCTGAACTCTGCCTTAGGATTTATGAGATCATCTGGGGCCTATAATTTATTTTATTTAGTGCTGTATGAAATTTGCTTCTTTTTGTAGCTGTACTTTATGCTTTCAGAAGTGCATAGTGTTTTATACAACATGCAAGCCACAAAATAAATATCTCATACTGGATCTAGAGTAGCCCTACAGGGTTGTTAGTAGGCTATGATGAGCAGCCATGCATCCAACTATCAAGCTGGCCCAGGGGATAAAAAACTCACCAAGTCACCAGAGATGGATGCAAAGTGAGAGCCAGGGGGATGGCAAAGAATGTTGCTATCTGATGAGCCTTAGAGGTTGTTTCACATATGAAAGTAAAGTTTTTTGCAAAAGACTTTTTTTTTTCAATTAAACTCCAGAACAATAAGTGAAGTTTATTTCTTAAATGTATATGCTACTGGCCTCATTTATTTTTATTGACAAGTGCACCAACTGAAAGCCAAATTCTTCAGACATTACTCAATCCAACTTTCTAAGAGACTTTGGTGAGAAATTACTTCATTGAGCATTTGCTTTAAATAAGGACCGAGTCAAGGACTGCAGGAATTTGGCCCTTAGTGAGCCCCAGCGCAATTCCAAGGAAGTTGCCAGAAGCCCAATTCTATATGTAAACAGTTAGGGAAAAGCATTCGCAACCTTTTTACTACTAACAGTGCTTGTTATTCATCCTCTGCTGTGGGGATTTCTCTCATTTTGGGCTTAAATTATTACAAACCTAAGGGCCAAATTCTGCCCTCAGGTTTATATGTATGATTTATCCCTTAAATTATATATATTTGTTTGATTGGTTGTTAGTTTTGTTTTGATATGTTAGGCTAAAAATACTGTATATTGATTTTTCTCACCAACCAGGGCACTTTGTCCTGTTTTCATTGGTGCCAATAATTGGTGAGTGTCTAATCATCAGATGAAAATTCTCTCTGTGGGTATAAAATACCATCTACATTTGTTAATAAACATAAGCCACTATAAAACCTCAGCTTGTACAGTATTCGTCTATGCAGCAGTATTAACCCCTACACGTTACTAAAAGCATCTACAGACCTTCCAAAAAAAGTGCCATGCCAGAAAAATTACCTGTATGCAATAGAAATCAGAAACACTCATTACCTTCCTTCACCTTTCCATGTGCTAGGAGCCACATTTACCCAAAGCTCTAGTAAAGTCCCTGCAGATTGCTTCCAAACCAGGAAGATTTCCCAGTATTCTAAAAAATAATCTCTAGCTCATCCATATATTATGGGCTTCATGCAAGAATCACTTGGTGAAACTCAAGGAGGCCATAATGGGCGGTAAAATCTATGAATCTATGCTCCACTGAACTCCTGTGGATCTGCACTAGCTTTGTGTGCATAGTGCTGGCTCTTTAGTTCCTCAGTCAGTGGCAGCCCAGAGGTCTCTGTTACAGGGCAAGTGCACTCTGTCCAGTGCCGGGCGAGTGCACCCACACTTCTGTCTCTGTAGCCAAAGTCAATGTATTTGCCCCAGTCAGCAGGGCAGTAAGGCCTAATGGCCACAGCCCACTGTTGGTAGGGAAGGGGGCCACCACTCATAAAAAGGGGGGGGTGGCAGCCCGGGTAGGGGCGCCCAGCCCAGGGCCCCGATAGTGGCAAGAGCGCATGCCACTGAGTCAGCGGGGGCGGTCTGACCAAAACACGCCGACTCAAAGTTCTGATTCCCTAACTGGGCTACTACCTAATTCCCCTGGGCTGCTTCCTACTGTTGCTCCCACTGCTGCAGTCGGAGCGTCTCCACTATCTCCAGGTTACCCAGTCTGCACTGCCCCTGGCAATTCCGGACTCTGCAGGGCCTCCATGGGTATCCTGGTATCTGCCTGGGTTGTGGCGTCTCCAGCTCCCATGGCCTTGGTCTTCGGCTGTTCCTTGTCTGAAGCCTGCAGTGAGTGTCCTTCCCCTCTATCACTCAGTCCCAACTAAGTTGAGCTGCTCCCTTTTATACTAGTGCATTTGGATTATGCCCAGTAGAGCTGAGGGGGCATGGCTTTCTCAGCCCACAGTGTAGAGTTTAACCCTTCCCCACCCAGTGCAGGACAAGTGCACCCCATCACATTCTCCCTTAAGGGGGTATCCGAACATGGAGAGGGTTCAACAAAACAAATAACAGCCCCTGCCCATATTAGCATTTTCATTTGTGGCCTAGAGGGGAAAAGATGTGTCCTTCCTGCCCTACCCCCTTAATGTGAAGCTGCCACATAGCTGCACCCTGCATGCCCATCTTCTGTCACCTTACTCTGTGGGGACCCGGAGGAGTCCTAGAAAGGATGCAAGGAGGCTTGAGGAGGCTGAGACTTCTCTTTCTGTGCAGCAAGCATGAGGTCTATGTTTGGTGCGTCACCTCTTCTCATAGATCAAGGGAGATTCACTTTCCCCAGGTCTCCTTCTGCTATTTGAAAAGGCAGGTAAACATATCCTCTACTTCAAGTGAATTCAGCAAGTTTGCCTGGATTAGTCTTTACTTTACTATTCTCCCTCTATTCTATTAACAAGCTGTGTGAATCTGTGTGTGCGCGTGCACATATGTGTAACTCCCAAGAAGCACAGCCTCGTCATGCTATATTTGAATTTCATAACTGAAACCACCACAATCTCACGTGTTACTATGAAGATGTGTCATAGTTCCTCTGATGTTTTAAGATGATGTCAGATCAGCATTTTAAGGATCAGTAAAGTGACTTTGGCTCATGCTACAAAGGTTTGCTACCTGTATTCCTTCTGGTTCTATCAGATGTTTTGGAAGGTCACAGTGTACTGTCTCAGTTCCGAGAGCCTCAAATTTGTAAACATAGAACACTTCTTAGTATCAGTCAGAATACATGAGTTTACTTATGTTCCCTTAAAACAAATGCATTACTTCTTATGGAGATTACATAAGAAAAAAAGCAAGCATCAGTTTTGAAGTTTGTTCTCTCAGGGATCATCTACCCTAGGAAACTGACCATTGTTTTTACTCCCCCCCAACTGATACTGAAAGTAGTTTATCTCCTAGTGTGTACAGGACCAAACCATTTTCAATCATGAGTGAGATTAGGTCTCAATCACAATTAGCTAGCCTGTATAAATACATGTTCTTATTAGTAACTTGCATCTTGTCTTAAACTAGGCCCCATGCAAAATCAAGTGCAGGATTGGGACTTTATATTCTAAGCTCTTTGGGTTAGGGGCTATGTGCACGTATGTGTTGGTATGGTATCTATGCTAATGGGGCCATGGGGCTTGTGAAAGCTACCATAGTACAAAATGTAACTAAGATATTCAAAACTTCCAGGATGGGTTTTCGAAGAGGAAATCGATGCTGGTTTTTTACACCTGTTGTGTGAGAATTTTTGTTTGAGAACATTGATGCTGTTTTTTCACATATGCTATTTGCTTTTGGCGGGTTGTGTGTTTCTTTTTTCTTTTTTGAATAGCACTGCTGGAGTTATTTGGCTCTTTTGCAGCGGTGATTCTGTGTTTTTGGAAATGTGTTTATTGCATTTAAGTATTTGAAAGTGGGTTCTGGCATGCGGCACAACAGAACCTCACTAATAACTGGAAGCACCATCGCATATTATAGAGCTTGGCAGATATGTAAACAACTACACAAGCAAGGATAATGTCTCTCAAAATATATTCTATGGATTTTGAGAAGATAATTGTAGTTCAATTTTAATTACTTGATAATATGTAAAATGCTAAGTGGACTTGTTGCCTATTTTGTAAAACTAAATTCTTAGTAATATAAGACTGCATTACAACACTGTCTGGCATTACATCTTTGTTAAAAAGTGGGAAGTGGCTACCATTTTTCGTTGTAGGAAAATGTGTGGATTAGTGTGGTTCCACTTTATGTGAGGGCTTGCCTGTTTTATGTGTTTGTGCTATGTTGAACCTGTGTACTAGAGAAAGTTTCTGTATCACAATCAGATAGAAATGTATGGCCTGGTCTACAGTATGCAATTATATTGGAATTAGCCGCATTATATCAAATTAAAATTAAATCCGTCCACACCACCAATCCGGTTTTGTCAATTTAAAGGGCTCTTAAAACCAGTTTCTGTACTCCACCTTGGTAAGGGGAGTAGCGCTAAAATCGACATTGCTGTTCCAGATTTGAGGTACTGTGGACGCAATTCAATGGTATTGGCCTCTGAGAGGTATCCCAGAATGCTCCATTGTGACCGCTCTGGACAGCACTTTCAACGCAGATGCACTAGCCAGGTAATCAGGAAAAGCCCCGGCAACTTTTGAATTTCATTTCCTGCAGTCCCAGAATCGCAAAAGAGCTCCGAATGGGAGGTACTGGATCTGATTGCAGTATGGGGAGAAAATCTGTGCAGGCAGAACTCCGTTCAAAAAAATGGAATGCCAATGGGCAGCGGAGACTGTGGGGACTGTGGGATAGCTACCCACAGTGCACCGCTCCAAGAGTCGATGCTAGCCACGGTACTGTGGACGCATTCCACCAAGTTAACGCACTTAGTGGGGACACACACAATCGACTGTATAAAATCTCTTCAGAAAAATCAACTTCTATAAATTCAACCTAATTTTGTACTGTAGATGTACCCTATAAGAGTTATAAGAACTTACTGCGACAGTCTTTGGCTAGTTGAGGGCCCTCTGGTTAGATTGGATCTGGCACCATTAAGTGTCAATCCACCAAAACTTAAGTGGCATTCCATGATCCTTCCAGGCCAGTTGTCTGCCTATTAACTGCTGAATCCATTCTGAGTCCACTAGTGGGGTTCTGTATTTTCATCTATCCTGTTACATTGTACACTTGAATCTTTCTTTACAGCACTCAGAGTTCTCTTGGCCCCATGGGATAGCTCCAGGCTCAGGTCTATGACATTTTTCAGTGCTGGTGATGAGCTAACCTCAGATGGTTCATTGGTTCAGCCCAGAAAAAGCACTTTAAGGTTCAGATGTGTATAAGAACCTCTCTGAGATATCTGTACTCTCTGCAAAACTGGATAAGAAATCAAAAAAGGGACAAATTCTCTTTTAAAATTGGTGATACTGCTTGCTTGGAGCAAGGCTTGAAATTCCACAAGAACCAACCTCCCTTTTTGTATTCTAGCACTTTTGTGTCTGCTTCTTGCAGAACTAGGAAGATCAGAAGAGTATAACAATGAAAAAATGTTTTTTTTTTAAAGTAAAGTAAACCTAACATTTTAAAATCTCAAAACCGTTGGGTGTGATAGGATAGGTGTTTGGATGAATATTCAGGCCAGTTCTTATGTTACATGAATCAGTTCATTCATCCCTGGACAACAACTTTTCTTCTCTACATTCAATACTTGTATCACAAGTTTACAGGACAGCACAACTCTATGTGGAGACCAAACGATGGCTGAGGTAACATCCTCATTTGCTTTTGCAAGTGTAACCCACACCCACTCCGAGTGGTGCTCTGGCCATCTCTACTCGTTGCTGGGCCACTTGAAGAGGATGATGAACCTGCTACTGCCTTGCCTAACAAGGCTGAGTCTTTTAGCTCAGGCAGTAGAGTCTCACGCTCTGAGATCCTGGGGTCCCACGTTCAATTTACACTGCCGATGACTCACCAAGGGGCATAATGTTACATAAGTTGATTTTGCAAACCATGTAGGACCTTCCTGCCCATTCCATGCCTAAGCAATGGCTGGACATTGAGATAGGTTTTGTAGAGGCCCCGTGGAGACTGCTGAATAATGCTCTACTCCACTGAAGAGTCTGTAGGAAATGTGCACCATACTATGTTTCCTCCTGCAGTAGAGGTGGATCTTACGGAATTCACAGAAATTCAGCACTTTTCAAAGGCTGTCAGGGTGCACAATATGACTGTTTCACTGATAATCAACCATAATCCCACTTGGAATCAAGAACAATAGCACTTAAATGCAATCAAATTATCAGAAGTCTCTTTCTTTACCTGTACCACCCCTTCACATGGGCAACAATAATTACACTTCTTTTGTAAAATTAAAATAGCTGCTGGCTGATTTATACATCTACTGCTGAGGAGGTATTTGCAATTTGGAATTAATAGCCTGGACAGGATGTTCTGTCAAATCACCCTGGCACTTAATAGCATGTGGCACTTGGTATTTTGAATGACCCTGGCACTATTAGCCCAAGTTGGCTGGTATTTCAGTCCCCTCTGGCACTAATGGTCTGGAAGTGGTACTTGTTTTTCAGATTAATGAGTACCCTAAAAATCTGCACAAATTTGGATAAGAAAAAATGTTTTGAAGGGGAGAAAAAAGGCAGGTTGGAACTGCCTGCTGCCTTTTCTTTACTCACGTTCCCTGTCCTCCTCTTCTCTCCTCTTCTAACAGTCTACTCTGAACCTTTTTAAATAACTCTATCCTTGAAGTTTAAGCCCTATAGTCTGAAGCCCTAGAATGTGGGGGGCTTATATTGACACCTGTTGGTGAATTACTAAAGAGAAGCCCAGAGTTGCTCAAGAACTCCAGCTAGACAGAATTTCCATCCAGGAGAGAGCTCTCTGCTGGCATCTGTTGGTGAACAAGGGGGAAATGACCTAATGGGTCAAGCCTCATTTGCATTTCTGTTATGTGACTCTTTGGGGTATTTTGGTCAAAGTTCAGTTTTTTTAGGTATGGGGTAACGAAATGTCGTTATCCCTGTTGGGAAATGAAAGTACCCAAGAACTGCACCAAATGTGCCCTGAGATAAGAGGTCACTCTCACCTCAGGGCACAGTCATCCACTGATGGGCTGTGGAGCTGGATCACAAGCTAGAGACGAGAAAGAAAGAAAGAAGAAAGTTTGCTTCTGCCAGCCCTGGTGGGAGAGCATCCCAAATAGTAAGGACTCTGGTCAGGTTCCTATACGCCACTGATGCCCCACTGGAGACTTTGTGAAGAAGTGGTTTTGAGGTGTGTGACTGCACAGAGAACAGCAACATAGCGGGAGGAACTCTAGTGAGGGCCCACCAACCAATAAAGGTGTAATCAGAACAGCTGGGTTACTTCCCTTAGAAGCTGGAGATGGACTTTCCTGAACTCTAGACTCTCTGCCAATCCTGAAAAATAAACAGTGCATGGGAGTGGAGGGGAGTTGGGGAAAGAGAACTATTGCAGGAACAAACTGTCCTTTTGAACACTCATGCTGTGAGAATAGGACTGAGTTTAAGGCTATTGCCAAGATGCCCTAGGGAGAGGAGACTTTCACTTAATACATCTATACAGATATTATTGATTAATTATTACTGCCTTTCTCAGGTTTATTCTATGTCCCTGTGACAGGGTGTACTTGCCCTGCACTGAAGCGGAAGGGGTTTAAGCAGCGCTCTTAGCAGCAGAAGCCACGCCCCCGACACTGCTGGGCATGCTCCAACCGCTGCTGCAGTATAAAAGGGAGAAGTCTAGCTTAGTCTGGGATGGCTGCCAAGGAGGAAGGATGCACCTCTCTGGCTCCAACCGAGGAGCAGCCGGAAGCCCAGGCCACGAGAACGAGGGACGCAGAGATCCAAGCAGGCCACTCAGGTACCGGCAGACACCCCAGAGAGATTGCTGCCACTGAGGACTGTGCCACCCAAGGGGCCTGGAGATTCTGGAGACACCCCAACTTCAACTGCAGGAGTCAAGGTAGGAAGTAGCCCAGGAAGGGACTAGCCAGTGTCCCTACAGCTGTCGGCGTGTTGCGGGTGGATTCCCCGCCGACTTTGTGGTGAACCCCTTTGCTTCTACCAGGGCCCTGGGCTGAGACCCGGTGAAGCAGGGAGGGCCCAGGTCCTCCTACCTGGCTGCCCCACCAAACTACCTTCTATTGACTTTGGCCATTGCGCCACACTTCCCTGCAGCCAAGGGGAACTCTGTTGACTTTGGCCATTGGGCAGCACTTCCCTGAAGCCACGGGGAATCCTGCTGACTTTGGCCATTCGGCTGCACTTCCTTGCAATCCTGGGGACCTCTTGTGACTCTGGGCATCAGGCTGCACTTCCCCGCAGATGAGGGGAGCTCTAGTGATGCTGGCCATTGGGCCAAGCAGCCCTGAGGCTGAGCGCAGCCATATTGAATTAACCGCCTGGCTACCACGCCCTTACCCCACCCCCAGGATGACAGGGTTTACTTGCCCCGTGACTGTCTCCTTTTCTCTCCAAGTAATATTTCCTTTGTCTTGTACAATACTTCCAGTGCTTGTGTTGGGGGAAGCATTACCTATCAAGGGCGCCCGGAGGGTAAGTTAGTTTTCCTTGGTTTCTAGGTGGGGGCTTGAGCTGGTGTTGCTAAGTTGTCGAAAAGGAATATCTAGAAAATTGAACCTGGCCCTTTTTGCTACCAACACCACCTGGAAGAAGGGTTACAGAAGACTTTACATCTTTAGCTTCACTGTGCACTTTTCCATTCACTATTGATGTTATTGATTCATTACGTAATTTGGATTTTTTTAAAATATAAAGGGAAAAATTGACTGTAATGTGCATAGCAATTATGGGAGGAGGCAGAGCCATCTCACCATCTTCTGGTCTATCTATGATCTCACTTGTGTCCTGTCACACTTTGTTCGCATTTCCACTCTACTCCTGGGTGATCTTAGGGTTTTCCAAGCCATGCGCAAAGTCAGTTGCAGAGAGTGTTAGAATTCTGTATCCTACACATCTAGGAGGTGGAGTATAAGGGTTCTGCAGGTTGGAGTGGTCAGTCTGATCACTCATCACTTACTGGCTGATAATCAGCAAAAGTTTGCAGCTGTATGGAGGTCCTGCATTAGTTTATTTGAAATGGCTGACCCCCTTCCCTAACCATTATGATAGCAGGTCCGCCTGCACCAATCCTCACTGAGCCCAATTGGATTCCACACAGGTGCAAGAGTTCACCTGTATAGACCCTATTGCAGGACTGGGGCAGGGGAGCTGGAACAATTTGTATAGTGGGGGTGCATTGAACCAAACTGTAAACCCTGTATATGATGGAAACCACTTCAAGACAGGGGGTGCAGCAGCACCCCCAGCATCCTTCATTCCAGTATATGGACCAGGGAGGTCTGTGTTTGAATCTTCCAGTCCCAGGGGCAGCTCTGTTTTTTGCCGCCCCAAGCACAGCAGTCAGGCAGCCTTTGGCGGCACGCCTGCGGATGGTCTGCTGGTCACGCAGATTTGGCGGCGTTTCTGTGGGTGATCCTCCAGTCCCACGCCATCGGCGTGCCTGCTGCCAAAGCCGCGGGACCAGCGGACCTCCCGCAGAAACGCTGCCAAAGGCTCCGACTGCCGCCCTCACAGCAACTACAGGCCGCCCACCACGGCTTGCCGCCCCAGGCACGCACTTGCTGCGCTGGTGCCTGGAGCCGCCCCACCCAGTCCGACAATTCCTCAAATTCTTCCTGCTCCTGCAGTCCTAGAATTCTTCAGTTACTGACTCTTAAAGCACTTATAAATCCCAGAATCTGGATTCTTTATATCTTCTATATGCATCAACTGGGATAGTGACTGGCTGCTAAACCATCCTCCTTTTCAGTTCATGTGGAGTTTTTAGACGTCAGTTAAATGCTCTGTGATTATATTTAGTTATAAAAAGTTGTACACAGACAGGTAAATAACATTAAACTGTTCAATTCTGATTAGCCTATTACAGTTATGATGCAAGTTTTACATTGACTATAACTCATTACAAAAAGTGACATTTTTTTATTAACCCAAAGCAAAATTGCCATGCAGGGTCATGACGAGGCAAGCTTAAGAAGCAAACTGCAGCTTTCCCAATAGCTCTGCCTCAACAGGTAATCTAAGCAGATGTTCCATTTTGCGTTTTGAAATGTTGTCAGTAAAAACGTTAGAGGGTCAGTTAAAATTAGTATGACAACTTTCTTAGTTTGGAAGAAGAGGAGGGAATCTGGTGGGAGTTGACACCCCAACCTTCAGAACTATTTATGGGCCCTGTCTAGTGTTGTTCTAGCAGTTGTCTTTGAGAAGAAAACAGCAGGGACTTTGCAAGGAGTGGTGTGGTTGTGCCAAAATAAAGCTTCATATTTTTTAGCTCTTCCTTTTTGTTCTACCACAGACTCGATGTCTGCTCCCTAGTAGAAGCTGTGGTTAGTTGTTGCCCAGTCTAACAGTTCATGAAAATAAGTGAAAGAATGTTGTACAACCTTCCTGTCCCTCCCCACAATCCTGCCACGTATATATAAACTCTATTTGCAGAAAAGAGCTTTTCTTAGCACATTGTTACCGATGTAAGTTACTGACATTTTTAAGGAAAGCCAGAGCAACTTTGTTTTATTAGTGCTATTTTCTATGTCTTCATGTTTCACATTTTAGACATGCTGCCACTCTACAGGGAAATTGTCTCTCTAAGTGATTATTTGTTGTTGCTATAACAGAAAAGGGAAAAAGACGATTGAGCTAATAGTAACTAGCCCTAGAGAGGATAGTGGGGTTTTTTTGTGGCAGCTTCCAAAGTATTTTGTGAAGAGGAGTGATTTGGAAATGTTATCACTGTGGTTATGCTACACTGGTCACCGCAAATTAATCAATATTAGAAAATCTTCCTTTCTGGAAAAAATGGGGAAGGTGAGCTTACGTACATCCTAGAGCACCATTACTGGGAAAAAGTCTGATTCAAAAACCATTGATATTCATGGAAAGAGTCTTATTGTTTACAGCTAGACGTCGGTATTTAATTCACATTATTTAATAATGGTGTGGTATGCAATAAGCATGAATTTGGTATTCCTCATCAGTGGCCTTGCCCTAGAAATGTTCATTTTCCGTTGGCGTAGAAAGAAGCAAACCTCAAAATGTTTGGAGCTTCTGTAAGTTTGTTAGGCACCAAAAAGTGCCTCACCTTATCAGAATCTCATGGACCTGAAAATTAGGAAGGACATTTTACCATAATAGGCTGTCTCATGGGATTCCAAGTACTCCTGTTCCTATTGGGCTGGAATTACAGTAAGAACAGTCTTTTTCTGGGTATTTTCTTGTTCTGGGTAGAGCAAGGAATTGCAGCAACATGCAGAAACTACAAATAATGGGGCAAATTGTGCTCTATTGAAGACAGTGGCAAAACTCCCATTGACTACAATAGGAGCAGGATTCGTCCAATGAAAAGCAGAATATGGGGAAAAAGTTAATGGGATTGTTTTGATCTTCATGAAAGTTCAGTTTAGTTTGAGCTTTGTAAGCAAAAGTTCAAGAACGTGTTCTTAACACATCTGAGCTGATGTATTCATTATTAACACAAAGGTGGCACTTTGGGTCACAGCACGATCTGTGTAGTGTAGGGACACTGGCTCGTGGCCTTATTCCTACTATCTGCTACTTGTGAAGTACTGTAAACCTTTGCTGCCTTTTTGCAATGCATTTATATAATTTAAAATGGGGACAAACCCCGGCAAGATAGAGGCTACTGATGCATTTCTCACAGCAGAATGACTCAAATAAAAAAACCTTCGGTGCCAGCAATCCACAGGCATATTTCAATGAATAGGTGAAATGGAGATTTTTTACAGCAATATCTTGCTTTTATGTAGTGCCTTTCATCCCAGAGTACTTTACAAACTGCAGCATGGCCTTCACTGAGGGCAACTTCCAATACTCCATCCCCAGTTTTAAGTGTTTAATTAGATTTAAACTGTGCTTCAGTGTTGATTTTTATATTTAAACCCAGTTTAAATTATCCCTAATTTTTTTATTATAATTTTGTCAAAAAAAAATCCAACCTTTCCTAGGCAACTGATTTTTGCTGGTCTCTTGAACAGTGGCTTCAGACAGGCTTCCTTCAAAATGTACAGACCACCACTGAAACGCAGCCATATCGGGGGTGGAATGACAACCAGTAGCATATGGCCTTCTGCATGACTGAATGTGGAGGAAAATGTATTGATCAAGAACACCAGGGTAATCATGACTCATAAACTGTTGTGGGATCCTTAATGCCCACTCAGGGTAAAATCTGCCCAGCGGCCAATGGCAAAGCTCCCATTCTCCCGTTGGTTTAAAATGGGGCCAGGGTTTCACCCATGGAGTAGACAGATCCTTGTCATTTTAGGTCTCACCTGAAATTCTCACACACAGAACAAAATAAATGAACCTTGATTTATTTACCTAAGGGTGATGAAGGCCTAAGTTGATGCTTCTGGGAACTGAATCTAAGTATTTCAGACTTGTTCCTTAGACCACAAAACCCGCCCCTCCTGTGGAATGTGACCATAGCTCTGTTTTTTAATACATTTCTCCCAAGGTGCACCTGTTCATCTGCTATGTAATTAGATGTGTTTGTTCTAGGGGGTGTGTGTGATTTTTTTTTTTAACTGGTAGATTTAATGGTGTTGAAGCAGGTAATCATCTATTCCTTAACATCCCTGGAACAATTTATCAGATAAATTGTTTTGCTTCTTAATGGGTGGGGAGGCTTGGTGGGTTTTTTATTTTCATACTTATCAAGGTATGACGAATTGCCAGGAACAGCTGAAAATAAGTTCAAATAAAGGAATAAAATCATAAGGTGATGAGCTACTGTACAGTAATGAACTCCCAGTTTTGTGATTTGGCTAATAATGACCTAGGACCTGGATAAAGTTTGCTGAAACAAAAAATAAATGCAGAAGCTACTGCTGGTTATGAATACTCTTCAGCTGGAAACCAACGTCTCCAATATATCAGAGGCAACCATATGCTAAAGTGAGGCAGGCCGGCCTTAGAATGTGCAAAGTAAGATGATCGGAGGCCTTAGGGACACATCTACAAATAGCAGGGTACACTAGAAGAAAGGAAGCAAGAAATTTGGCTGCTGGGGTGTAAGGAAAGGTCTGTGTTTCTGAGGTGAAGGCACAGCTAATAGATCTTTGTCATTTTGGAGACGGATGAGGGTGCTTTTTTCTGGGGAGAAACAGCTGGTAGAAGGCAGTTGAATTGGGATATCTGTCACTGCTGAGACTTGTGTATGTGTGGTTGTGGCTGTGTATTAAGTGATAGGTGGCAAGTTGGGGGGTAGTACTCATGCACTATGGTGAGGAGGGCCATATAGGAAAATAAGCAGATAGCCAGGTATCATACGCCAACAGATGGGGAAGGGCACTCTTAGGTATGTGTGTTCAAAGGAAAAACTGACAGAGGTGAGCTGATTCCAGAAGTGCAGGGCCCAGCTTGGCATATACAAGGGCTAGCCCTACGGTGAAGGGGACACAGAAACATCCCGGGTAAAAGTAATGGACTTCACAGGGTATGGAGGGAAGGGATCGGGAGCTGGTTTGAGTTAACTACCACCCTCCCTTCTTTACTTGTGTCAATACGGATTTAATTGTTACTGGAAATTGGCAAACTCAGACCAGAGATGAGTAGATATAGTACCACTCCACGCAGCAGCTGTAGCAGCCATGTGGAAGGCAGGGCTTACTGCTCCCCTCAGAACTTCCGGAGGGCTGCAGTTGGCTGAAACGCTGAGCAGCAGCAGGGGTGAAACTCCTCCTGAGCTGAGTCTCCAGGTCTAGTGCAGGATTCTCCCTCTCAGAAAGCAGAGGGAATGAAGGGAGCACTGAGAAGCCATATGATCTCTCAGTTGTTCGGTGAATCTACAGCCCCGTGAAAACAGGCTAAAAGGTAAAGACTGAACCCAGTCAAAACATCTGCCTTATTATTATTGTTTATTATTGCACTAACACCCTGCCTAAACTGTCCCCACCTTACCACTGCTCCCCGCAAGCACCTCAACTTCTCACTTTGGACATCCAGTTATGTTATAAATATTGGTCCTGGGTAGGCATGTACCCAAGTTAACCTTGGACATTTAAAATACACCTTTGAGCAAAGACACTAATATTTCTAAGGCGTTCTGACCCATCCCTTCTTCAAACATAAAATATTTAGTATACTTTGATGTGCCTTTAGATTGGCTAGTTTTTCATGAGGACTTCTAGCAAGAAGCACCATTGAACAAGGAACGTAGTTCTTTGAACTGTTCTAAATAATATAAGTTTCACTTTCATCCAAAGAAGTGTTAAAGATGCACAAAAACACATTGGAAATTTTGTGCTAGCACCAGTGATTATATTACTTTCAAAAGAGAAATAATGTCACACCCTGAAACTCAGAATTATTAGAAAGAACAGCTAGAATCTATTATACTATAGAAATATCACACAGAGAGCATTCATGAAAGAATTTCCTAGGCAACTTGCCACGATATGAAATTTTTCATCTTGTATACATTGTCTCATTACTTACTTTCCCCCTTGTTAATGATAAAGTCATTTGCTGTGATAATGTTTGTAAATTAAAAACCCTCTACTGTAAAACAAACAGTTTCCATTACGGAATCATTTATAGGGTTTTACTTAAACTTTCAGAACCTAGGTATTCAGTGCTACAACTGCTCATACTGGGATAATCTTGCGTGTGAAAGAAGCAGACCAGCATTTACACATGCAGCTCAGTTAGCTGTTCACCAAACTGTTGTTTGCATATGCTATTGCCCACTTTGTCCAGACAAACCTAGGGGTTTTTTGAGGGCACAGTGAGTACTCATGTATTTTTGAGGTTGCATTAAGCTATCTCTATTCTGTCTGTTCAAATCTCAAACCTTTAAAAATTATTTATTCTCCAAGGCCTATCAACTAAGGGTAGGTCTATACTTACCCGTCGCGTCGGAGGCGCGGGATCGATGTTCTGGGTTCGATTTATCGCGTCTTGTCAAGACGCGATAAATCGAACCAGGAAGTGCTCCGTCGTCGACGCTGGTAATCCAGCTCGACGAACGGAGTAGGCGGAGTCGACGGGGGAGCCTGCGCGCCGCGTGTGGATCCCGGGTAAGTGCTTTTTCATTCGAACTAAGGTACTTCGACTTCAGCTACGTTATTCACGTAGCTGAAGTTGCGTACCTTAGTTCGACAGGGGGGGGGTAGTGTAGACCTAGCCTAATTTTCCTTTCTTGTGTAATTCATTTCCTCATACGTTAAATTAAAATTTTAAAACAAATATGAAATTCAATTTGCCACCAGTTTCTGCCTCTTATTTACTCTGGGCAATTATGCCCCTCAGGCTGTGTCCCCCTCTCTTATTTTCTGCTATCCTAGTCACAGCTGTTCATGTGTGGCCATCAGATTGCTTTGCATTAGGTCTAAGCTTTACAGACAATCTAAACTTGTTGAGTCATGGATCTTGTGTTAAATTTTCAAAAGCACCTAAGTGACTTAGGGGAGTATGTTTCACTGGAAAGTCATTGAAAATGGGACTTGAGTGCCTCAGTTACCTTTGAAATTTTACCCCTTGTCTTTTTAAATTTGTTTGGAATTCATCATATTCATAGATTCCAAGGCCAGAAGGGACCATTGTGATCATCTAGTCTACCTGCATAATGGAGGCCATAGACCTTCCATAAAATAATTCTAGAGCATATTTTAACAAAAACCAGCCACTCTTGATTTAAAAATTGTCAGTGATAGAGAATCTACCATGACCCTTGATAAATTGTTCCAGTGTTTAATTACTCTCACTAGTAAAAATTTACACCTTATTTCCAGTCTGAATTTGTCTACCTTCAACTTCCAGCCATTGGATCATGTTATACATTCCTTTGCTAGACTAAAGAGCCCATTATTGAATATTTGTTCCCCAGATAGATAATTATAGACTGTAATCAAGTCACTCCTTAACTGTCTCTTTGTTATGCTAAATAGATAGACTCAAGGAGATCAATCGTTATGAGCCATGTTTTCTAATCCTTTAATCATTCTCGTGGCTCTTCTCTGAACCCTCTCCATTTTATCAACATCCTTCTTGACTTTTGGGCAACAGAAGTGGATACAGCAGTCTAGTGGTGGTCACAGCAATGCCAAAAACAGATAAAATAACCTCTCCTACTTGAGATTCCCACTTTATGCATCTAGGGTGACCAGATGTCCCGATTGTATAGGGACAGTCCCGATTTTTGAGTCTTTGTCTTATATAGGCCCCAGGGGGGGGAGGGATAGCTCAGTGGTTTGAGCATTGGCCTGCTAAACCCAGGGTTGTGAGTTCAATCCTTGAGGGGGCCATTTGGGGATATGGGGCAAAAATTGGGGATTGGTCCTGCTTTGAGCAGGGGGTTGGACTAGATGACCTCCTAAGGTCCCTTCCAACCCTGATATTCTATGATAACCCCTGTCCCAATTTTTCACACTTGCTGTCTGCTCACCCTATATGCATCCCAGGATTGTATTAGCTACTTTTTTGGCTATAGTGTCACATTGAGAGCTCACATTCAGCAGATTATCCACCACGACCCCCAAATCTTTTTCAGAGTCACTGCTTCCCAGGATAAGCGTCCCTCATCCTGTGAGTATGGCCTGTGTTCTTAGTTCCTAGATGTATACATTTACATTTAGCTATATTAAAACACACATTGTTTGCTTGCACACAGTTTACCAAGCAATCTAGCTTGCTCTGAATCAGTGACTTGTCCTCTTCATTATTTACCAGTACCCCAATTTTTGTGTCATCTGCAAACTTTATCAGTACTGATTTTATTATTTCTTCCAGGTCATTGATAAAAATGTTTAATAATGTAGAGCCAAGAACTGATCCCTGCAGGACTCCACTGGAAACACGCCGCCTTAATGACAGTTCTCCGTTTACAATGACATTTTGAGATCTAACAACTAGCTAGTTCTTAATCCATTTGATGTGTGCCGTATTAATTTTATATCGTTCTAATTTTTTAATCAGAATGTTGTGTGGTACCAATTAAACGCCTTATAGAAGGCAACAGAATGAACTGTGGCATTAGACAGTACAAGTAATAACTCTCTTTAAAAGAGACTGCAAAAGTTAAGTGTTCCTCACATATGTGAATCTCATGTAGCTTCCTTTGAGAATCTGTTTAGCAAAGTATTTGGTCCTCAATGGATATTGTTTAGTTACCAAGGACCTGAACAGATTTTTTTTAAAGATGTTGCTTAAAACATTGAATCTGAAATGCAATACTAGGGTTTTTTTGCTGCCTTCAATACTACAGCTGATCATAAAATGTGTCAAAATTAAATATTGTCCAAAACAGGAAATATTTAAATAATAATAATGAAAAATGCTTTCCCCGTTTTTCAACCAGTCATATAGGTGGTGTTGTTTTTTATTTTAACAGCAAAATTTGAAGAAAAATAGAAAAATTCTGATTTTTTTTCCCCTACCACAGCTTTAGGTCTGAGTGGGCTGATGATTAACGGACACCGTTTTTCTAGATATACATTGCCTGCTCTGAAGCCTCCTGAAGACAATTGTGAGCTAAAAATGAAGTGAGAACCCTTAATTCTGCACATCCTGCTCCTTGAGAATTAAAACCAAACCTTCCCCATTATCTTAATATATTTGTGGTCGGCATCTTTTTGTTAACCCTTTGGCAGTGGGTGAGTGCACATGGCCAGGAGCACGCTATGCAAACACAGACATTAAATTGCTGGAGAAGAGAGTAATACTGGAAACTCACATGCTTAACTACTGGACTGAAGGCAGTAGGCTGAGGTAAGTCATTAGTGTTAGCAACCACTGTGTCATTTTTTTTTTTTTAAATAGAAGAAAAGTTTTGTTCCCTAAACTGGCTCACATGTTGCTAATGAATGTGTAACAAAGACCCTTTTGTGTAAAACATGATCATTTTACACAGGCGATATATCAGTCATATTCGTGGAAGGGCTGATACACTGGAGTTCTTTAAAAGTCCATTTTTTTTCTAGAGTCTGTACTCCATATATCACTTGTGTGACCTGAGAAGCAAAGGGACTCCACATGCTGTAGGGTTCAGTGGAAATTATTGCTGGAATTTTGGAGTACAACAGTAGGGCCGTGATCCACACAAGTCACACTCTTTGTTACTATAACATATGAAGAGTGCATAAGGATCGGAGTTCCAAGCCAGCTCTTCTATTTTGTTCTGTCTTTGTGCTACATTTTGTTTCTCCCTTTCCGTCTGTATGAGGGTCACCTAGTGCAGCCGACATTGTTATTAGCCAAGAGTTTTGTGGTAATTTGAACAGAGGTTGCTATATACAGTTAAAAAATACTTATGCATATAAGGCGAGCCATTGTACTTAATCAGAAGTGCTGAAAGTCAATGGAAGTATGGAGACAGATGTATATAAAAACATCTCTACTTACGACAACCAGTTCTGCATCTTCAGTGCATTACAACACTATCAGAGTCGTCTCAGGTATTAACAAGCAGCCTGCACCATTGTCAATAGTACTGCGGTGCTCAAAAAAGGTGGATTGAATTTTGCCTTTCTATAAATAAAAGAGAACAAGTTTTCATACAACTTGAGTACTCCATATTTGAAGTCAATGGGAGCCTTGCGCCTCTGAAAATAAGGCCATTTTTATTTAGATGCCTAACAGCCCCCAAGTTTGAAAATTTTGTCCATCATGCTTGTTGAGGACTAGCACCTTTGGGACGACTCTTACTTTACAGCTGTGCTGAGTAAGGGGCAGCGTGTAGCTGTTAGAACTGTTCAGGAACTGGAATGTCCGTTCTGTGGGAAACTCATGGGTTTGGGGCTGGGGCGGGGGGAGAGAATGTTCTGAATCAGAATGAAAAGCGGAATTATTTTTAATATGGGACCAACAAAATGTTTCATTTTGACTTATTAAAATATGAATGTCAGTGAAAATAATATAAAACTCCACATCTGCCTGTTGACACTAACATAATGAAACGAACCCTTTGGCCTTTTCCTGCATAAGAATATTTCAATTTTGATAAAACTGCATTTTGATGGAAAACTGTTCCATCAAACTTCTTTCAGCCAGCTCTAGCATCTGCACCACCCAAGCAGAGCGGAGAACGATGGAGGAGAAGTTAGCTTACCCTCTTCATGGAGCAGCTTGCTCCCCTGGTGCACAAGACCAGCTATACTAGCCATCAAATCGGAACAAGAGAGCAGAACCATGACTCCTCCCACTTTCCACCTCTCAGCACCTCCTCCATAACCTATTTTCTCATAGCAAGGAGTATCAAGTGACTTTGCAATTCTAGCCCTGGTGGAGAGAGCAGAGAATCTGGCCAGGCCAAGGAAGGGAGCAAAAAGGAACTTATTCGCTTTTACTTCCTTGTATGGATCAATACGGGCTGTGGCAATATAGCCTTGTGGTTGGTTTGGCAAGAGAGTGAGATTTTAAAAATGAAGCAATCAGAAAAGTAATTTCTAGGCACCTGCTATTTTATTTAGAAGCATAGCCTAAAGACAACCTGTTCCTTCTTGCTGTCACTGAAGAGTCTCCTGCCCAACCTTGACCGATAACAGAGGCTGCTGCTCAAACAGTTTGCATGAGGGAGTTTGTAAATGTCTTGTTCGAGGCAAGAGTGTCCCTGCAAAAGCCCGGGCCTTAACGGAACTAGGATAAAGCTAGGTGCCGGCAAAATATTGCAGATTTTATTATTTTAGGGCATGATCTAAAGGACCCTGAAGTTAACAGGGGTCCTTTCTGTTGATTTCAGGGTTAGATGCTTAGGGTTTCTCTTTCATTTTTACTGTATTTTGCAATAATCAGCAAATTTCAAGGGTGGTTTTTTTTGTGTGTTTGGTTGATTTCTTAAAAGGAAGTTCCTGCCTTCTTCCATCGTTAAGCTATCATAAGCACAATTGGGTCAACTCTGAGAGGTGATGAGAAGCTGCAATTCCCATTGACTTTGACAGGAGCTTCAGGAGTTTGGTAGCTCTTAGGATTTGGCCTAATGTACATAAATGTGCTATTCCCCAGTTAGAGAAAGCAGATTCTAGTTTAACAATAGCAGCGGCAAGAAACCCATACCTGCTCCATCACAATTTTCCTCGATGAAATGAGAAGACAGACAAAGTTTGGACTCGAGATGTGGATTCAGTTTCCAGTTCTGCCACAGTGATCTTTTATGGCCTTGGGCAAGTCACTTAGCCCCAGATCTTCAAAAGTAGTTAGGTGTCTAACTGATTGATTTCAATGAGAATAATAATACTTCCCACCCTTTGGCTGTCTTGTCTATTTGGTTTGTTAGCTCTTTAGGGGAGGGACCATCTCTTACTATGTGTCTGTACAATGGGGCCCTGATCTCTGGTGCTTCTAAATGCTACTGTATTATAATTAATAATAAAGAAGTGTAAATAACATCAAAAATAATATGGATATTTTTATAATTCTAACTTAATTAAGCACAGGAAGTCTTTCCCTTTCCACCTCCACCCTTCTTTTACTTTAAGCAATATAAGGGAAATAAATTCAAAACAAGATAATGTAACAACCTCTAAATGATTGATTCTAACAGCTATGGTAGCTTGGCAGCATTGCACATAGGTAGTATTCTCTAACATTTTCCAGGCTAATAATGGAGCTCAGTGCACTATATGCAAGTAAAAATTACAAGACATCCAATGCAAGTTAATGGTATTGTTGGAACCTTAAGTTTTGCATTTCCTGAATGTTTGTGTTTTAGCTGTACAGCTTTAACATTGTATTAATGTAGTTTTTGGCACATGAATATTAATGTGAGTGTGCCTGGTGGGGGTGTTGTTATACGACTAGCTATAAGGAAAGAAACAGCCTTCATCAAAATGATGCTTCATACTAGGGCTGGTTTGGAAACAAGCACAGCAGAGACTTGAACTTGGGTCTCTCACATCCATAACTGCTGAGCTATTGATCGATCTATCCATCTCACTCTCAAATGCCATCCTGGACCTATGAAACCTTTTTCAGAACTGGTACATTCCAGTGAAAAGTTTTGGTTTTGACAAATCGACATTTTTCCAGATGAAAAACCCCAACCACTTCTACTCTACTCTATCCCTTAAACCTGCTGCTTGCTCTGGGCCTGGAGGCTTTGTTGGAAACCATTCACTGCTCTTTGTAATGCAGAACAGGGTTTGAACAGAGTAAAAGGCAGCTTAGTTTCAGAAACTTGCTCCAGACTGTATTCATTAGGGCTGTAACATTGAAGAGAAAGGAGACTGTTGCTCATGAACACATAAAATATTCGGCTTTTTGAAACAACTTACTTTGTAATCATTGTCTTGGCTTCTGTCCCTTTTTCATTTAACCTCATCTGCCTGACTTTAAATTCATGGAACAGATTTGCACTGCCTTGGACTCCATGCAATTGGCTGCTGTAATGTTCTTGAATTTTTGTAAGCATTTGATACCATTAATCATATTGCCATGTGTAATAAATTGGCTGCCTGTGGTCCATTGCCTGAAACTGTCACATGGTTCCAATCACAATTCTGCCAACTGAAAGTGGTTACTGGAAACTCTGACTCTTCTTTTCAGCCACTTCTATTCTGAGTTCCACCGGGTTCTATCCTGTTTGTACTGTACATTAACGACCTGCTGGCTGCATAGCTGCACAAAGGCCAAGACTTACAAGTATGCACATGTTTGTAAGTGCCGCTGTACATAAGCAATAATCTGTTTGATATCAAAGTCACGTCATTACAGTCAGCCTTTGACAGCATTTGCAAGGCTTGAAAGCTAATGCAATACATTTCTAATTTGCAACTTAAACGTCTGCCAGAATGAAAAACAAAAAAGTATTATATTTAGCTGTGTAAGATCATTCAGAGAACAAGAACATTTCTGTTATGATTCGGCTTTTGCAGTTGTCAGGGCTCTTGTCATCTCACAGCTGGAATGCTGCAGATTTGTAAGAACAATCGAATTATTTTGGGGAGAAGAGAGAACAATGCTATTTGTAGCACTTCAACAATCACTTTGCCACAGGCTCTTCACATTTGCTTTGAGTAGGGATGAACAAGCTGGTTTGGATAAAACTTCCTTGAACCTTTCCCTAAAAGGTTGAATCATTCCTTTTTGTGAGCTGGGAAAATAATCCAGTGAGTGCAGAGATGGGCCCAAACACAGGTCTGGATCTGAATATTACATATCATTTGTATTGCTGTGGTGCCTTAGGGCCCCAAGCGGGAATCAGGACCCCTTTGTGCTAGGCACTCGACAATCAGAACAAAAAGAGACAGCCCCTCTCCTAAGCAGATTGCAATTTAACATCCCAGGCCGTCCCTAGGGAGGGTGCGGGGCCTGGGATAAAACAGCCTGTTTGGGCCCCCCTTAACATTTTTTATACAGATGAAATCTGGTGTGGGGAGGGGACAGCCGTGCTGGGGGGCAAGGAATGATGGAGAGTCACAGCGTGGCACCTGTGCTGGGGGGTCCCGGAAAAGGGAGGGGTTCATGGTGGAAGGACAATGGATGGAGTAAGTCTGGTTGTTCCGGCGGCGCTAAGCATGTCCTGGCGTGTTCCGGTGGCACTAGGACGCTGGTGACCTGTGCAGCAGCAGGTTACGGCGGGAGCCAGCAGGGTGGGGTGGAGCAGGGGGGGCTGGTGTCGCTGCTGCCGCTGCCAGAGACTGAGCCCAAGCCCCACAATGCCGAGGAAGAAAAAGAAATACAACGCACGTTTCTCGTTGGTGAGTGGGGGCCTGACCCCCCACTGTTGGCACCAGGCCCCCCACACCCTTAACCCCATCCACCGGGCCAGCCTAGCCCCCCCCAGGTACCCCTCTCCCCAGGCCGGCCTAGCACCCCCCCCCCCACGACATATGCACACTGAAGCATGGGCCCCCCCAAAGCACAGGGTCCGGAACGGTTGCCCCAATTCGCCATACCCAAGGGACGGCTCTGCTAAAATCTGAGAGTTTCATTGGCTTGGGCTAACTCTCTTCCTTCTCCCTATCCTCATTTAAAAAATAAATAAAATAAACCACAGACATACCTCTGCATACCTCAGCTATGGCAGGACAAGAAGCAGAACTGCTGCTTAAGGGAGACTGTTTTCATGGAATCTTCAGTCTGACCAAAAGAAGGAAATTCTAGAACTCCCATGGAAGAGATTCTGTTTTGAAGAGGTTGACAATTCATTTTTACCTCACGGAGAAGCTGGGATAATTTGGTCAGTGTTCAGAGAAACATTCAAAACAAAGCTTTTGAGGCTCTCCATTGCTCACTTTTAGTAGAGATGGGCTGAAAATATTTTTAAAATGTAATACTGCCTAACACATACTTCCCTTTTGACCATTGCTCCTCCAGACAGGAGGCCCATCCCCACATGCTACCTCTTTCTTTGTCCCCCATTCACCAGTTATTGACATGAATGCTTAGGCCAGGCCACAACATTGGTAGAAGCTATGTGGTGACTCAACATGGCACAGCCTGAGAGAGTCAAGATGGCTTTATCTATGCTACAACATTTTGTAGCTCTTTTCCACACAGAACTACTAGCCCTGATGTAAGCACTAGTGTAGACTGGGCTCCAGCATATTCAGCACTGTTTCATGATACCGGGATTATGGGGGCTTTATAAATACATAGATGAGAGAGAGCGATGAAACACCACTGCGAGCAAGATTTCAGACCAGGCCTTCAGACACAGGAGTGAAAAACCTAAGCCTGGTCTACTACAACATGCAACAGCAGTATGACTGATGGTAGACGACAGATACAAAATAACCAACCTCAACTCTTGATGCAACTGAAGGCACGCAGCACATCACAGGAATGCCCAGACCCAGACGAGATTAAGCCCTAAAGTTGCTGCAGGGTCTGTAGAAAAATCTCAGTGCTACCCTATTTCCTGTGTTCCCCAAAATCTTGGACATAAGGAGACCAGACTGAGTGGGGTCCTCCTCTTCACTCCTTCTTTGTGCTTCAGCCCATCACTGCCCTCGTAGGAGAAGAGCAGCAGATTCCAAAGCTGCTCTGGCTACTGTTCAGAACAGTTCCATGGGAAGAGAAACCACAGGAGCCAAAGGAAAGTTGGGATTCTCACATAATCACGTGACTCCATGAGCCAGTAAAACTTGTAATATGTGAGTGGGCAGCACTGTAGAGCGTTCATAGGAGAATAGTCCTTTTTGCAAACCTCAGTCACATAACATGGAACAAAGTTCCAAGGGCTGTCCCCCTGTCGAACGGCTGGAGTCTGTATCCATTGACTGAAGAGGTTGCTATTACAACCCTGCACTAGCCCAGGGCTGGATTGGAACGCATAAGCACCAAGGGCACTATGTTATAAATAGGCATACATTTAATTGGAACCACTCCCCTTAATTTACCAGCACTCTTTGTGTATGGTATATGCACACACAAATTGAAGTGTGTTCTGGGGAGTCCAGTTTTGTGGTGTTCTCCAGAATAAAATGTCTCCCACCATGATTTCTGGAAAAATAGGACTGTTACGTGAAAATTAACTGCAGTTAATTGGCCCTGCTGACCTATACAGACACTTGAGCCCATGGCTGGAGGGGACAAGTAACTTGAGGTTCTCTTCCTTCTCCAAGCATCACTTTCCCTTCTGATAGTGAAACAGTGAGAGATAGGACAGCGGAGACATTGGAGGAAAGAAGAAACAAGGGTATGGGGAGTACAGAAATGCTGGGAAGGAAGGGTAAAGAGGACACCAAAAAGGGACAGAAAAAGGAATCCCACTACCACAAAAACAAAAAACAAACCAACCATCACCTGGGGTTATGGATTGCTACGCAACAGGGACTCACAAGACAAAGTCCACGTTAGCATAAAGGGAAGCAGTAGTAGAGTTATCCACTGTGTTTACCAATATGCCAATGAATCCCTTGCTCTTGTGCTTTTCATTTATGCTCAGCTAGAAAGAACCACGGGAAAGAAGTAGACGTAGTTTGAAACAAGGAGACGAAACTAGGAGCCAATAGTGTTCACCATTCCTGAAAAATAAACAGATCAAAGTGACAGTGATTTGACCCATTTAGCAGGTCTCAGCTTGAAGACTCCATACAGTCTCACTAAGGCAGCAATCCAGCAAAGGCTTACGTATGTGCTGAGCTTAACACACTAGGAGTAGTCCCACTGACTTCAGTAGAACTACTCAGTTCAGCACGTGTATAAATCTCTGCAGGACTAGAGGCTAAAGCCCTGATTCAGTGAATTTTTAAAGTAAATGCTTAATTTTAGGCACAAGTTGTTCAATTTAGGTCAAAGAGCCTATTCTGGTGCTTAAAGTTAAGCATGTGCTTAAGCGCTTACTGCATCAGGGCATTAGTGTTCAGTCATTGCGCAAAGGCCTCTAAACAAAACAAATAACTTGAAATATAAGCTCTTTGGGGCAGAGTTTGTCTCTTTTTCTGTCTGCAGGGTTCCTAAAACAGTGGAGCCTTGACCCTGATTGGAACTCCTAGGCACAACAGTAATAAATAAAATAAAATAATAATAATAATAGGAGCAGGACCAAAATATTCTTCTAAGAAATGAAGCTGCAAAACTACTTCATTTGCTTGTGAAGACTTAACTTTTTATGTAACTTGTCAAATAATGTAACACAAATATGTGAAATCAATAAACAAATGGAGGTTTACAACAGGTGCTACTCAAACCAGATAGTCAATGGTAACAGTATAGGAATATGCACAATTCTCTAGCTTTAGGGCCAGAGGGAAATCCAGCACTAAGCAAAACTTACTTCAAAAGACTACATTTTCCCCCCTTTTTATTTCCAAACTCCACCTTCTTTCTTTTAAATATCTCCTATATTATCTTGGAAACTGACAATCTGTTCCACTGGTAATAGCTCATTTATTTAGCTTCACCAAGAGGACATAGCCAAAATAGGCTAGAGAGTGCCTGACATCATGCCAACAAGAGGCATTTCCAAATACCAAGAGGAACAGAAAAGATGATTAATCTGTCTCCTGAAGATCCCGCTCTCCAGGAATTTGTTTTCAAAAATTGTGTTCACATGAACAGGCTGAATCTGAATCCAAAATCCAGGAATCTTAATCCTTTTTTTTTTTAAATGGTTTGCCAGGGGCTAAATAAAGGAAATGTTCCAGTCTGAGGCATTCACATTTTCATTTCCATTCTACCACACACAATGTCGCAAAAACAGGATGAGGGAGTTGAAAAAAGTGTTCTGGAAAAAAAGGCTACATGAACGCACTCAGTTGCACTGCAGTTTTTACCGGTGTCTGGGAGCTTTTTTAATACTGTTGAAGGGATTAAGTAGACAAGGTGCTCTAGCTGTCTCATGTTGTGCACATAACAATCTGTGGCTGCATATATAAAGAGATCGTTGTGAGCTAGCCAAATATCTGTAACATTGGGAATAGAACTTAGAAACCTGGATCCAAAAACCAAAATCAGCAGCCAGCAAAGAGAATTACTGATATGTAAACAGGTTTTGAGTTTAGCTGATCTAACAAGTAGTGGATGAGAAACCACTGGCTTCTATGACACTTTTTCTCATATTTTTCTGTATGAGTCCTATTTTAGTACATCTCTAGGCTTTCAAAAGGGATTATAGTCACCCCAAATTGGACTGAACCCCCTTTTCTCCAATTTTAATGCAATATCAGTACTACGAATGTTCAACTTCTCAAGAATAAAGCAAGCCTATTGTTTTCTGGTCCTAGATCTGCTTGACAGTCCAAGAGTAAGTTTTATACTTGATATTTACTGGCTTGAAGTTCTCTGAACCATTCTGGCTCTACTATAAACAGAAATCTGTTTTGCTACAAGTTGTAAATACGCAAACTGGAGTTTGCATTTCTAAGAGGTTTGGTTTCATTGAGGACTCTTATACCCTCTTAAAATAGTTTTCCACCTGCTGGTTGAAATTCTGAGAGGAATATTTCTTTAGAGTATTTAATGGAGTCAGTAAATACTCTAGTGCAAGCCCACATGGAACCCACTCATTGGCAACAGATGCTAAGAAGCTGGTAGCCCTGGTATTTGGGACACTGCTGTCACAATCTATGTTCTGGGGAAGACATTCCCCTCTCTCCAGGCGGCTCGAACTCTCCTCCTGATCTGAGACTTTTGCCCCTTTCCGACAAAGCATGAACTGTAAGGGGATGTGGTCTTCTTTTGTAGATGGACATGGCCTAGTACTGCTCCTGGCTCCACATCTGGGTTTAAGTAGTGGTGAAAAATTGGTAGAATCTGCCAGCATTTTCACAACGTTTCCAGTCTCAACGGACAAAGGGGTCTTAGAGGGTCCCTCAAAGTCTTCGTCACTATAATCTGTGAGAGTAACTGTGGTGTAACTTGGCAATTCCAGCACAGGATATAACTTGTTTCTAAATCTGCAAACTAAAGACACAGAGAGTCAGATGCGTAACCCATACCTTTTTTTCTTTTCTTTAAAAGCAAATTTGTTTCTCAATGTATATGGCCCTTATCTCCATAGTATCTGAGCATTGTAGAATCACTGATTAAATTTATTCTCTTCACAGCCCTTTGAGACAGTAAAGTAGTTTTCCCAGAGTCACATAGGAAATCTGTGGCTGAGCCAGAAATACAACTCAGGTTTCCTGAATCCCAGACTCTTACTCTACCCACTAGGCAATCCTTCCTGCCTCTCATATAACAGTACAGAGATCAGTTGATTTGAAATGATTGACCTAAAACAGGGGTGGTCAGCCTGAGAAGGAGCCAGAATTTACAGGCTATGGGGAGGGGGTGGGAAGGGGTGGAGTGGGGGCAGGGCCTGTGGCAGAGCCAGGGGTTGAGCAGTGAGCACCCCCTCGGCACATTGGAAAGTTGGCGCCTGTAGCTCCAGCCCCGGAGTCGGTGCCTATACAAGGAGCCGCATATTAACTTCTGAAGAGCCGCATGTGGCTCCGGAGCCACAGGTTGGCTGCCCCTGGCCTAGAACTAAGCTGGAAATCTAGTGAGAACAGATTCAAGAGGTTTCTGCTATTCCCTGACCCCAGCCATATCACACATGTTACAGGAGCTTTCCTTGCAGCATTAAAGTGCTTGCTGGTTTTGATTGGGGCTGGAAGTGGAAGAGCAGAGGCATGAAAGTATGAGAGGAATAAAAATTAACCCAAAACCTTCCTGAGCCAGACTCAATACTTCATTTCACACTTGAGTTCAGCAGCCCCACAGGTGGGGGCAGCGGTGTCTCATATTTACTTCTTTCAGAATCCTCACTTTGCAATTCAACTATCTTTCTCCGCATTTCTTTCCTCCCCCTTTCCTCCCCCACTCCCCAGAGTTCTTCCCTTGTTAGTAGTTGTTGCTTCTGTGCTGACCTGTGAACTGGGAGCCTTCACTGATTAGTGCATGAACCCTTCAGAATGCTCAGCAACTCGGTCTGTCCTCCCCAGCAGACTCTGCACTGCTTGTGCCGGAAGGCTTCTGGAAGGCTGGCTCAATGGGAGTCATATGTAGCAACCATAGTGATGCTGTGAGAATCTCCCGTAGTTTAAGCAGTATTACCACCACCTGTGTCAAACGTGCTCAACATAGCTGAGCCATGCATTTGTTCTGGATGCCCTTGTAAAACATGTGCATATTTCAGCAAGGTCATATAATTGCCTTGTGCCGATGTTGCTCTTGTGCTCTCAAAAGGCTGACAAGCTGCAGGAGATGAGGCAAGGGGATGGGAGGCTTCCTGCAGTCTCTTCCTACACAGCAACCCTGGGGCTCCATGAGAGGAGAACCCTTAAACATGGGGGTGAGGGAATCAATACACACTTCCTTCCATATCTTTTCTTTAATAGCACTGGACAGATGCAAACCTAACAGGTCTTGTTGTGCACCTGCTGGACAGGACGTCATCCAGCCCTCTCCTGTCACTGCCAATGATAACGCCCCTACCTCAGTGGCTGCCTCTTGTGATTCCTCTCAGAGAGGCTGCAATGGGTTCCCAGTTCCTAACTCAAGGGCAAAAGTTGTTTTAAAAGTCACATGATTCTAGTTTTACATTTGCACATATTTCAGCCAGGGAACTGAGACTGAATTGCAAGTGCTTTGGAGTATAGGATTAACATCCAAAATTATCTGGACAAACTGGAGAAATGGTCTGAAGTAAATAGGATGAAACTCAATAAAGACAAATGCAAAGTACTCCATTTAGGAAGGAACAATCAGTTGCACACATACAAAATGGGAAATGACTACCTAGGAAGGAGTACTGCAGAAAGGGATCTGGGGGTCAGAGTGGACCACAAGCTAAATATGAGTCAATAGTGTAACGCTGTTGCAAAAAAAGTGAACATCATTCTGGGATGTATTAGCATGAGTGTTGTAAGCAAGACACAAGAAGTAATTCTTCTGCTCTACTCCACGCTGATTAGGCCTCAACTGGAGTATTGTGTCTAGTTCTGGGCACAACATTTCAGGAAGGATGTGGACAAATGGGAGAGAGTCCAGAGAAGAGCAACAAAAATGATTAAAGGTCTAGAAAACATGACCTATGAGGGAAGATTGGGTTTGTTTTGTCTGGAAAAGAGAAGACTGAGAGGGACATAACAGTTTTCAAGTATGTACAAGGTTGTTACAAGGAGAAGGAAGAAAAAATGTTTTTCTTAACCTCTGAGGATAGGACAAGAAGCAATGGGCTTAAATTGCAGCAAGGGAGGTTTAGGTTGGATATTAGGAAAAACTTCCTGTCAGGGTGGCTAAGCACTGGAATAAATTGCCCAGGGAGGTTGTGGAATCTCCATCATTGGATACTTTTAAGAGCGGGTTAGACAAACACCTGTCAGGAATGGTCTAGATACACAAGTGCAGAGGACTGGACTAGATGACCTCTTGAGGTCCCTTCCAGTTCTATGATTCCATGAATTGTAACAGCATTTGTTATGTTTAAAAATACATTTTCCTAAACATATTCCTGTGCCACAGTGTGCAGTGATGGGGATGCAGGGAAGTAAGGAGGGTGACATGGAGCAGCATTTCTCACAGAAATAAAGGTGAAGGAGTGGTACATCCAGAGCTCTTCGGAACTAACAGCCACAGAAGGGGAAGTGTTGTGTAACTTGGGGTGACCCAAACAGGAATGTGTCATTTACACATCCTCAAACCCCAGTTACTAGTTCAAATTAAGGGTCTCATACATAGCATGGGATGGGAACTTTGCCAGGGTCTCAGAAAAGAATATTCTTAAAACCATGACTGTAATTATATAACTCAAGTCAATCCCTTTTCTATAGGTGAAATTGGGAAAGATTTGAATAATGATTCAAGAACAAGAAACTAGGAACTTCAGCCTTCACTTGTGATCTTGCAGTAGGGCTTGTACAGTACCCCCTACTGCCTGCAAGGCAGCAAACTTTATATATCCCATACCATCTCCCCAGCCCACAACAGTCAGTGCGGGGCGGGGGGGGGCGGGAGGCCAGACGAAAAAGTTGGCAGAATAAGAGGATGACCCTACCCAGGAAAGAGCCCCAGATACCTCAGTCCCCAACTTCCTCCCATATAGACTGCCAGCAGGTTTATGACCACCTCACTAGGACAAAAACCCAACTCACCATCATCTGGTGGTACTGCCACCTTCCTCTTTGTGGTGGGCCTCTTAGAAGGCTCTGCTTCCTTCTCTGCAGAGGGCAGTTGGTTGTCTGCATTCCTCTCTGAATCCTCCATCACTGACTCTGGCTCTTCCACTGCTAGCCGGGGTCTGGGGACCTGCTTGATCTGACCTCCTGGTGCCCCACTCCCCTGATCAGAGGGAAACAACTTTGGAAAGCTCATGTGATGCCACACTGTGGCCGCAGGGGCAGCCTCAGGATTTGGAACCACCTCAGCATTTGGCTGAGGCCCAGCCTGGGCACACAGAGTAGGGGAAATACTGGCTGTGGCAGCAGTAAGCCCTTTAGGAGGGCTACCTCTCCCACGTGAGGGTGGAGACCTTGCTCCAGAAGCTGCATGAGAGGACCCATCCAATCGTAGCAAAGGTAACACATTTCCTACAGCTGCTGAACTTATTGGGAAGAAAGGAGTTGCAGGCTGGAATGCTAAGGGAGCCCGAAGCTTGGAATGGTGCTTTCTGGGCATTTTAATAATTCACCTTAAATCCTGCCAGTGAGACAGGGGTGACTAAAAGGTCAGTCTTCCTGCAACCCTCCCTTCATTTTAGGAAAGAATAAAAGGGCTGCCTAGTCCTTTCGGGCAGTGCGGGGCTAGGACGAACCAGAAGAATGAGATAATCCATCCACAACTACTCCAGCCAGGAGCAGCTGGGCAGGAAAGGAGCTAGCACTGCAGCTGGATCACTGAGTGAGCAATTAACACCAGCAGCATACAATCCACTAGGCTGCTCTCTAGGGCTGCTGGCAGTCCCTGGGGATCAGGAGGGGGATGGTCAGTAAGGGTGAATCATATGGTTGGTTAGATAAAAGAGTCAGGTCTTAAAGAGGGCACAGCAAAGGGGGAAAAAAGGGCTGTTTGGTTCTTAAAGAGACAGTGCACTTGAATCTGAATTTTTGTTCCAGCTGAGTTATGCTTCTGTAAGGGAACTGTTGTCCCCTTACTAAAACTCAGTGTGGGTGTTTTGGTTGGCTAGCTCCCAGTACTAAAAGAAAGGGGACGGGTCAATGGGAAATCAGGATCCTGAGACTTACAGTCCCCAGGAACAATGGGGAGAGGCCAATGCTCCAGGTCAGCCTGATTGGCAGGGCAGGCAGGCAGGCAGGCTAGTCAGAAGGTCGGGGGGTCCTATCCTCAGTGTGAGTTGGAATTGCCTGGGTCAGACAGAGTGGTGCAGAGCTAACGAGAAAGCAGGGGCCCAAGCTGAGCTGGGGAGCAGAGCCGTGCCAGCCAAAGAAGCAGCCCAGGAAGCAGGTCAGTGCTGGGAGCAGAGTCACAGAAGCAGCCTGGAGAGCAGACCTGTGCTGGGAAGAGAACTGTAGCAGCCAGAGGGGCCAGAGAAGCAGCCCAGGGAGCTGGAGGCAGAGCAGCAGCAGCAGCCGTGCTGAGGCAGAGTGGAGATGGGGCTGGAGCAGTCCAGAGCTGAGTGCGGTGAACAGCTGAGGAGAGCGAGGGGGACCCTGGGCAGCAGGCCCAGCGCAGGGAGATGCCCCCAGCCAAGACACCTGGCAGGACAGACTTGCAGGGGTATTGTAACCCTGATGGGGCGGGGGCAACGCTGGGAAGAACGGTCCTGCCACCTAGATCCTGAGAGTGTGTGGCCACCGCCAGAGCAAGTGTCCGACCCACAGCATCGCTGCAGCACAGCCAGGGCCTGAGAAGGAGGCCTGGGACTTGTTAGGAACAGACTGAACTTCTCTGACATTCCAGAGACGCTGGTTGTGCTGTCCTCTGCTACAGAGCAGGGTGACGTGTTTTTCTTTAACCTTTCTCATTTTTTCCTTATGTTTTTTAATTGATTGATGTTTAATAAATTGTATTTACTTTGAACTGTAATGATCAGTGGGTCAGAGACGCATCCAGTGCAGAAAAAGCATCCCGGAGTGTGACACCCTAGCCCCTGCCCTAAGTGACCACGACAAGGTTGGGGGTCGAGCCCCCCAGAAATCGTGGGCCCAGCTTTGTTTGGGTTACGAGGACCCTGCCACACAGGAGAGGGAAGTCCTTGAGGTCAGGCAGGCCTCTGGGTAGAGGAAGTGGGAACGAGGACTCCTATCCTTTCACTAGCACACTTCACCAGGGTAGTGTATAAGCCAGGAAAGTTCCCCACAATAGCGGGACCATTCCCCCACTTACACTTAGTGTAGGAACTCAAGGGGTGGGGAAGCACAAATGGGGCTTTAAATCACCTTTGTGCTTTGTCACTTCTCTATGGAAAAAAGTTTTATTATATAATTTTACATTGATCTAATAGATTTGTTCAAGTTCAAGACGCTACTACATAGACTGGAGCAGTTGTTCTCTTCACGTCCTCCTTGAGTGAATGGGAAAGTGTGCATATGGTTTCCCATAGTGACCCAATATGATAGCCACTGTAGAAGCAGAAAAGAAGGTGCAGCCCCCGCCTTAATGAAGTTCAAACAAAGTCCAAAACAGAAGAAAGACTTGTGTGTTTTTTAAACAAGTATCACTTTGTGTTAGATAGAAGTGTGTGTGTGTTATATACAGACCCACAGGTTGAGAGAAAATCCAAAATGTCTGTATGGTTTATTTTTTCACACTTACTGGCTCCTGTGGCCAAACTTTTTGGTATAGACTGGTTATTTTGATACATGCACTAATAATCACCAATAAAAAACTTTGAGCTAGAAATGCATCTGTCCTAGCAAATCTTGTGTTTACGCCTTCTCACGATATTTCACAAGCAGGTAATTGAATGCAGACCTATTAAATGAATGATGTTAGACCACAGCAAGTTTGCTTGGTTGTTTGACTTCAGCTATGTATGTGTTCCGTAGCAAAATGCTTCTTGCACTTCCTTTTCTGGGTGAGACCAGAGCATCATACCATGCGTTACTGCTTGAGGAGGGGGAGGGAATGGGTGGGTGAGAGATAGTGGCCCAGAACTCAGGGTGGGTGAATGTCTGATGATCCTAGGGTGGCCAACAGTCCCTTACTACATGAGGCATTCCTTATTTTTTCATCTCTTTACAACAAGATCAGGAGTTTCTGAGTACTGCAAAATGCAGCAAGAAATACCCCTGGTGAATGTAGGTGAGTACTGCTTATTAATTATTATTTTATTAATAATATTGGGAGGAAGGGTGGGGTGGGGTTGCTAAAAAACCAGTCCCTTATTTTTGAAATACAATGTTGGCAACCCTCTCCAGCTCCTCTGACCTAATATACTGTGTCACTGCCTTTGGGAATTAAGAGCCCCCTTGACACATGCCCTTGGCTGGAAGGTCAGCATAGAAAAGCCCAAGTTCTGAAATGAGCCCTGCAGCTGAGAAAAATAATCCAGCCATGGTTTGGCAAAAAGCTTTTTTCTTCAAATTTTCTGCCTTGGCATGTTGCTGTCGTGCACTTCACGTCTGATTAAATTAGTCACATTGCATTATGCCATATCAAATGTGACACGATGCAATGGAATGTGAACAGTGCATAAAGATGTACTGGCATCAGATAACTGCTACCTGCTTCTGACTCAATAGCCATGCTACCAGCAGTTAAGGGAGGCAAATGATGTCCAAACCCTTCTTTGCCAGTAAACCATGCCTTTGCAGCTGGATGTTCTATTGTTGTTATATTCTTCTTTTAATTTTAAATCAGGGTAGTAATCAGATGCACCTGGTTTAAGTATTTGACTATTCCTCCAAAGCCTCTGCATATCCTCTGCATATCCTCAATGCAGTGAATTATACAATACTAGGTGTCTAATCAGAAATCAACCCATCTTTTAAAAACTTACATATATAGTAACCAAAAGAAGACTAACAAGATGCTACACACACACACACACACACACACACACACACACACACACACACACACACACACACTCTTCAGCCTATGGAGAGAATGGCAGAAATATAAAGTGCATATTATTTTTAGGTTGCAGGAATCACACAGAAGTGGATTACAAGAATCAGAGATGCTCCTTATTACTGATTGGACTTGAGTGGAAACTGATTGGACTTGAGTGAAGTAGGAGAGACAGCCTTAGGGGGAAGTTCATTTTAATCCTCACTATTCTACCTGTCCAGGAAATGAAACCTTTCCTCCATTTTCCTAGGGTGGTCTATATTTGAAGTGCATAATACTCAGTAAATCACTTTTAACCCTTTCCTAGAGATGCTCTAAGCAATTATTAACTTTCTATGCTTGTATAATCGGCCATGGAAGACCACAAAGGGACCGAGTCAGGGGAAGGGCAACAGATGTGCATTTCTGCTGATCTAGTGGCTTCAAATCTCTCACACCCCTAGTGTGGAAGGACCTGTGGTACTATTCCATCCGTAGACTGGCACTGAAGCTATGAGAGGAGTAGCAGGGGCTGGTCCCCATTAATTATTCTGAACCCCGTTATAGCTACACATTTATATAACCCGAAGTCATGTGCTTTTGTTTTCAATTATATATGTATATATTTTTCATATTATGATTGTCGGATTTTAGTAAGCCAGCTCTCCTGTTGGCATAGGTTCTAAGGCTGTGCAATAGCTCAACAAGCAATTATTTGGGATTGTTTATTTCTGATTATACCACGTATTTCCAAATGTTCCCTGAAATACAGAGGTATAATCCACATAGAGGTCGATATAATCAGCAACCATCTTCTTGTTAGTGGTCTGTTCATTTTCACATTCCTATGAGTAAAGCAAGTACCATACCAGGAAATTTTAGAAGTACTAAATTTCATTTCTCATAGTTAACTCCTTGAGGAAAAAGAGGGAAGTGGCAAAGGTGAGAGCAGGGTGTCACCAAAAGAGGAGCTGACAACAGCCAGTAGGAGAAAAGGTGTCTGTTAGAGCGAAAGAGAAATATTAAGATTGAAAGACAGGTTTCTTTCAGGAGACGGTCTCATAAAAAAAGCGGCGTGCCCTAGTGGTGCTGAACTGGACCTCAGGAGACCTGGGTTCTATTTCCACCTCAGCCCCGATGTCCATTTGTCCATTTGTATGACCTTGGACAAGTCATTTCACCTGTCAGTGCCTCTTGTCCTTCACGCCTTCATTGTCTTTCTTGTCTGTTTAGAGTAGACTGTGAGATCTTTGAGGCAAGGACCGTCTCTCAGAATGTTTGTACAGTGCCTAGTGCCATGGGGCTGATCTCACTTGGGGTGTCTTCTAGGCACTGCCATCATAAAAGATAATCTGAATAATAACTGAAGAAAAGATACAATATCTTTTTTTAAAAAATAAATAAATAAATATTGTTTTCTAGTCCCTCAGAAACAAGTTCCTTTTGGCTATTTGGCCTTTATTAGTTGTGATACCACAATGCCAAGAACTAGTTTTGAATCTGGTTGTTCTCGAACTGGGGTTCATGACACCTCAGGGGGATCACGATGTTATTACATGGGGGTCACGAGCTGTCAGACTCCACCCCCAAACTCTGCTTCGCCTCCAGCATTTATAATGGTGTTTAATATAAAAAATAGGGATTTTAATTTATAACGGGGGTTGCACTCAGAGACTTGTTGTGTGAAAAGGGTCACCAATACAAAAACTTGAGAACCACTGTTCTAATCACATATTTTGGGATTTTAATTTCTAGTGAGTTTTCATTCTAAGGTGGAGCCGGGTATCTACAATAGAGGGGTAAAATCTCTGCTTTAGAAGACTGATAGGAAATTCATTAGGTTTCATCAAATTCATGCAGTTGAAGTGGTATATCTAAAGGAAAACCAATAGGTGGAGGAGGAAGGATTGCAGTCTTGCAGTCCTTATTCAGGCAAAATTCCTATTGAATTCAAGGGACATTGTCCGAAGAACTGCAGGACTTTGCCCTTTTACTCCTTGGAATGCAGTACTGGATATTTTGTTACAGTTGCAAGTAAAGCATAGCTCATCTGATGTGTTTCCATCCCCTCCCTGAGCTCTAGTGGTCTGTTTGTTGGCTCTTTAGGTAAATTTTCTTCCAGTGTGTGGTCCAAAAAGGAATTGATATTCCTCTATGAATTTTCCCTATGGCCCTATTTCCGTTTAATCTTTTCATGGATCTTCCTTCTTCTAATCCAAATCCATGCCCAAAAGGATTTAGCAGCTGAAATGACTAAAGGTTTCATTGCTGTAATTAATGCACATATACAAATTAATAATTGCTGAGTCAACTTTATTTGGCTAAATTGGGCAGGACATAAAAGGAGATGCCAATACAATTTGCCACTGAAAATGATAAATCTATGACTGTATTGTACTCTAGCTCCTTCCACTCTCTGATGGTCAAATGGATCCTTGATCTGAACCAAAACCTGCATGGGTACTGTACTTTTGAAAAAGTTTGAATCTGTTCCAAGAAAAGTTGTCTTCTCCCAAAATCTCCCTGTGTTTAGCTGTTAGTTATTAGTACTGGAGGACCAGTAGCCTCTCATTTGGGACCTGAAACCTCTCAATATATATTGCGTACTCTGCCATACAGTGTATTCTGGACCTGACAGGGAAAGCAAGGGGCAGAAAGGGTGGCCCATTGGAGAAGAGACAGCAAGGAGACAGCTTTCTTGCAAGAGGGTGATCCTAGGAGGAGAGAGGTAGTACTGTTTTAAAGTATTTATTTATTTAAAAGTATTGTTATCAACTCTCCCTGAGTGCCAGGGCACAGCAGAGCAGCTGCTGAAAATCTGATAAGGTAAGGGAGCAGTCTGCAAGTACAGAGTATTGCTCCTGTAACCCAATCCCTAACTCAGCAACAATTTTCCTTCTTGCCCCAGCCACACTCAGCTTGCACTAAAGGCTGCAGTCAGACAAAGACAATGTAGCAGACACTGAAAAAGCCCAGGGCTCTGTGTATGCTCATCAAGTCTTTCCTGAGCGATAGACACTACAGCCCTGATCCTGGTCCGTGTTCCAGCCCATTTATGCTGTGTGAGCATCATACTGGGGTTATAACTCAGCTAGATGACCCCCAAATGGGAATTCCCCTACCTAGTTCATTTATGGGTTTCCGTGGGCAGCATAGGTCCAAAAGAACAGCCTAGCCCTAAACCCATGTCCCCTTGCAGCATTCAGCAAAAAGGAATGGTTGAGGTGAGACAGGTGTATGGATGGATGACTCTAACCTCTGGCTACTCTGGGATGAAGGATGGCTCCATAAGGAGCTGATGGTAGCAGGTATATTTAGAGCAGCTCCAGGGCTGCTCTAACTTACACCAAGAGCTATGCCAGTGCTCAGAATCTAGAGGGTTCATAATGGTGTACAGCCAGCTTTGCTCTCCTGATTCATAGACTTCATCTCTGCTTACTACACTGACAATAAGGGTTGGGTATAAGTATAATTCAACCATTTGATTTGTCAGGACACCAAACCAGTGTCACTCAGTGCTGGGGAAAATGGAGCAAAAGCTTCCAATTTAATGTTGCAGTCACTTGAGTGGACAAACCTAAGACTTCAGTGAGCCTCTCTTAAATTTGGTTTGGTCTGCTGTGCAGAACATTTATGAAACACTGCAGGGGTAGGGGGCCACGGTGACTAGGACACAACCATGGTCATATGGAGTGAGTACTTCCAGCACAAAGGAAAGGCACATTCAGAAGTGCAACTTAGGTAGTGGGAGAATCCATATTTGCCTTTGTGGCGAGATAGCTCAGTGGTTTGAGCATTGGCTTGCTAAACCCAGGGTTGTGAGTTCAATCCTTGAGAGGGCCATTTAGGGATCTGGGGCAAAAAAAAAATCTGTCAGGGGACAGTACTTGGTCCTGCTAGTGAAGGCAGGAGACTGGACTCAATGACCTTTCAAGGTCCTTCCAGTTTTAGAGATAGGCATCTCTCTCTCTCTCTCTCTCTCTCTCTATATATATATATATATATATATTTGTGGGGAGGGATAGCTCAGTGGTTTGAGCATTGGCTTGCTAAATTTGAGGGGGCCATTTAGGGATCTGGGGCAAAAATTGGGGATTGGTCTTGCTTTGAGCAGAGGGTTGGACTAGATGACCTCCTAAGGTCCCTTCCAACCCTGATGTTCTATGATTCTATAGTTTTGGAAAAAAACCATGTGACTCCAGGACTCTTACTAATGTTATTAAAGCAGACGCTGAAAACAAGCTTCCCAGTGTGTGTGTGTTAAACCATTCCAGAGCTAGAAACACTACTCCAACAGAGAGGGCTGCTGTATGTTGGGAGATTGTGTGTGAAGGAATTACAGTAACTAGGAAACTGCTGGGAAATAAATCTTAGTAGATGTTCATCAGAAAAGCATCCCAAATGTTTAGTGTCTACTGCTAATGCCTAACATCTTCAAAGCATTGCACACTACGCCAACAAACCCTCTCGGTGTCTTTGTGAGACAAGCAGGAGTTAGTATCTGCATTTTACAGATGAGGAAACTGAGGCAGAGATGCTAAGGGACTTGCCCAGGGCCACACAGTGATCAAGTGACAGATCTGGAATTAGAATGCAGGAGTTCCTGATTTGCAGTCCCCCGCTCATTCATCTAGATGAGGCATCTTCAGAATGACATCCTCTTCCTTAACTAATAAGACTATTTTGCATAAATCACTGCAGAGGAAAAGAAAGCAAGACCAGGTAGTTGATTTGTGAATTAAAGAGAGAGAGAGACGGAAGTGTTTCCTTTAGCTACAAGTAGGGCCTTTTTAAGAATAAGCTGTTTAAATAAAGTGCTGTCTGTTGGTGTTCTCTGAAACTGTGTCCCTTGTCCCAGTTAGGAACCCAAGAAAGAGAAATCCAGTTCAGAAGAGATTATCTCACATGCTTGTCTGAACAAAGTGAGCCATCATTTAAGCTTCATCCAGTAGCTCCTCAGCCCCCTTTTTTTTGTATTATGTCCCCTACATGTTTGGGGATTCCAATTATTTTGACAGGTGAGTTAATTACAGGAAAAACATGTTGGGAAATTCTTCTCCTTTCCATGATTAATCATCAAAACAGAATACAATTTAGACTTCTGGCCTTGGAATTTGCTTATACATGAATTTTGATATCAAACAGGATATACTTTGTATACTTTGTATGAATTCTGTAGCACTTATATAATATTTTCAATTCATTTCTGTTTCTTGGTTTTCAAAGGTTTCTCCTATTACATTCGTGAGCCTGCATGGACTCCCTCTGTTAGCTAATTAATATCTCTCAATTTTTTGACCAAAGGTTTTGCTTGTCTGCTGGATATATAACTTTGATTCATCGGGCTTTAGATCCAAGTATTTTGGGGGGCCATGTGCCCATTAACAATGTAGCTTTTAATACCAGTTTTTCTCATATTAAGGGTTCAGGGTAAATAATCTCTCACTGTCATTTTTTATTTTGTAAGTCGTTTTATTTGTGCTTTGATATTAATGATGCCACTTTCCTTTTATGTGGGAAGAGGAGATAACTAAATGTGTCCAAGTAGTTAAGTGCTCAGAAAGACTCTTCCTTCAGCATACCGTCTGTTTCTACTCACATTAAACATGTGGAACCATGGCAAACAAGGCTGTCTTGCCTAATGAGTGAGATTGGAAACGGATGTTGTGTGCTGTGGGATCAAAATGATTACTGCAATTAACTATTGAGAGAGCAAATATAAAATTTTATATCATGCTTACCTTATTCTGCATCCCCATAATTGCTGAATGGAGGGCTGAGGCCAATTCTTCAGTGGCTGTTTACAGCATTTGGAAATTGAAAATCTGACTCTTTAAGAATGATGTCCTTTCACAGGTAGCACTGAAAGATAATGTCCCCTTTTTCTCTTTAATACACAGAAAAAGTGCATCTTGCCACCCAGTCTACAACTTGGCTTAATTATTCCTAATCTGAGTGACTATAAAAAACACCTTCTACAATTTGTTTTCTTGGACCAAATCCAAAGCTGGCCATTGCATGTTATGCTGGGCTTGCAAAATAATTTTCTGGGACCCCCCAGACTAAACTGCCTCCTCGCGGCGTTGCTAACTCCTCTGAGTCTTGCAATATTTGGTGTCTTTCTTAAAGCCCTGCTTCTGGAATCATGTTATTAAGTGAGAATTTCAGTTTTCATTTTTTTTAAAAAGGAAAATTTTTCCTGTGTACCCCACCCACAAATGAGAATTTTCCTTGAATCTCTCATACCCCAAATCAAGAAAACCATGCCTGTGGATTTTCTTGGGTGCCCAAGGCCAGTTCTAGGCTCTTGTAGGTACCATCAATAATCCATTATTTTTAGGGGAAATCACAGCCACAAACCTTCAGTCCTAATGACCCGTTTACACTGACAAGGCTCTTGACAGCAAAAAAGGACTAGACATCTCTTAAGAAAAAAAATTAAAGCTGAGATCAGTCTTGTTGCCTATAGAGTCTCAAAATCAAGGGAATTTGCACCTACGTATTCCAGAGGCCCCATTGACTGGTTCTGACAACACAGGGTTCTTCCTACATCTCTTGAAATGTGCATGCTCTGATACAGGACCATTGAAGTTCCCTAAAGTAGTAGTATAGCCAGCAAAAATGTTATGAGTGTTGTGTCATTCTGTTGCAAATTTGCTTCCTGATGATAATGTGGGTGAGGTAATATATTTTATTGGATCAGCTTCTGTTGGTGAAAGAGACAAGCTTTCCAGCTACACCGAGCTCTTCTTCAGGCCTGGGAAAGGTACTCAGAGTGTCACAGCTAAATACAAGGATGGAACACCGCATGTTGTGATATGCATGTGTAGGACCCATGTTGTGGGGGATATTGATCATCATAGCAGCAGAGATATGTCTACAGGTTTTACATCAGTTGTTCTGGCAGGGTCTGGTGCTGCTTTCAGTTGGTGTGTCCTGGTCTGTGGGGAGCTTGCTTCTGATGATGAGCTTGGTGACGTTGGTGGATTGTTTGAAGTCTGGAAGAGGGAGTTCAGGAAAGATTTCTTTCAGGATGTAGTTGCCATCATAATTGTTTAAATAAACCTCCTGTGGGTTCCAGTGTGGGATGGCAGATGACAACGAGGGGTGTGCAGTCAAAGGCTTTTTTCCTCCTGTATTGAAGCAAGTTCCCTTGGAGTATTTGGGTGGCCCATTCCATGATAAGGTCTACTTCTCTGATGAAGTGTCCTTGTTTGGTGAAGGTGTTTTAAGTGTTAAGATGTGTATCCCTGACTTTCTCCTCAGAGCATATTCTGGGGTTTCTGAGTGCCTGGCTATTGATGACAGATTTCTTTTTGTGTTTGGGGTGGTTACTGGATCTCTGATGGTAAGTAGTGATCTATGGGTTTCTTATATGATTCCACTGTTGAAACTGAGAGGAAGTTGATGCTGGGGTGGAAGTGTTCTAGAGAAAGGTTGATGGATAGATGGTGGTTGTTGAAATTGTGGACTTGAACTTCTGGAGAGGAAGAGTATGAGGAAGGAATAGGAGGATGAAAATATCAATATATCTCAGGTATATAATTGGTTTCATGGTGCATTTGTCCAGAAATTCTTCCTCGGGGTGGCCATGAAGAGGCTGGCATGTTGGGGAGCCATCCTAATACCTATGGCTGTTCCCATGATTTGGACAAAGTGTTTGTTGTTGAATGTAAAATGTTCATGGGTGAGGATGAAATGAATGAGTTTGGCAATGTGTTTGAGATGGATATCTGAGTGTTGTCAATTATCCTGTAGATATCTGAGGCAGGCAGGCATGCTGTCGTTGTGAGGGATGATGGTGTATTAGGAAGGTGGCATCTATGAACTGGCGATGATTGTGTTCATAGAGAGGTTGTTAATGTTGCAGAGTTTCTGGAGGAAGTTATTTGTGTCCTGTAGGAAGGGGGCCCTTTGTGTGGTGAATGGTTTGAGGATAGTTTCTATTCCTCCTTATTCCTTCAATAAGAGTACAAGGCCAGATAGGATGGGCCTGCCTGGATTCCCTTGTTTGTGTATCTTGGGAAGCATGTAGAATGTCCCTAAGTGGGTTCGTGGGGCATGAGGTTGTAGAGGTTCTCATGGCGTTGTTTGGGGAAGGTTTTGATGATATCCTTAAATTCCTGGGTGAATTGTCGTGTGGGGGTCCTCTTTCAGTTCTTTATAGTAGCTGGTGTCAGAGACTTGTTGGCCTCATTAATGTATTCATCTTGGTTGAGAACTACAATGGCATTCCCTTTGCATATTATGCATATGTTTCTGAGAGAAAGACAAGTTGCAATACACTAGATATTAGTGTACTCCCACATAAAGATTAAACATACCAACAACAACAACAAAACTATTGGCCTGCACATTTATATTGTTTTTTACATCCACACATAGAGAAATCCAAAGAAAAAATATGCTTCCCTAAATAAAGTTTCAATAATGGCCTTATTATAGAGTGGGCTGGTAGCTCCACCTATTATTAAGGTAGTTCAGAAGTTCCCATGATAAGACCCTGTTTTCAGTTACTTACAACAAGTGCTGTCAAGTGATTAAAAAAATTAATCACGCAATTATTTGCACTGTTAAAGAATAATAAAATACCATTTATTTAAATATTTTGGATGTTTTCTACATTGTCAAATATATTGATTTCAATTACAACACAGAATACAAAGTGTACAGTGCTCACTTTATATTATTTTTATTACAAATATTTGCACAGTAAAAAACAAAACAAATAGTGTTTTTCAATTCACCTCATACAAATAATGTAGTACAATCTCTTTATCATTAAAGTTGAACTTACAAATGTAGAATTATGTACAAAAAAACTGCACTCAGAAATAAAACAATGTAAAACTTTAGAGCCTACATGTCCACTCAGTCCTATTTCTTGTTCAGCCAATCGCTCAGACAAACAAGTTTGTTTACATTTGCAGGAGATAATGCTGCCTGCTTCTTGTTTACAATGTCACCTGAAAGAGAGAACAGACATTTGCATGGCACTGTTGTAGCCAGAGTCACAAGATATTTACGTGCCAGATGCGCTACAGATTCATATGTCCCTTCATGTTTCAACCACCATTCCAGAGGACATGCATCCATGCTGATGACGGGTTCTGCTCGATAACGTGGTTCAGTTCTATAGTTTCCGCATCAGAATGTTGCTCTTTTAAGACTTCTGAAAGCATGCCCCACACCTCATCCCTCTCAGATTTTGGAAGGCACTTCAGATTCTTAAACCTTGGGTCGAGTGCTGTAGCTATTTTTAGAAAATATTGGTACCTTCTTTGCATTTTGTCAAATCTGAAGTTCTTAAAATGAACAACATGTGCTGGGTCATCATCGGACATTGCTATAACATGAAATATATGGCAGAATGGGAGTAAAACAGAACGGGAGACCTACAATTTTCCCCCAAGGAGTTCAGTCACAAGTTTAATTAACATATTTTTTTAACAAGCATCATCAAGATGGAAGCATGTCCTCTGGAATGGTGGCCAATGCATAAAGGGGCATACGAATGTTTAGCATATCTGGCACATAAATACCTTGCAATGCTGGCTACAAAAGTGCCATGCAAATGCCTGTTCTCACTTTCAGGTGACATTGTAAATAAGAAGCGGGCAGCATTATGCCCCGTAAATGTAAACAAACTTGTTTCTCTTAGCGATTGGCTGAACAAGAAGTAGGACTGAGAGGATTTGTAGGCTCTAAAGTTTCATATTGTTTTGGTTTTTTAAGTGCAGTTATGTAACAAAAAAAATCTACATTTGTAAGTGGCACTTTCACGATAAAGAGATTGCACTTCAGTACTTGTATGAGATTAATAAAAAATACTATTTCTTTGTTTATCATTTTTACAGTGCAAATATTTGTAATAAAAAATGTGAGTACTGTACACTTTGTATTCTGTGTTGTAATTTAAATCAATATATTTGAAAATGTAGAAAAACATCCAAAATATTTAATACATTTCAATTGGTATTCTATTGTTTAAAAGTGTGATTAATCGCGATTAACTTTTTTGAGTTAATCGCGTGAGTTAGCTGTGATTAATCGACAGCCCTACTTATAACCTTGCCAAACTTTAAATGTTTGGGTTGAATTTTTCCATGCTGGATGTCTGCTTTAGGCTGAATATTTTTTTGAATTTCAGTTCCGCCATTTTCTAGAATAAGGCTAGGGAAAAATAAGTTGTTTTGCCCAAGTACAAAATTCTTGCGACTTTTTCTATGAAAAACTCAAAAGCCCCCCATGCTTTGGAGCAGAGACTTGAAATTTGGCAGAGGGGAGAAGGAGCCGAGATGCAGGGGTAGAACTTGGACTGTCTGGAAAAAGAGCTTGGGACAAGGAGACTGGACAAGGATCCTTGGGAGGGAGATTGGGACTGAGACTGAGTGGGGATGGAGAATGTTTCAGGGGCAGGAAATGCAAATGGAGGCTGGGTGGGGGAGAGTGACAGATTAGGTGAGGAACCAAGAGGGGGAAAACTGGGACTAGCTGAGCAAGGAGACTGGAACTAGGATTAGGGGGGACACTGGGACTGGGATGGGGGTTCAGAGTTGCTTAGAGTAGAAATTGTAGGCACAGACACTGGGATAGAGACCCTGAAGAATGGACACTGGGACTGACTAAGTGAGAAGAATGGGACTGAGACAAAGGGCAAGGAGTGGGGAACAGACCAGACTGGGACAGAGGCAGGTTGGAGAAGAATGGGCAGAAGGAGTCATGCTTATAGGGAATGAACAGGAGAATCTGTGCCCACTAGCGCACACATCCCTCCAGAGCCTAGAATGGAGACCAAGATTCCTGAGGCTCACCATTCCTCTGCTATCAACAAATAGTTGTGAAACCCACTTGCAAAGTGTCCCATCCCCCCTCTAGTGTATCCACATAAAGTATGACAACCTACTACTGCTATCAGTTACCCGTACCAGACATCTGTGTGGTGGATCTAATGTCCCAAGCCCACTGATAACCCATGTGGATGTCAATATGATGACACATGATGGAATTTATATTTTTTTCTTTTTTTCCACACACATAAACTATGTTAAAAGAATGTTATTAAGGTTGCGAAGTCAAGCATTCAAAAATCAGGAAACGCTAGAATTAAGGTTGTGTGTGAGCATTATGATAAACTGTTTAATTACATGATCACACTCTATTTTCCCACAGGACCCCTTCCTGATTCAGTGCACAGAATGCACCTGCTCTGGGGATGAATCAGGGTTGTGTAGTGAAAGAAGGCTGTTCTCTGTAGGACCCCCTACTTTATTTGTTACTGAAATGGGAAAGCATGTAGTGAATGAGGCAAGGGACTGAAGGAAGAGAAGAGAGAATCTCATGGTTATGACAGTTGAATGCTGCCCTCGAAAATTGAATTCTATCCCTGCCTCTGCCACAGAGTTCTATGTGATATTGGGCAAGTCACTTATACCAGACTTTTCACAGGTGGTAACTGATTGTGTGATCCTCATTTTCTGGGGGCCAACTTGAGATCTCAAGCATACACACCTACATCTGAAGTCAATGGGAGCTGTGCTTTGAACAGATAACATGTTATCTTTCTGTGCCTCAGTTGCCCCTCTGTAAAATGGGGATAATACCATCCCCCGTTCCCAACCTCACTGGGGTATTGGGAAGATAAATTAATTAATATCTGAGAAGCAGTAAGTAATGATAAGTACCATAAAAAAGCCCAGGAGTCTTCAGAGCAAGATTTAAATAGTGTGCAGTAAATAAAATATGGGGCCACACACGGAACAACAAGGAGAAAACAAAATATGGAATAGCTGCTCAGTACTAGAGCACAGTACATTCTGTGCACTGAATGACCCTAGGGTCCTGTGGAAAAATAAACGTAATCACGTAATTACAGACTGTTTCATAATGTATACACAGAAGTGGGGGCAAGTTCAGGTTGCACAGGTGCATTTCCTAACTTTTGAGTGCTTGACTCTGCATCTTTAATAATGGTCTTTTAATATGTGTGTCTGTGTACTTCAGTAATGTGCTGTATGTCTGGGGGAGGGGAGAAGAGAAAGGATCTAGAATGTAAAAGGCAATTTCTGTATCCAAGTGCAGTTCATCGGTCCTGTAAAAGTTGTGCCATCCCATTTCTACTGAAAACATATTCACATGCAATGAACATACTTCTAAAGTTATGTCAATATAAGGCAACCTTAATACAGGTGATATCTACAAGCATCACAATGAAAGAAAAATATGGGGAATTTAAGAGACAAGGTGGGGGGGGGGGGGGGACAGAAAACGATTAACACAAATCCATGCAACCTGAAAAGGAAAATCATGAAACAGCTTGCAAAAAGTATGCCAACGAAGTACTAATCTAGCCAGGCACAGGGCTGAGAAAAGCTATTGAACAATTTCATTATGTCATCCTTTTCAAAGGGAGAAGAATCCTGCTTTCCTATTTCATGATAATTGGATGAAGAAATGTGGGTGGAAGCCCAATTCATTTCAGAGTTTGATGAATTATTTACTAATTAAGGAGAAGAGCAGAGAATAGTGTGTTCTATATTACTTTGATATGAATGTTCCTTTTATTATATTATTTATACACAAGAAAATGTTGCTTTTATTAACTAAGAGGTTAATCACTGGAATGGGTTGCTTTGCATTCTTTGCAATCACATACATCAGCAAATTGGCTAATTTTATGTGAAGAAAATAACCTGGCAATTTTTCGAATACTTATCTGTACGGTGCAGTTTAATATCATTTTGCACCGTATAAAATGAATAAACCAGCTGGCCTGATATTTTGGCAGTCACACGGCACCTTGTAGGATGGCAGACTCTCAGGTTCAGGAGCTGCTTCAGGGCTTGGATGAATTGCAGAGGTGACAAAACTGAATGGGAGAAGGTGAGCTGAAGGGATGGTGACTTACTGCAGTTCCAGCCAGACTAGTTAAGGAGCAATCTTGAGGATGACCTCAAAGGAGGCCACCCAGTTGTCTTCCCAATTTATAGTGGAATAGCTCAGTGTCACTGTTATATTTTCATCTAGTGGTTTAATTGTCGTAATGAACTAATTACTGCATATTACTGGGTAAAATCAAAATTACTTGACTGTGTGTCATAAACCCAAGTAGTGCAGCAACCAAAGAAAGTTCTTCATGTCCTCAATGGGTAAGGAGTTGAACTTCTGCAGAGGAAGAATTTGAGTTCTGTCCCGATTGCTGCAATGAAGTCCTGTGTGGCCTAAGTGCACAGTGTAGTGATAACCATGAAGCTGGCCACAGATTATTAAATGTTAATGACAGATGAATTAAAATGACAATCCCTTTATATGCGACAAAGGGTCCTGTGGCACCTTATAGACTAACAGAGGTATTGAAGCATAAGCTTTCGTGGGTCAATACCCACTTCTTCGTTTGCATCCGAAGAAGTGGGTATTGACCCACGAAAGCTTATGCTTCAATATGTCTGTTAGTCTATAAGGTGCCACAGGACCCTTTGTCGCTTCTGCAGATCCAGACTAACACGGCTACCCCTCTGATACTTGAATCCCTTTATATGTTACTCTGCTGTGAGGTTGCTCCAACCAAGCACATTCATAGAAGATTAGGGTTGGAAGAGACCTCAGGAGGTCATCTAGTCCAATTCCCTGCTCAAAGCAGGACCAACACCAACTAAGGGGGGAGGGATAGCTCAGTGGTTTGAGCATTGGCCTGCTAAACCCAGGGTTGTGAGTTCAATTCTTGAGGGGGCCATTTAGGAATCGGGGGGGGGAATCTGTCAGGGGACAGTACTTGGTCTTGCTAGTGAAGGCAGGGGACTGGACGCTATGACCTTTCAAGGTCCTTCCAGCTCTATGAGATAGGTATATCTCCATATATTTAAATCATCCCAGCCAGGACTTTGTCAAGCCGGGCCTTAAAAACCTCTAAGGGTGGAGATTCCACCTCCTTCCTAGGTAACCCATTCCAGTGCTTCACATTCAGTTGTTTACACTTTCTTCAGATGTCAGCATCTAGTAGAATCAGCGCTATACAGACAGGATCAAAATAGTGGAATTGTGTGCCAGAAGGAGAACAATTTTTCATTTGGACATCTCTACATATCTAGATCTAACCAAACTACAAAAGAGCCTGTACCATAACAGTGCATACCATTTAGAAGTGCATTGGTTTTTCTTTCATTCAGATTGTTAAAAAACATATGTTCCCTAACCAGAAACACCTACCTCTATAATATATGTATACATAAAAATGAATCCCTTTCCATAAATGAGTCTGTTTAGATTCCCCTCATGTGCAAACCTCCCATTCTCCCCGCCATTCATGTGAAGCCATAGATATATGTAAACTCCTGTCACCAGACATTAAAAAGGTTTACATTCCTTCAGAACAAAGCTTGGGTTGAGGATGTAATAAACCATTTAATGATTTGTATAGATTTCATGAAAATGTATCATTACCCATCAGATTTTTTTGAAAGTAAATAGTTTTATTTAGGTAGAATGAATACAGGTTTTGAAATGTTAATGGGATTATAGCTTTAATCGTAACCACACGGGATTTTATCAGATAGAGACAAGCCCAGCCAGCTAGAGTGCATCATATCTTCATAACAAAGAGCACAATCCAACCAAACAGAGCTCTTTTGACTGCAGTAGAAGCTCTGGGAACTATCTGTGCACCACAGCTAGTGAGGCTGTTTCTTGATTTTGAGGAGTAGCATCTCTCTAGCATAATCATTCCACAGACTCCCCCTTTCTGGGGCACCATAGTCCAGTCCATTACTCTGTCCAGCATGATCATCATCTATAAAAATCCAGCTCTTGAGAATGTTATCAGGGACTCGGGTTAACTTGATCAGGAAAACCCCAGCATCCCAAGGCAGTGGATGCATTCTTTAGGGTCTACAGCCTGAGTTTACTGGCCTTTCCCTTGGGTTGGCAGCTGTATTCCAAAGTTCAGCCACGGAAAAGTAGCAAAAGGCTCTACAGTCCAAAGATTAACATCCAGCCTGTCTAAAATGTGCAAATTAGAGGGAAAAAGAGTAGTAAAGGCTGGGGAGCCCAAGCAAAACCAACACAACGATGGTAGTGGAAGAGAGATCTTCTCTGCACTTCCCCAGTGATCGTAAGAAGACTTGCTCTATTGCATTTATGGTTAGTGAGCTTTTAATTGTTATGAGAGCTGGTTGGAAGATGGAATTTCCATTTTATGGGAATAATGACATTTTGGGAAAAAAATTAATTCCAAGTTGCAACAAAAAGTCAATTTTTGAAAATTTTAATGTAATGAAAATTCAAAAATATGTTGATTTAGAAACATTGAAACATTTTGATATTGTGAAGTTATTTTGATAACGTCAAAACATTACATTATATAATACAATGTTAAAATATTATATCAAAGTTGAAACAAAATGAATTGAAGTATTTGTACCTTTCTGTAATGAAGTGTTTCAACAATATCATCACAAAACAAGAAAAATCAAAAGAATTTGTTTCAACTTTTTCCTGTCTAAAATTTCATTGAAATTAACAGGGTCACGTGAAATGTTTTGATTTCAACAAAACTTCATTTTCAAATGGAAAACTGTTCTGTCAAAAAAAAATTGACCGACTCTAAGCATGATTTTGTTTAAAGTCTAACCCAGAAGCCTCCATCCCCTATACATGGTGCTACATGGGGGAATGATTCCCGGCTGTGTGGGGTATAGAACTTCCCCAAAATGAGGCACTGTAAAGTACTGATCACAGGGAGGTCCCCTCCTCCTCAGACGCATCTGCAGATCACTTCCACAAAACTTTTCTCTGGTTTGATTTGGGGCATCAGTAGCAGCAGTTTATTGTTTGAGTCCAGACTCCTGACCCACACATTGAAAATTGCTAGATTTCTTCTACACCGCAGTTACATGTAGCTCATCTTTATTTTTACCTTTTTAGCATCCAAAAGAATTTGCAATTAAATATCACTCTTCAGAGAGGAAACTCTCAAGGCACTTTACAAACTATGGTCTATATCCTGCCATAGATTTTTACACAGGCTTTTCCTTTATTTCAGCGCATTTGTTCCACCCACCAATTAATAGATTTTATATAGCACCTTCCATCTCAAAGTACAGCTTATGGACTGATCAGAAAAGGTGCTAAGCACCTGCAACTCTCAATGAAGTTAATGAGTATTGCTATTGCATATCTCAGGACCAAGCCCTAAGGCTAATACACAAACTACACAGATGGCTCATTTCATCCACCTTAGAAAGGCAGCCACCTCTGGCATGAAACATGCACATTTTCAGCAGTGTTCAAGAGACTCCATGAAAGCTTATAGTAGGATATCCAGCTGAAACATAAATTGTCAGTGTCACACTCTGGGGTGCAATCCAGGCCAGTGAGGGGTTGTGTCATCACCTGCCTTGTAACCCTGGGTGCCTTAAAATGCTCTGCTACTATCACTTCCTTGTCTGGGTGCTCCCTGCCAGCATACCAGCATGCATTGAATGTACATGTAATAAGTAGCTCTGGGCCAGCAACTCTGACTCCAGCCGCCTGCTTGTTACACCACAGCCAGGCTCTGGCCTCCACTAGCCTTGGTAACATCTAGCAAGATGACTCGAACACCCCTCCTGTCCTGAATGTTCCCAAAACCATGTGCTCTGCAATGCCCAGCCCTTTTCAGAGCCTTTCAGAGAAACTGAAATGTTTGTTTTCTCCTCTAAATAGACAAAATGCACAGTTTATCACTTTAACTGGTGTTAACAATCATTTCAGTGCAAGCACAGCACTGACATGGTTCAGTTGAAAAGTAAAACAAGTTTATTAACAAAAGGAGTTAGGATTTTAAGTGAATTCAAGTATCAAGGATAGAGATAGAAATGGTTCCAAGCAAATAAAAGTGAAAAACACTTTTTAGAGACTAACTAAGACTTAACAAAAGGTTCAAGGTAAGATTCTTATCACACTACTTTCCAGCAAGATGGTTGACCACCCCCATGGTCAGGATCTCCCACAAAGTCCAAAGTGCTTGGTTTCTTTGTCTTTATAGGTGAAAGATAACTCAGGGTTCATCGGCCTCTCTTTTATAGTCCAGTGAATCTTTTAAATGGATTCTTCTGAAGGTTATTCCTCCCTCAAAGTAAAGCTCATTCGAGCTGTGAGGAAGGCTATATGGAGTCTCATGGTGAAGGAAGTTTCATGATGGTTTCTCCCCCTTCTGGTGTTTGCCAAAGTGAAAACTGATTGGTTCCTGCAATCTCCTCCCCCTGCCATGATGCTCAGTGGTTAGCTTCTTTCCTTTTTATATGGCTTGGTTTAGTTTACTTTTAATGTAAATGCATTCCCATTGTCTCTTAATGTTTCTTAGAAGTACCTTCAAAGTGGCAGAACCACATCATTTTGGTGAGGGTGGGGTAACATCAGCCCTGCCTGGCAGACACACATTAAGAACATAGTTTCCAATATGTTTGTAATTTTGCATTTGTCCTCCATACACACACCATGCAATAATGTTAATGATCATCAGTATGATATTAGCTTTTAGATACAGGTTATGGGATCAGTGAATTGGGGTATACTGAACTGGTTAACCAGCTGAAACTCTCTACCAGATACCAGTGAGGCCCTTGCCCTCTTGTACTGGGGGGCTGTTAGGGTCACTGTGAGAAAGCATCTCAGTGCCAGAATATGGCCCATATTTGTGATGGGTAGAATATAGCCTCATTCAGCAGGACAGGGAGTAAATTAAAACTACTTCTCTGAGGTAAGGGACGAGAACTTGTTCTGCCCCTAGAAACTGCATTAGCTTCCAGACATGGAGGGAATGGCCTTCCCTAAGAAACCAACATAAAAGAGGGTAGAACTAGCTCCTCTCCTTCCCAATGGAAACTGTGAGCTGAAGGCAAAGGGCCAGGTGGAGAATTTCTGGCAAGATAAAAATAAAGGGGAATTCTGTATTATCAAAGGAGCACAACGACTTTAGAATTCTGATCTGTCCATTTATATTTGTTCTAAGGCAGGGCCAGTCTGTGTCACGATAAAGCCAACACACTGCACCTGAGCAGTCAGATGCAGAGTTCATTTAATCTGGCCACATCTGGGGTAGAATGTGGCAACTAGATCTCAGCTCACCACAATATGATGTAAGCAAGGTCTAAATGCTTCCCTGACAGCTGGGTGGGGAAGAGACGTTGGGTGTGTGTATGTAAATACAGTTTGCTCCTGCTCTGCTTACATATTCAGCTGATACAGCAGTGTCAAAGTGATCAACTTTGGCTGGTGTTGGGTACAAATCACCTTAGTACTGAATGCAGGGATAGTGAAATATGGTTACCAATGTTGTAATTATTGCAGGAATACAGGAAAGCAGGACTGTGCTTAACCTGTCCCAAAGGAGGGGGCCACCCTCAGGTGAAAGAACCTCGTTAAGCCAGGGACTCGAATGTCAGCTCCCTGTGAAAGTAAGAGGGATGGGGGCAACAAGAATACCCCACTGTTCAAATAATAGAGCTAAATAGGTTTCTTTAGGAGCCTCTTTGTTATGTTAAATACCCAATCAGAGCTGAAATCAGTTGTGGTAGGACTGTATTTCTGCCCTGCCTGCTAAGAGCTGAAAATTACTGAAAGACTGATGTGCAGAGGTCACAGCAGAGAGACAGGTGGCAGCAGAAGGCAACTGATAGCTAGTGAATGAGTGACTGGTGTATCGTAGAGGTGCGATGAGCGGCCAGCAGGGCGGCTGGTGGAGAGGCATGGCGGAAGCAGCGAGCAGGCACCTGGCTGGTGAGCAGCCATAAGGGTGACTGTCAGAGAGGTGCATCGAGCAAGTGCCCGAGCAGCGGTGCAATTAAGGTACCTCTTCACCCCACCCTGGGAGAAAGGTGAACTCTGCTGATGCACCTATGGACTCTGGGTCTGCACTGACCAAGGACAGCAACTGTGAGTGGGGTGCAGAGAAGAGTCGGGCATGTGAAAGGGACTTTTGGGTTGCTGGACTTAAGAACCTGAGGGGAAAAGGACACTGCCCAACCTACTTGGGGGTGGGTCTTTTACTCATGATTTATGTTTATGAACCCTGTTTGCAGTGTTTTCCCAAATTAACTCTGAGTTGCTTCCCTCCTTTTATTAAAAGTTTCTTTTCTACATTCAGACTCTGTGCTTGTGAGTGGGGAAGTATTGCCTCTCAGAGGTGCCCAGGGGAGGTGTATAACTTTCCCAGGTTAATGGGTGGGGGCTCGAGCCGGTTCAATGGAAAGGAACCCCTAGATATTGAACCCAGCCCTGATTGCTGCTGGCTCCACCTGGCAGAAGTGTTACATTATAGACAGGGAAGAGAAGAAACATACTGTATCCAGTGTTGAAACTGCAGGATGCGTTTTAGATGGGGGAGAATATAGCTACTCAAACTGTAATTTGGTCATGTGACTAGAGCTAACACTTCTACCCTTACGAAATATGCCATGGGATCCTTAATGACCACAAGTGGTCAGGCCCTCAGTTTTGTGTCTCTTCTTAGACAGATATAACAGCCATTATAGATCTAGATACAACTAACTGCTAACAAAAGCTGAAACTTTTATATTTAATGAAGCTGAAGATCTAAGAGCAAATAGCAACTATTGAACTTGTTATGGCCAAACCTAGAGTCTGATTAAGTCTATTGGGATATTCATTCAAACAAGAAACCCATTGGGCTTTACAATTCAACTCTCCTTGACTATTAAAGGAATCACTAAGTTCTGTGTGGTCCGTGGACACAAAAGTACTTGGTCTGTACTAAGACCAGGGGAATGAGTTGTTACATTGAGACAATGCTCTCTTGTCCATGTGCTTCTACCCAGTAAAGAAATTTCTATGGGATTGAATACTCTAGAACTGGATTCTGACATCCAGGACACACCATGGCTTGAAACAAAAGACTCTGTGATCAAATAGCTCTCATATCATAAGAACATAAGAATGGCCATACTGGGTCAGACCAAAGGTTCATCAAGCCCAATATCCTGTCCTCTGACAGTGGCCAATGGCAGGTGCCCCAAAGGGAATGAACAGACAGGTTATCATCAAGTGATCCATGCCCTGTCACCCAATCCCTTCTGGGGATTTGCTTCTGGCAAACAGAGGCTAGGGACACCATTCCTGCCCATCCTGGCTAATAGCCATTGATGGACCTATCTTCCATGAATCTATCTAGCTCCTTTTGAAGCCGGTTATAGTATTGGCCTTCACAACACCCTCTGGCAAGGAGTTCCAGAGGTTGATAGTGCGTTGCGTGAAAAAATACTTTCTTGTGTTTGTTTTAAACCTGCTACCTATTAATTTCATTTGGCGGCCCCTTGGTCTTGTATTATGAGAAGGAGTAAATAACACTTCCTTATTTACTTTCTCTATAGCACTCATGATTTTATAGACCTCTATCATATCCCTCCTTAGTCGCCTCTTTTCCAAGCTGAAAAGTCCCAGTCTTATTAATCTCTCCTCATACGGAAGCTGTTCTATGCCCCTAATCATTTTTGTTGCCCTTTTCTGAACCTTTTCTAATTCCAATATATCTTTTTTGAGATGGGGAGACCACACCTGCACACAGTATTCAAGGTGTGGGAGTACCATGGATTTATACAGAGGCAATATGATATTTTCTGTCTTATCTATCCCTTTCTTGATGATTCCCAACATTCTGTTTGCTTTTTTGACTGCCGCTGCACATTGAGTGGATGATTTCAGAGAACTATCCACAATGACTCCAAGATCTCTTTCTTGAGTGGTAACAGCTAATTTAGACCCCATCCTATGTATATGTATAGGATTATGTTTTCCAATCATCATCATTCACAATTTGTAGAGTGCTTCAGGATCTTTCCATGAAGGGCATTATGACTTAAATTTTCCAAAGTGACTAGTGATTTTTGGATGCCCAGCTTGGGATACATTAAAAGGGCCTGGTTTTCAGAGGATGGTTACTCAGCACTTTCTGACAATCAGGCTTCTTTGAGGTGTCTTGCGCTGGGCACCACAAAATCACTAGTCATTTTGGAAAATGTAGGCCTCTATAAATATAACTTATTGTTATTCCAACAGATACATTTCAGTTCAGGAAGGGAGAGAGGTCATTCAATATAGGTTTTAATGCACATTATGCATGCGTTGGCCATTTTATCTGCCTCAGTTTGAATTTGCTCTTCTGCCAGAGGAGTGAGGTGTGTCTTGGCCCACAATTTGTTTTGCCTTTTCATGGTGGCTTAGGAGCTCCTCTTTCACCATCAAGGAAGCCAGTGCTGTGACTTCCAATGTGTCTTTTGGGACCTACAAATGCAGGTATGGCGAGTCAAACATTATACATTCCTTTTGTCCAGGGAAATCAGGTTGCAAGCAGTGAAGGTTGCATCTTTTGGGCTCATTTCCCATTGTCAAAGCAGTGGGTGTGTTTTCTCTGTGCTGGGACTTTGTAGCTCTTTGTTCTGCAAGTCTTTGGGTTTCCTACCGAATTAGGTCTTCTTGTGTTGCATTGAGTTGTTTTCTCCTAGTGATATTTCCAAGCAGTGAAGGTGTTTGACAGTCCCTGTGTCACGATGTGGTCGTTTTATCACTTTCTGGTGCCTCTATGTAAAGTTTCTCAGTTTATTAAAACATACAAACATCCACCATGACAAGGTCGGAAGAACAGTGAGCTATAGGGGACTTGCATAAGCCTCATCTCCTGTGAGGAGGTCCTGCATGGTGCAGTATCTGAGATATCTACATGGCTTCTCACGGAAACCCAGGGATGCTCAATCCAGACATCTTGTGGCCAGAGTCTGATTGCTTCCACAGTTTATCCTGGCGCTGGAAACCATACCCAAAGGGTGAGTGGTTTCTCACCGGTGGAAACTTGAATCTGGATTGACAGGATTTCTGGGTGAATTAATCCAAGCTTGGAGTCCTTAACAATTCTCTCCTTCCTTTGAGACTAAAAAGGCTAACTATTGGCACTTTCCTCAGGTTTCGGAAGCGTTAACCAGAAGTTGCCTCCTATGTGACGTGCATCTCAGTGATGAGCCTTCCTATAGCAATAGGGAAAGAAAAAAAAGATGGGTTTTGTTTAATGCAATTCAGTTTTGTAGTAATTTTCTATATATGCAAGTGTTTTCTTCTGTATTAGTGTTCCGTTCTGGTTTATCATCTCTATTTCTAGAGCAGACATACTTGTTATGGCTATATAGTATAGACTGATCTATCTCAGTTTAGGCCATTCAGACAGATAATACAAAAGACACTGGGACATATTCTGATCTAAATAATACCAGTGCAAATGAGGAACAACATCACGGGGGCCATGAGTCACAGTTCGTAGCAAAGGAGCTGCTGGGTCTCAGCCCCTTTGGCAAATCAGGCCACTTACTTCGGTACCTAAATATGGATTTCGGTGCTTTGTTTTAGGCACCCAAGTTTGAAAATGTTAGTCTTAACTTCATTGTGCTTCAGTTTCCCCATCTGTAAAACAGGGATATTAATCCTTTCACACCTTTATAAAACATGTTCAGATCTAGTAATTGAAAATCACTATGGAAGTGTTAAGAATTATTAATAATAAGCAATAACAGTGTTGGCCTTGTTCAGTCTTCCTCATTCAGAAAGATGGTCTTTGTGACAGAGACCCTTGAGAGAGCGAGAACTAAAGCAGTGATAATAAATGGGGAGAGCCTCAGACCAGTATTGGGGAGCCCGACGTAGCTTTGTTTATTTCCCTGTTGGTAGTGTCCCTTTAGAATAAATAAAAAGGTTTTTGCCTAAATAAAAGTTTTACAGACAGGTTCCCTGTCATATAAATACTGAACCATTATACTAGGCACAAGATTTACTCTTCCCCTCATATGTATATAGTAGCACTGGATCTAAACGTCTGTAGATAGGCGCATTGTATATGGTAGACAAAGAAGGGCTGCTTCTAGGCAGCAGCATGACAGACATCGGGTATTTGTGTGATATTTTATATAGGTCACTTGATCTTTTTAAACCAGTCTGTATTGTTAAATAGACAGCATACATATTTTAATAATATTGTACTGGTTGTGTTAGCCCCTATAGCAGTTCAGTCTCAGTAGATTAATTCCTTCAGTGTCCTCTGGAGGTACAAAGTGGTACCCATATGGATGTATAACATACATCCTTCTAGTGTATACAAATTAATGGCACTGCATTAGCATGGGCTGCTCTTTGGTGCTGATTTCTTCCTGCACTCCAGGGATTAAAGGCGCCTCAGACTATCCAGATGTTCAGTGGCTCCTGTAAATGAGAGATTAGCTATTTTTGCTACTGCTGCTCTTTCCTCGGCTCCCTTTTTAAAGCTGATATTTTCCTTAGGAGCTTGCTTAGTGTCTGAGTCAGAGGAATCTCTTCCCTGAGGTATATCAATCAATAGGCTGCACAAGAAGAGAATCAAAGTGTAGAGGAGGTAGACCTGGGTTGTATTAATTTGTTTACAGGACTCGCCTTCCAGGGCCCGATGCATTCATCCTGTGGTTTCACTTTATCCTGTGAAATACAGATCAAACACAGTGGTATTTTTCAGTGTAATAATAAGAATAATAAAGAAATCCATGTTCTTGCAAACGTGTCTTTTGTTAGTGCTAGACAAAAGTGTCTCCTTTATTTTCAAGCTAGCCTTTAAGCTAGAGGTGCAGGTATCAGAAATAGGACGGTATCTAACTCCCAGATGCCACCAACAATGACTTCCCAGGAGAGAAATAAGAAAAGTAGCCAAAATGGATTCCAATAAATGAATGCCAGTTTAACATCTACCAGGCCTGTCTTTTGTATACATAGGTGTACTCAGGATCCTGCTGTTCCAAGAGCTGTTCAAGCATAGAATAAGTAGAGTTCCAATGAGACGAAACCTTCTGCCTCAGCTGGCATTTAACAAGCTGTTTTCTTGCTACAACTCAGTCAGGATTTTTCTAACCTTCCCTGAATCACTAGATTTCACATCCTACCCTAATACATACATTTCCAATGTTCTGGTTATCACACAGGAAGTAAATGATGAACCAACTTAAGCAGAAAGCAATGTTGGGTATCTATTACTAGTGCTGCTACCATCTTTCATGACAAAGGGGAAACTTGGCTTATAGACTGAAAGTAAGCCAAGCACCATGCTGCTGCTGCATTTCTTCTGTTGTCTTTCCTGCAGCATGATCTTTTGCAAATCCTGAAATCTACCACACTATAGGCCAAATTCCACCTAGTGTAACTCCAGGTAGACATTTGGCCCTCCATATTTTTTAATATTGATTATATCGGATATGTTGGTGATTGAGGCTACAGACTTAAACCTGAAAATATTTGATTTTTATTTGTTGTTGATTTTGATGGATAATACTCTCTATTTTATTTGACTTTTATCATTTTAAGTTTTCGCACCAATAGGCAATTAAAACCTTTCAGTCCAGTGCTGGGCAACCTGCAGCCCATCCAGTTAATCCACTGGCAGGCCGCAAGACAGTTCGTTTACATTTTCACGGCTGCCTGCAGCTCCCAGCGGCCGCGGTTTGCCGTTCCCGGCCAATGGGAGCTGCAGGAAGCAGCGCAGGCCACAGGAACATGCTGGCCGCCGCTTCCAGCACCTCCCATTGGCCAGGAACAGCGAACCGTGGCCACTGGGAGCTGCGGGCGGCCACACAAATGTAAACAAATAGTCTGGCAGCTCGCTAGCAGATTACCCTGACAGGCTGCGTCCGGCTCGCAGGCTGCAGGTTGCCCACCACTGCTTTGGATGCTCTGTAGACCAGTGTTGTGGCGCTCCAGGATGGGTTGGGGAATATAGATCTCCAGCTTGTCATTGGAGGATTCTGTCTCCCCCCAGAAAGGATTAAAGGGGGCTATTGTAGTCCTAGAGCTACAGGTGGGGTGAGAGAGAAAGATACCTGTGAAACAATGCTTTTGGCTGGAGGGCTTTAAAAGCATGTGTGATAGCCTTCATCTTGGCTAACACCAAGGATTTAACTGGGGACCACCAGAGCTCAATGCATAAGTCTCTAAATCTTGAGCTAGAGAGCCAGGTTCTGTAGCTGGGGGCTATAACAAACTCTTATCCTCTGTGGATCAGGCACAGAGAGGGACATGTAACATACACTCACTAGTGAGTTATACTTCCACCTCTTCCAATTGTCCTGGGGGTGAAAGATTATTTACCCCAATGAGACCATTGTTTCCTGGTGACAACTCCATTTTGGACCTCAGGGATTGTAGGCCATGTTTTAGTGAAGAAATATATATCTCCTAGCAAACAGGTAAAATGCTGATCTCCATGAGAAATTCTCAAATCCCTACCAACCTACATGCAATATAATAAGATCATACTCTCTATACTTATAATGGCTGCTATTGCCTGGCTTTTTCCATGACACTGGAACCTGGGGATGGAGTGGGAGCAAGAGAGAGTGCACAAGGCACTGCAGTTAGATTCATCAGAGTAAGAATCATTAGGGCATGTCTGTACTTCAAGATGAGGGTGTAATGCCCGGCTCGAGGAGACATACTCATGCTAGTTGTGATCAAAATAAAATGCTAACAGTACAGTGAAGCCGCAGCAGCATGAGCAACGAGAGGGGCTAGACGCCATGAGTATGTACCCATTCAACACACGAGGAAGGAATGTTGATGTGGCTACACTCTATTTTTAGCATGCTAGCTCAGTTAGAGCTAGAGCAGGTAGGTCTCCTTGAGCTGGAAATTATATCTCCAGTTCGAAGTGTAGACATACCCTAAGTGTAGAATAGCTGATCTCTAAGAGCCTCCCATAGCCTCTATCCAAACCAGTATTCTTTCCTTCCATTTTCATGACGATGTATGCACATTCGTTTTATACTGAGGTATATAGTTCTAAATCTGATAGTTTTACACCATTAATTATCTAATATTAATATTGAGATATCAAGAGTCAACAAATCCAAATACTTAGGATTCAAGTGAATATATTTTTGCCTTCAAACCAATTCTGAATCAGGAAGACATCACATACCTAAGCGAACAAACAAAGGAAAAAGCCTAGAAGGGGGTAGGAACAAATATCAGTGGTGAGCTAGCATGTCACTTTGTTGCAGCGGCCAATAAAGCACTACAAATCCCCCAAGCTCTTTTGTTAAACAAGCTCTGTTGAGGTTAAAGGAACCCCAAAAGCAGATGAAAAGACTTCTGGTTCTGATCTCAGGAACAGCAGTACATGTGGAGAAGGAGGGCAATAATAAGCCGTGGTGAAAAGCACCAAGAACAACAAGGAAAGTTAAAGATCAACCCAAGAAATCTCAACCTCCCCATAATTTATTTTTAATTTAATTTCACCTTTCAGTGCTAACAAACATAGGGTGTGGGCTTTGTCGGGCAAAATTGGGTTATCTGACTGAAGAATCATCCGTGCCTTGATTTCATTCAGGAACTATAAACCATGGTGACCAGGGACTGGTATTCAGAAGCTGTAGAATCAATAGTTGGACAAAAAAAAAATCACTGTTGTTTCCTGCCACTACATCAAAAGCATGACGGTCTGTCAAAATGGTATTCTCCCCTACAGTCCTTTGGAAGCTCAGAAGTTTCATTGGATTCTGAGGATACACCATTAAAACAGATCTCTCACCCTGATAGGAAAGATGTACTGTGATCCCCAACTAACAGCCAATGATAAAGGAGTAACATTTACAATCTCCAGTCCCGACCAGAATACCAGGTTACAGTGTGACCAGCTAGATGTTGAGCCATATGCTTCTTGGGCAGTGCCACACTTGTCATGACATCCATACAATCTTGAATTAGCCTGTAAGAATTCTCTTCTACAGGAATACTAAAGTCACTAAGAAATAGCACAACCTCACCTCCACCCTGATTCTCTCTCTCTCTCTCTCTCTATATATATATATATAAATAAAATTTATATAATTTCTCCCTCCAAGTCCCTTCCTTACCTATCAGCCTTTTTTTCCCACTTCCCAACCCAGCCCACAATCCCACACCAAACTCCATCTTCCTCTCTCTGTCAGCTAAAATATCACAACACTCCTCAGGGCTGAAACCATGTCTCCCTCAGTGTCTGGGGAGTGTCTACCACATAATGGGTGCTACCACAATTTAGGCAATAAATAACAGTAAAAATCACCTTGATTCTTATCAGCCTCTCCTTGAACTCCAATGGCTCCTTGTTTTTTGAAATACTGTATTACAGAAGGGTGATCTCTGAGGTGTAGCATTTTCTTTGCTGGGCTCCAGCCAGCTCTTCTGTTCTTCTGCATTTTTCTTCATTGGCAATGTATTGGCTACCCTACACCTATTTTATTTTTTTCTCTCAAATTCCTCCGTATATTAAGAATTGTGTCCCCTCTGGACAAGCCTTATATCTAACTCACCTGACAGTATATTTCTGCTGTACTTCAGCAGGAATAGGTCAATGGATAAGAATCTCTCCATCCCTAAACCTGCTTCATTGTTAACAGTTGTGCCTGTTAACATCAAAATATAATGTTCTTGGGAAATGAAACTGCTTTTCCATTTCAGTGCTGCATCTATAGCTGACTTATTTGGATCATCTCAGAAGGCTTAGGGGAATGATCTCAAACATTCCTTCCTCCCTACTCACCAATGGCTTCTGCTTGCCCTATTTCCATGATTATACCTAGAAGCTCCTATCAGTATTAATTTCTATGCTTGGCTTCATAAAGCAGGTTTAATGCCCTTTACATTTAAATAAGCAAAGGGACCAGAATGTTTGGATTATGACTAAAAACAACCATCATAACTAATTTCTCTTGCTTTGAAATTTAGAACTAGATTAAGGAAGGATGGAGCTTCCCCTCTTTTTCTCTCTTCATTCCATCTTTTAGTTAATCCTTGCAGCTAACAGTACAGGAGTAGCTTTATTTGCAGATTGTCCATTCCTAGGACTAATCAAAACTGGCCACAGGATGTCACTATTACTCCACACACATACAGTAAACGAGATGTTTGTTTATAGAGGGCCAGTGTCTGATTTTTCTCAACTTTCAGCATGGCATTTCAGGACAGACACCTAGATGTTACTTTCCAAAAGCCATAGCCCTGTTCACTAGAGATGTGCAGAATTCAGAGATATTTGGTTGACAGGGTTAATGTGAAGATTTTTGTTTGGGTTCAAACAACCCTTGGGGATATGACTGAACTCAGCCAAATATGATGTTGTTTCAGGTCAAAGTTATGTAAAGCCTCTGAGTATCAAACAGTTCCCATATACAATCTCAAATCTGCCCAGGGCCCTTCAAACTCAACCCAGATTTATAAACCTTGTGGCAAAATAGAGTTTCAAATTGGTAGCAAAACCCAAAGGCAAGCTACAGATTCATGTTTTGGATTTACATAAGAACGGCCATACTGGGTCAGATAAATAGTTCATCTAGCCCAGTATCTTGTCTTCTGGCAGTGACCAATGCCAGATGCTTCAAAAGGAATAAATAGAACAGGGCAATCGTCAAGTAATCCATCCTCTGTCATGCAGTCCCACATCTGGTGGTCGGAAGCATGGGGATACCCAGAGCATGTGGTTGCATCCCTGATCATCTTGGCTAATAGCCATTGATGGATTTGTCTTCCAGGAATTTACTTAATTCTTTTTTTAATCCAGTTATGCTTTTGGCCTTCACTACATCCCCTGGCAATGAGTTCCCCAGGTTAACTGTGCCTTGCATGAAGAAGTGCTTCCTTTTGTTTGTTCTTAATCTGCTGCCTATTAATTTCATTGGGTGACTCCTGGTTTTTGTGTTATGTGAAGGGGCAAATAGCACTTCCTTATTCACTTTCTCCAGACCATTCATGATTTTATAGACCTCTATCATATCCCCCCTTAGTCGTCTCTTTTCCAAGATGAATAGTCCCAGTCTTTTTAATTTCTCCTCCTACTCTTAATCATTTTTGTTGCTCTTCTCTGTATCTTTTTAGATTTCTAGTATATCTTTTTTGAGGTGAGGTGATCAGAACTGCACACCGTATTCAAGGTGTGGGCGTACCATAGATTTATATAGTGGCATTATGATCTTTTTGTCTTATTATCTATTCCTTTCCTAATGGTTCCTAAGACTGTGTTAGCTTTTTTGACTGCAGCTGCACATTGAGCAAATGTTTTCAGAGAACTATCTACGAAGACTCCAAGATCTCTTTCTTGAGTGGTAACAGCTAATTTAGACCCCATCATTTTGTACATATAGTTGGGATTATGTTTTCCAATGTGCACTGCTTTGCATTTATTAACATTGAATTTAATCTGCCATTTTGTTGCCCAGTCACCCAGTTTTGTTACTTTGTAACTCTCTGCAGTGTCCTTTGGACTTAATTATCTTGAGTAATTTTTTATCATCCGCAAACTTTGCCACATCATAGTTTACCCTATTTTCCAGATCACTTATGAATATCTTGAACAGTACTGGTCCCAGTACAGATCCCTGGCAGAGACCTCTATTTACCTCTCTCCATTCTGAAAACTGATCATTTATTCCTACCCTTTCTCTTCTGCCATTTAACTAGTTACTGATCCACGAGAGGATCTTCCCTCTTATCCCATGACTGCTTACTTTGCTCAAGAGCCTCTGGTGAGGGACCTTGTCAAAGGCTTTTTGAAAGTCCAAGTACACTATGTCCACTGGATTACCCTTGTCCACATTTGTTGACCCCTTCAGAGAATCCTAATAGATTGGTGAGGCATCATTTCCCTTTACAAAATCCACGTTGGCTCTTCTCCAACAAATCCTGTTCATCTGTGTGTCTGAATATTCTGTTCTTAACTATAGTTTTAACCAATTTGCTTGGTACTGAAGTTAGACTTACTGACCAGTAATTACCAGGATGACCTCTGGAGCTTTTTATAAAAATTGGCATCACATTAGCTATCCTCCAGTCACCTGGTAGAGAAGCTGATTTAAGCAATAGGTTTAAGTGGTAGGTTTATTCTGAATGTTTTGCCTAGTTCTGCTCAATGTAGGGTCACACAAACTGAAGAGAGAAAGGCATTTTTAATTTAATTTTTCCATTTACAATATTGCAGCCTCAGGAAAAAAAGAGTAAGCATGTGACTGTGAACTGGGGCTGAGCAAAAGCCAAACAGTACAGCAACAGGCAAGAATGTCTGTTTAGCAGGGGGAAATCTTCATAAATACAGATCAAAACAAGGTAACATAATAAGCAAAAAGAGTAAAAAGCATAGTTCTCTGACCTGGGGAATCCACCCTCAGAGCCAGGGTAAGGGAACCTGAAAATTCTCCTCTGCCTTTCTCTGCTGAGCCCATTCTATATCCATTCCTCTTCTTTTTCTGAGAATTTATGGTCTGTTATGCCTTAATTCTGATGTCTTCCAGGATTCTCAATCTTTCTTCCACACTAGTAAATTTTAACACTCCCACCATCTCATCTCACTCACTAGATTTCTTAATTCCCCAAACTATGCCTTCCTGAAATCTATTATACTTGCACTGCTGCCTCCTGTGAACTTATTCTTTACTATGCTAAATTCAAAAGGCTCATGGCCACTGGTACCCTATTACCTTTCTCACCTGGGTACTGTGAGGCTTCATGCATTAATGCTTGCCAAGAGATTGGAGAGGCTGTGATGGAAAGCACTACAGAAGTGCAAATATTACTGTGTTCTTAATCAGTGCCTCCTCATGGGTAAGTAGAAGACCCAGGATGGCTTCCCCACTGGTTGGATTCTCTATTGTCAAGATCACAAAGGGGTTTTTATCTTTATAATTTAGGAACCTATTTGATGCGTATTTAGCTTTATCTGTTAACCAGTAGATTAGTAGATGCACTAAAATCCCTGAAGAAAATGGTGTCCTGTAGTTTCAAGTATCTCCGGGGGTAGTGCAGGTCAATTAATTTTTGTTCTCTCTCCTCCAGTGCTGTTGCTGCCATGGCAATAGAAGTAAAGGATCAACTGGCCTATAAATGGAAAAGAGACTGTTAAAAGATGCTTATGGCCTCATAGCCTAAGCTAACAGCATCACAATTACCCACCTGCCTTTGATCATAACTGAGTTTCCTTTTCTTTCCCACTTCTTCTATCTTGTCTGTGTTTGGTCAGGGAAATTTACTTGACAAAACTAACAACTGCAGGCAAGACTTCACAATTTGCCTTAAGAGGCAACACATAATAGCTGCATTGCCCCAGGAGATGACCAGAGAGGAAATTGTGACCTTAAGGGTATGTCTACTGGAGCAGGAGATGTAATTCCCAACTCGGGTCAATATACCCACATTAGCTCTGATTGAGCTTGCATACTAAAAATAGGCCTATAGTCATGGCAGTGCAAGTAATGGGATGGGCTAACTGCCTCAGTAGGTATGTAGTTTTCTGACGGGATTGTACTTAGGGTGACTAGATAGAAAGTGGGAAAAATCAGGACAGGACAGGGGATGGGGGTAATAGATTTCTATATAAGAAAAAGCCCCAAATATCAGGACTGTCCATATAAAATCAGGACATCTGGTCACCCTAACTATACTCAGGTAAGTAGCCCATCCTGCTGCTCATGCTGGGGTGCCTGCTCTTCTATTTTCAGCATGCTGGTTCAATCAGAGCTAGCATGGGTATGTCTATCTGAGTGGAAATTACACCTCTAGTTCCAGTGTAAACATCCCCTGAATCACAGTTCTCTCCCTGATTGCCCCCTTGCTCTGGGGATGAAGCAATTGGCTACTGGTCTATATTGGTAGCAATTAACTTCCCCCTCCATGCCATTTCCACATACTGGGGAGGAGGGTAAAGTCAAGGCTTGCCCACTCCCCCCCACCTGCATGGGAGTAGTGGAAGCAGTCCCATGGAGGCTGCTTCCCCCCCATTCCATTCTGGAATTTGCCATGCATGTGGGGCAGGGATCATCCTGTGTGGGGCAGGGACAATCTTGCCCATAGTGAGTAGGCTGAAAATACTTAGTTGCACTCAGTTAATATTTCCAATCACTTATAAAGAAAGAAGTTCCTGCACAGTTGTATTCCTGCACTGTTAGTAAAATGGATTTACATTGCGTGTGTGGTTATAAAGGAGTTAACCTTTGACAATGAACAAAGGACCCTGAAGTCTGTGTCCAACTAACCATAGGAAGCACAAAAATACCAGCTATTTAATCCTTAAGCCATGACAGTTCTCTGAGGCAGATGCCCACTGTCATTTCTCCTTTGTTTTCCATCCCTGTAATGGGCTGGCTTGCCCCTTTAAGCGTTAGAGGCCTGGAACCACCCAGCCTAGTTATTAAGCAGGCAAACCTGAGTGGGTATCAAGAGATTCCTCTCTAAGAGCTACAGGAAGCTGCGGGAAGGCTTAGTGAGAGATAACTAAAGGAAGCTGTAGCAGAGACTTTAGAAGAGCTGCTGTGAGCAGGAGTTTATGTGTGTCTCCTGCAAGAACCTGGCCCGGGGTGGGCCTGAAACCCAGAGCCAGAGGGCTGCTAAAGGCTGAGGGCCAGCGGGAGCAGACTCCCTGTGAGTATAAAAGACTCCAGCCAGAGAGGCTGAAGAAGGCTAAGGGCCAAGAAGAGCAGGCTGGGGGAGGGCGAGGGGGGTGAAGAGTTGCCCCCCAACTGATTGTTTTTTGCTTTATGCCAATAAATTAGACCCTGACAAAAGGGGCATTACTGGAGGGAAAAAAAGACTGTGGACTTTTTAAGAGAGTCTCTGTGTTAAGATGGAAACTGAGGCAGGCCTCAGCAGAACCACACTTGGCCAGAAAGGGGCACAACAGGGCAGGCATGCCCTGTCACAATTCCTTTATCCAAGTAACTTTCTGTATCTGGAGTCTCTGTCCAAAGAGTCTCAGTCCAAAGATGTTTATCTTAAAAATTTCATGTTCCTCACCATCATCCTCACTGTTGAATCCCTGGCAATATTAACTCTTTGGACACAGAAGACCACCGCACTTCCTCTTCGATCTTTCCAGTTACAAGAATTATCCCACCAAGTTTCAACTAGGCTCAGTAGTCATAATTTCCACGAATTACTAACACTTCTTGTGCTTCACTTTTGCTTCCCATAAACCTTGCCCTTGTAAATACACACACAAGTGCATCAATACACTTCTCAGGCCTCATCCTCCCTGAATCACTTTCATCAGTGCAAATCAGGGATAACTCCACTGAAACCAACGGAGTTTCACCAGTGTGAAACTGGTGTAAGTAAAATCAGAGTTGGACCACACACCCTTCTCCTGCTGTGTCATAACAATGCCACCTTCCACTTTATTTTATATGTTAAAAGCACATGCCATATAATCTGAGCAAAACAAAAGGTAGCCCCTTCTCTTCCTTCCTATTTTATCTACGTATTCAGTACCTATCACCATAGTATCTAATGCAAAGCCTGCCTAACAAGCCCAGTAAGTTTTGAAGAAAATTGGATGGCTCCCATCTACTTCAGTAGATTCTGTCTAACCCAAAAAGTTCTCTCTCTTTGCAGAAGGCAATCCAACGTTCCTTAAAATCCAAGTTCTCCTTCTGTACCAATGCACTAAGGGGGGGGGGGGGGGAGGGGATCCCCGAAGATACTTCAGTGCCTAAATCTCAGATTGTGGGGATGCCTGAATCCCAGTTTTGGCTTCACTACGATTCATAAAAAATCCCAACAAACTTGTAGGCACCTAAACTCACTTTGCCCCTATGTTTTTGCAGTAAAAGGTCCTTAGGCACCACGCATGCGCACTGCTACTCCACACTAGGTGTGCAGATACCTGTCTCCCAGTAGCGCAGCCATGTCTGGAGCGCAGGGGGAGCGGCGCTATAAAAAGGCACCTCCCGCTGTACTCACCCGGCGGCGCTCCGGGTCTTCGGCGGCGGATCCTCACTCACTCCGGGTTTTCGGTGGTACCCGCCGCCGAAGATCCGGAGCACCGCCAGGTGAGTGTAAGAAGCGGCGCTTAAAAAGAAGCGGCGCCTTTTTTTAGCAGCACTAAAAAAGGGCGCCGCTTCTGCTCAAGGGGGAGCAGCTGCTCCCCCTGCTCCCCCCCGGCTACGCTGCTGCTGTCTCCCACCTTTGCCCCTGCGGTGATTCACGAACCAGGGGAAGACAGGCATTTGGCTGCCTACATTGCGTGTGGGGCCCAATCCGGGAGGCATGCTCGGAGGCTGCCTACCAGATCAGGTCCCATTCAAAATCCAGGAGGAGGTGGTGGTGCCACCCCTTATAACTTTTAGGCTGGCCGTTGGAGCACTCACCTGTGGTATGGGAGACCCAGGTTCAATTCCCCACTCTCTGGCAGACAGGGAGAAAGAATTTTAACAGGGGTCTCCCACCTCTCAGGTGAATGCTTTAACCACTGGGCTTTGAGATATTCTGATGCTGGGCTCCCTCAGTCTCTTCTGTCCAAGTTGTTGCACAGTGGTTCAGTGGCACCTGCGGCCACATGCATTGGTAGTGGCTAGGAGCAGCAGCTCAGGTTTGGCCCAGCCGGCTGTCTGTCATGACGAGCAGGTGACAGGTCCAAATTTGAGTGACTGACATTGTAACTCCCTTATAACGGGGGCCAAAGTGCATCTCAGGTCACAACAGGGGGGCTGTGGAGCCAAACCTGAGTGGGCAGGGAGCAGACAACATGGCTCCTCCTTGCTGCTGCCATGGGGCTGGCTCCTGCACCAGGGCTCCCCAAGGCTCCACTTCCAACAGCCTGTGCCCCCTCTCGAGGATGGAGAGTGACCAGGGTTTAAATTCAGCCAGAGGTGTCTGGAGCGGAGCTCTGGTAAATATTTTCAAACCCACAGGGCAGAAGCCCCGAGCCCCAGATGGGCAGGCCAGGATGGAAGGTGGAGGCTGAGCAGCTGGCATGGCACTGGGGCCAGCAGCTGCAGTGAGCATGGCTCCACAGGGGTTGATGGTGCATAACTTGTCAAAAATGTCTGGAGGCACCTGTGCTCTGGATAAATAATGAAAGAGTGGTTGGAGCAGGGGGAACTGGACCCTCAATCTCCCATGTGGGTGCCCTACCCACTGGGCTACAGTCTCTCTCTCTGGCCCAATTGCTGATGCACTGTGGATATATACTTAGTCATTGGGTCAGAGACACAGCGAGAATAATTCTGTAATCCAAAGGTTAGGGCACTCAGTAGGAAGGAGGGAAGACCCTGGGTCCAGTCCCCCTGCTCTGATCACTCTTTTATTATTTACCCAGAGTGCATCAGCTTCAACAGAGAGGTTGAGAGAGCCCCAGATCAGAATATCCCATAGCTCAGTCACTACAGCACTCTCCAGAGAGGTGGGAGACTCCTGGTCAAATCCTTTCTCCCTGTCGGCCAGAGAGGGGGGAATTGAACCTGGTCTCCCACATCCCAGGAGAGCGCGCAAACCATTGGGATAAAAGCTATAAGGTGGAATCCCCCTCCGGCCTTTTTGAGTGGAGTGAGACAGCCACCTAACTCATTCTTTCAAAAAGCAAGTGAAGGGCCTAAGCTATCTGACTGCAGGCAGGTGGCCAGGTTCCCTTTCATGGATTGCTATACTGAGATATGTGCCTCCCTGCAGCCTGGATTTAGGTCCCTATCTCGGAGAGAGGGGCGGGGCTTAGCACTCTGTTGTGGTGATCTCCTATTGGTTAACTTAGGCAGTTCCCTGCCTAGCATGCTGGCTTTTGGGGATTGCATTCTACAGTGCCTCTCTCCCCCCATTCATTGTATTGGGAGCCTAGGCACCTAACTCGGCTTGTGGATCACAGCGTTGTTCCTGTGATTTTTCTAAGCACCTAAAAATTAGGCACTGTGATCCTCAGCACTGCAACGTCCAAGTTCCTTTGTGGATCCCACCTTACATCTCCAATATTATTGTTCCTTAACTCATGCTTGGCACTAGAAGGATTAGTACTGCTCCCACCTTCAGCTCACTTCTCAAGTCTCTTAAAGGGAACATGCAAAAGAAGAAAAAATGGGCTAATTACTTTTTTCCCTTGTTATTCTTTTTGTACCAAGAAAGCCCAATTGGATTGGGGTTTTTGTTGCGGGGGTGTGGGGAAGAGAGCGTATTTTTAACATTAGAAATTTCAGAAATTTGGAGAACTCAAAAATTGAAGAACTAATGAAAGGATGCATCACAAAAGCCAAGGATAGGAAAGTGGAACAGTTTAGGGGAAGGGATTTCTAAGCACATTGCTTTTAGTTATTGTATTGTATTTAACCACAATGTCTAATTAACATTTTGGAGAAAGTAGTATTTGTTAAAGTGTCAATTAAAGTGGAAGAGCTAACAACATAAATCCTCTGAGATACCCAATAAGTCTTCCAGTAAAACCAGAAAAAATGAGAGAGGTAAGCAGAACCTCAAACTTCTTTTATACCACAAAGGAACTAAAAAAGGTCACACACCCAGTGTTTAAAAAAGTTCTTTGCAGTATACCTTGAAGGGATTATTATATATCAAAACTGCCTTCATGGTTTTCATTTGTTCTTACATGAACTAGAGCCTACAGGAAATACCCAGCATTCTTCACGATATCTGGTAGCCTCTTTAAGGCTTCTGAGAAGCACAATATCTATCTGATTTGGTTTTTCATTGGACCCCAGGTGTCTAGGACAATATTTTTCATTGTAGTCATTAATCAGGATGACTTCCCTCTTTTTTCTCTCTCTTTGCTTCCTTTCAGTGCTTGCTTCTTTGGCACTGGTTCAACTGCTGTTCTTCCTGAAAACTGCTTCCTGCAGTCTCATCCTTCTATCTTATCAAGGATGGAATACCTATCGTGCATACCAAAATTAAATAGCTCTATAGACACTTCCACCTCCTTAGTGCTCCCTTGGTGTCACATGCCTCCACCTTCCCTCATATTCCACCTCTCCTTCTGAGGCCCCCTTTCAGCAAGGTACTTACCCAAGTGAGTGATTCCACTGAAGTCAATGGGACTACTCCTGTTCTTAAACTTCTGCAGGTACTTAAGTACCTTGCTGAACTGGGGGCTAAACCAATAAGTGAGCACTCAACAATCAGAAGCAAAGGGCAGTGGTGGAGAAAGAAAATGTGTGATTATCTGAGTGCTGGAGGGGACAAGGTTAGGAAAGAAGCAGGAAGACCTGTATAAAGGTATTCATCAATTTTAAAATTAAACCTAATCAGTCAACAGGCCCAGGCTGATGGGGTGGCAATAGAGGACTGATGGCTATTCAAACCAAGGCATTGAACATATCAGTAACACTTTATTTTTAGCACCTATATTTACATAGCAATCTGACATCAGGACCCTTCTCTGATTTATAAAAGCAATACAGTTAATGCTGAATTTAGTGCTTTAGATGTTAAACACCTTTCAGATATTAATTAATAGCAAGCCACCTGTCTCCTTGTACAGAACCCAGAGAGGAAGAAGAGCACCTGACCAATATATTGTGACCTGCTTATTCTTCATTATCTTAAGTACTAACTGAGTTGCCTTTAGGTACCAGCAGAAAGCACAGCAAGTATTTTTATAAATTATTTTTGAACGTATAAACATTCCGAATGCTTTCAGCTGACACTTTGTCATGTGTCTTAATAGATTTTCTTTGGCTTCCTTTACTATTTATCCACTAGATGGTACCCTATCCTTATCTTTTCCACTTTACCAGTTGCACCAGGGCACTGTCTATTATGATCAATGATCCATTTCAAGAATCCTCTAGCTCACTTTCTTTAGTGTCAGATTCTACTATCAGGGAAATATTTACACTTAATTTACAACATTCAGTGGATGTCAGCATTTAAGCGGGAAGGTGCAACTTCTAAAGATTCTTACCTATCTAAAACCTGTATGCCCCCATCTCAGAACCACCTTTGGAGAAGGTTAGTAGATCCTTCAGAAATATACAGCCAGTGTAACCAATATGGATCCCTGCTTCTGGGACTACATGAAAGCATGTTCTGCTTGTTCATGATTCCTTGTTCTGGAGGCAAAATACAAAACAGCTTCTTCCAGCATATTGGTACTTAAATTAAGATCCTTCTCATTTGGCACAGCATTTTCTGTATCATGTTTAGACTTTAACTGAAAGGCCAGATACTCAATAGAAAATCTAACACAACCCTGGACAATATTTTCCAAATATATCATCAAAAGTAGAACAAATATTATGTAATTCCTTCATTGGGCTCTCCTGTGACTCTTCTAAAAGGGATCAGGATAACCATGAACTTGAGCACCTTCTGAGCAAAACCAATTTCCTTGACCTAGCTTTCCCACAAATACACAGAAAAGAGAAAGAAAGAAATATATATTTTATATGCACATCATAATCTTGGTAGGTGCTCAAGTGCCATAGTGATGGGGAGCATATACCAGTATAGATAAATACCATCACCGAGATTTTAGAAAGTAGGAAACATTAATGGCTGCAATATTTTGTGGTGTATGGCATGCACTTAGTTGAAGTAAAAGCATGTCACACATCTGCTTTTTATTTTTCTGTAATCTCTGCCCTAGCACTGCCACCTGGTAGGGGGGCACAGCAGCAGGTGACTGCCAGACCTTTCACTTTAATGATATGCACTTGATGTACCACAAATGCTGCAGCTCTCTCCAATTAGCTTAATAAGCATTTTCTATTTTTCTATTTATCCCTTTCCATAAAATCCACTCCAAGACAGATCCACCAATCCCTGCTAGGGACTGCAAATGTCACCCCAAAAGCAAGAGCGAGAGACTTAAAGACAGCTCACGGATCTCAGACACTGAAGACGAAGGAACTCAGGCAGCACACTGAAAGGCATAGTATAAAAACCTAGATAGATAAGATCTCAGAGAGTCAGCATGGACGACTGATTTTCACCCTGCATCAGGAGATCTTCAACAATGCAACTAGCGCAGTTAGCTATACTCAGGCTTGAAACCAGATTGAATGGGGTCAAGGATATTTCCAGAGCTGTCTCACCACAAACTTCTCACCCTATTTTCCTAGGAAAAAAGGAGATTGAACAAAAACCTAACTGGAAAGATTCTGATAGTGGATCTGATAGTACTTGTACACTTTAGATTATTTTTACAAGGCAATTGAAAATGCTTCCGTAGTGTCTGCATCCCTTTTGTGTGATACACAGTTGTTAAGAGAACACTTAGAGTTATTACAGTGTTCGTTCCATACTGCCTTTGCCATTTTTATATTATCCGACGGGGAATGAAGCTCACTTATGCAACACAAAAGCCCTTCAGAGTTCTAACTAGTGTATTTTTCCTTGGCTCATGTAATATGATTTCATAGAATGTGCTTTGAGTGAATAATAGGTGTAATATATGTAAATAAATTCATAATAGAATTTAAACTTGTGATTGGGTCAATTTGCACAGATCTAGGCCAAATAGAAAGGAAATGTATTGGAAGGTTATGTACGTCTTTCTGCATTCACCGGCAGCAAAGGCATGGTTAAATATTGCAGACGTATGCTGATAGTGTTTAAGTGCTATCTAGATTTGTATCACACCAAATTAAACTCTAACTATGACTTTTCTGTGCTTAGGGAAACTGATGCATGGAGTTACATCTGCTAGCCTTTAAGGATCCCTAGCTGCTTTCCTGCTTATGTGTCCCTGATCCATTCAGTCCTTGTTGCTACCCTGGGCTAAATCACAAACACTGTCCCCCTGCGTTCCTACATGCCATCATGGTGACTAGCATGAGATGGGAAAATGCAGTCAGTTACAAAAAGCCTTCATCAATTGTCAAAATTCAAATACTAATATGCATCAACAGAGAATGCATGATGCTGTAGTGTGGTGTGCCTTTTTTATTGGCACGTATTTGAGATGGCTGTGTTATTCACAAGTGTCGAAGCAACTAAATTAACTGAAACTGCTTAGGAAAAATATCCAGGCATTATTGCTGACCGTTCAGTGCAAACCTCTGCTCAGTGTCTAGTGGCAGTCAACCCCCTCCCACTCTCCCCCCGCCCCCCCAAAAAAACAACTCTTAGGGTTTTTAAAGAATGGAATAGAAAATACTGAACATGTAATGCCATTATAGAAATCAATGGTATGTTCTCATGTGGAGTACTGTGTTCAGTTCAAAAAGGATATAGCAGAGGCAGGAAACAAAATGAGTGGAGGTATGAGAGGGAATCAAAAGATGTTTTGGAACCAACAGAAATGAAGACTGGACGTGATAGGTGTATTAAAAATAATATAATATAATATATAATTGGGTGCTCATATTTATCCTTTGTGATAAAACAAGAACAAGAGATAATTCAATCATTTTAAATAAAATACATTTTAATACTGATAAGAGGAAATACTTTTTAAAAAGATATATAATTAACCTTGTGGTAACAAAATATAATTGAGACTAAATTCTTAGTACAATTCAAAAGAGGATATTTTATTGTTTAGATTCTGAATCTGGATCTAAATCTTGTGGTTTGAGCTCCATATATCTACCATATCTATATCTGACAATCTAGTAGGCTAGCTGAAAATGGCTTTAACATAGTAAAAAGATTACTATGTTAACACCATTTTCAACTAGTCCATTAAATTGTGAGAAACCTGGATTTGATGCAATATGTTTGAAATCGTATGCTATGGCAAATCTTTTAAACTCTTGATGGTGAAATTGAGGTCCATCATCACTCATGACTGTATTGGGAATGCCATGCCTTGCAAACATTGATTTACTTTTATTAATGACTTGTTTGGCACATGTGTTTTCTAGTATAGATATTTCAGGAATAACGCAAAAAATCATCAAGAACTATAACATATGTAATCTACCAAAGTCTTCCATTTTAAAAACAGATATTTATTATGTGGAAATGTGCCTTCTCTTTATTATGTGTTAATATTTGTTTCACATTCATCCACTTTGCTTTATTGTGCACCAGGCACATAATTACAAATTACACACCTAGTGTGTTGTCACATAATAGCTAAGTCTGAGAAAACAGTGGCATTTAAAAAAAAAAAACCTGTCACATGGAGCTGCAGCAGCAGCTGTTAAGGGTCAAGGGCTCATCTACGCATAGAGTTATTCAGGAATAGCAGTTCTAGTTTAAATTCACACCCTACCTTAATCCTAATTAACTTTGCAGTGTAGACAAGCCCTAAGAGCTAGTCCACACTGGGGATTTTGCACCAGTGTAGTAGCTACACTGATGTGACTTCACCAGCCCAACCCCTATGACAGATGTGCTGTAGCAGTGTAAAAAGTGACTCATGCTGGCACAATGTATCAACACTAGTAGGTTACATCAGTATAGCTATACTGGGGCAAAACTCCTTATTTAAGACAAGCCCAACATGAGTTCTGTTAGGCAATTTAAATATTTCAGGATATTTTATTGTCAAGGCAGGTCAATCACATTGTAATTTATTCTAATTAGCACTGCTAAATTCTTCCCATGCAGCCAGCTGCTAGATTCTTCCCCTGCAGCTATGTTGCATTAAAAAAAGTACAAAAATCTTTTCTGCTTTATGAAAATGTAAAATAAAATTATTTCTAATCTAGTCTTTACAATCAGGAGCCCCAGTCACTGATCATTAGAATCAAGGACAAGTACTCTAGTACAGTGGTGGGCAACCTGTGGCCCGTCAGGGCCGTGAGACTGTTTGTTTACATTGGCCGTACGCAGGCACGGCTGCCCACAGCTCTCGGTGGCTGCGGTTCGCCATTCCCGGACAATGGGAGCTGTGGGAAGCATCGCAGGCCACAGGGACGTGCTGGCCACTGCTTCCCGAGCTCCCATTGACCGGAAACGGTGAACCACGGCCACTGGGAGCTGCGGGCAGCCATGCCTGGGGACAGTCAACGTAAACAAACTGTCTCGTGGCCTGCCAGCGGATTACCCTGATGGGCATGTGCGGCCTGCAGGCTGCCCACCACTGCTTTAGCATCTACGGCAGCTGGATTTTGGAAAGTAAAATCTGATCCCTGGAACCTAAGATAATTAAATAAAGCCAACTCCCATTGCGGTGAATAATCCCCCTGCAACCAGACTGCAGCAATGTTCACATCACACCATGATGCGACTATTGGATTCTTTGCAGTCTGAGTGCTCTTCCACCAATTGTAGGTACTTACAAGCCACCGCCCTGCCACCACCCATCTGAGCACCTCTCATATTTTTCCTCACAACTCCTCCCATATGGTAGGAAGTGTTGTTATCCTCATTTCACGGATGGGTGGAATGAAGCACTGAGGTGCAGGTCCTCAAAGGTATTTAGGATTGAAATCTCTGGAAGTTAGGATCCTAAATACCTTTGGGGTTCTGGCCCAGAGTGACTAAGGGACTAAGGGATCATCAGCTACACTAAAAAGTTAGGTTGACCCAGTTAGTTAAGTCAACCTAACCCCAGGTGTAGACCTAGCTACCTCCTCTCCGGGAGGGGGATTAACTACAGCGACAGAAGAACCCTTCTCGTCGCTGTAGTGAGTCTACACTGAAATGCTACAGAAGCACAGCTAGGCACTTTTAGCCCAGTGATGTGAGCTCTCAGTTGGGATGTGGGAGACCCACTCTGCCTGATATGGAGAAGGGATTTGAACTTGGGTTTCCTCCCAGAGGAGGGCCTGAACCACTGGACTATAGAGTCATTCTTGCTCTCTCTCTCTGGCCCGATGCATGTTTTATTATTTATATACAATAGAATAGCTTCAACAGGAAAGCTTTAGAGAAATCCACACCAGACTAGCCCATAGTCCAGTGATAATGGCACCCAGGTCTCCCACATATAAGGAATGCCTTGACCACTGGGCTAATGGTTATAAGAGAGACCTCACTCCAGCCATTTTGTGCGAGTGACATGTACTCAGGCCCCAAAGATAAAATAGGTGGGGGAACACCTAGCATCCCACTGGGGATTTAAGGCTGAAACAGACACTTAGGCACCTAGACTGAGGTAGCTGTGCACATGCTCACTAGCAGAAACTTGGATGCCTAGGGAACATTAAAGTAAAAACTCAGTGCCTAAAGATGTTAGGCAGCTCCAGCTTGGCAGCAGCTGAGGGGGGATTTTAAGGATCTCAGTGGCACTGACATTGGCAGTCAGGTGCTGACATCCTCTTGAGAATCTAGCCCTAAATGACTTTCCCAAAGTCACATAGGAAGTCTGTGGTTCAACAGGAATTTGAACCTGGATCTCCCAACTCCCACACTAGCACCCTAATCCTGGGCCACCCTTCCTTCCCACTCACTGCTGGGGACCCAAAAGGGAATTGATAATATTCCAAATCAAGTACTGGGCCAGCTTCCAAACCTTCATAGATTTGGTTCTGATCCCACCATTTGCAGATTAACATAAATCAAATTTCTGAAGCTATTTAGTAGAGCTGGTTGAAATTTTGCTATCAAAACTTTTAAAAAAACAAACCCGAAAAATGGCCTTTTTATCAAAATGAAAAATGCTCCCTGAAACTTTTGGGGGTTTTTTATTGAAATTTTCCAATTTTGGGACAAACCCCCACAAACTGGAAAAGAGTTTTCATTTTGGGAGAGTTATTTTTCATGGGACAGGTAAAAAGATATATTCATGCCAAGGATGCCATGTTGATTCTGCACTGTACTGGTTCCCTGCGTAAAGGAGTTCTAGCTCGAGGGCTTTAAATCTGGAACATTTCACAAGCACTACATTTAAAATACATAAATAATTTTCCCACACACCTCCAAACTTTGGGATCATGAACTGAACTTAACTCATCACTATCGCATCTCCTAGGGCTGGAGGAAGAGGAAGAAGAGGCGCGGGAATGGTTGGAAAGGTCTCCTTTGCATTTTTGATACTAGTCTTTGTTGTGACAGGACCCAAGAGAGCTCCTATGCAGTCAGGGCCGGCTCCAGGCACCAGACAGCCAAGCACGTGCCTCGGGCGGCGCCCTGTAGGGGGTGGCAGTCAGGGGATTCTGAGGCGGCGGAGGAGCTTCTCTCGCCACCCCTTCCTCCCCCCAATGTGGAGCGGAATAGGCGCGTGCTCGTCACGCCAGTCTTTGTGTGAGAGCACGCGGGCGCCCCACACAGGGGAGGAGGGGGCACCAGGCAGAGTGAGTCGGGCAGTGAGTGGGGCGGGCGATTCTCTGGGGGTGGGGAAAGGAATTCGGGCTGCGGCTGGGTAACGATGGCACTGTGCGTGCGGCCGGGAGAACTGCGGGGAGGGAGCAGCGCAGCACCCCCGCCCCCAGTGGGGCTGGAAAGTTTGGGGTGAGGTGCTGGGAAGTAGGGGCCGGCTGTAATGTCGGCTCTGTGGTGAGCCCGGCTCCCGCCCCATGAGTCCCGGCGGCTCCTCGGCTTCCAGCCCGGCAAGAGGCAGCTCCTCCTCGGGGGACTCGCTCTCCTGGGACGCTCCAACTCGGGGCCGAAACTTGTATTTTTTTCCCTTCCGGGCAGCACAGAGGCACCCGGAGCCCCGAGGGGTGGGCAGCGGCGGCAGCCTGGGCCGCCCCCAGGGCGCCGCGGGAGCGAGTCCGGAAGCGCTGCGTCCCTAGGACACCACGCCGCGAGGCCAGTGCACGGGAGGGGCCAGGCTGGCCGCAGCTGCTCAGACTGGAGCGGGGTGGGTTAGCAGGGCGGGGGGCAGCAGTCAGGGGATTCTGAGGCGGCGTTTTTTTTTTTTGTTGCTTAGACACTTTGGCGGCGGCCTTTTTTTTTTTTTTTTCCGCTTGGGGCAGCCAAAAAGCTGGAGCCGGCCCTGTATGCGGTACCAGCATGGCATGAAATGTTGGCACTTCAAAGATGACACACCAGCTACTTGGTGCAGCCTGGAGGGCTGCCTCTCTGAGACATACATAGAGCTCTCCCTGCAGAGCTTCTGCAAGACCACTGCCTGCATCCTGAAAGAGCTCTCTGAGAAGCCCCTGGAGACGAGGGTCTATGACAGGCCTACACAACATGCGGCCCGCGAGGGCTCACTGTGCGGCCTGCGGGGGCGGGGGGGGTGAGTAGGTGGGCTCACTGTGCGGCCCAAAATCTGGGACTGTGTCCGTTGGTCCTTTTTGCTGCTTGTCTCTGGGCTGGGGGTTGTCCCAATGCTGCAAAGAGGGTGTTCCCAAAGGAAGGTGCTTGCTTCTAACCCCCGAGGCCATCAGTATGTCTGCTCTTCTCTAGTCAGCCCACTTGACAAGTTTGATTGTCCTTGGTCTGGTTCCCATCCCCTCTCCAAGGGTTGCAGCTATCTGGAGGTGCCTGCCTTCCATGCCTTCCTCATTCACACCTCATTCATTCAACAGGGCAATTGAATACAAAGTGGGGGGAAGATCCTATTCTACTTCTAGCAAAAAGACATTTTTCTTTTACCTTAATTATACTACCTTAGGGGCCCTCTATAACATATTACCAAGGTTCAATACAAAGTCATATAAAAGTTATACAAAAATGCATAATGCAGAGATTTATCTACAACTGCATTGATTGACTGTTGTGTGCAGTAATATAGTGACCCCTGAGGGAGTGAAGAGGGGGGTGATGGTGGGGCCGAGCGGGGAGGGGGCGGATCCTATTTTACTGCTGTGATCTGGTTACCCTATGCGCGCTGTTTCTTTCCTCCTCTACAGGCTTCCACACCCCAGTGCTGGGGAAGGAGCGGTTGTTTCCGCAGGGCAGGCAGAGCTGGGAGGGGGGCGGTGTTTCCGCGGGGCTGGGGGGTTTTGGCCCTCAGCTGTTTTCTTTGGAGTAATATGGCCCTCGCCGCTTTACGAGTTGTGCAGGCCTGGTCTATGAGGAGATCCCTGAGACCCCTGTGGCTGCAGGTGAGGCCAGGGCTGCTGGGCAAGCTGACGGGGAGCAACAAGATGCCCTATGAGGATATTTTGCCCATTGAGCATGGACCAGCAGAGAAGCAATTAACTGATCAGGTCCTGAAGCTTAAAGGAAGGGGTTCACAATCCGGATCAGTTCAAGAAAAGAGATGAGGTTCAAACTTACTTTTACACGATAAGAGCTACTTTGTCCCTTTCACTATTTACTAATCATCAGCTACACAGTGACTTGTTAACTCTCCTTTGGGATAACAGCCACATAGATTTTTCTGACAAAACAATGAAGTGAAAAAAATATTGATTTGACAGGAACTCCAAGATATCAAATCCAGAGGCAGATGCAGAATTTTGCTGGCAAAAACCAGTTTGACAGAAACTCAGACAACTCCGTCAATAGTGAGTGACATGATTGTACATCCAGAGGGAACGTACAAAGTAATAAACAGCTTTGGTGGGGGTTTTGAGGGCGTTCCCCATGAGAAACACAGGTGATAAAATTGTACTAGATTGTCAAACTAAACTCTAAACTTGTGCATGGAAATCAATTAATTGTGAATCTATTTTATTTGCAAGCACAAATATTTGCTTGTCTGTTCAAATGAGTGTGAATGCAAAATTTGCCTGTGGAAATTTGAGAGCCAGTTTGAAAATGTGGCATAATGGCAATAAGGATTTCCGTGTAATTTATGAATAAATGGATGATATTTCTGGACTGTAATTGGATGAAGTCCTTACCTTGTTGAAAACTTGTAAAACTTGTAATACTAGTAATAATAGTATTGCTATAATTTACTGTTTACCCTCTACCAGAACTCATATGCCCCCATCAAGAACAGGCCCAGTGAACAGACAATGTACGAGCATAACATAGAAAACAGTCCCTGCCCCAAAGATCTTACAATCCAGGGGCTCAATTATGAGCAGCCTCACACACTTATGAAAGATAGTTAGGGGCAATAAAATCCCTCCCCCCTCCCCCGTCATCTCCTGTGTGGTCTATCTGCACCACCAGTCAATGCCGGGAAGGGAGAGCAGCCTCCATTGGGTCATGACTCTCCATCCTGAGCAGGTGGGTGTGCAGTGGCTGAGCAGGAGCTCCATTCCACCAACACTCCAGTCAGCGCAACTGAGTTAGAGCACAGGGACATACGGTGTGAGTCAGGTGTAAGGCTGGTTTAGGTTATTTCCCTCTTAGAACAGGCAGGGAAACAAGGGCCAGTTTTGAGCTCTGTGTCCTAATCTGTTCCAGGCTACTCCTGTGGCAGTGCCATTATGTGCTGCTAGCATAGAACACAGCTGAGGAAGGGTGGCAGCCATAAACACACAAGATTACATATATCTGGGAAGTATAGGCATTGTATTTTTAAATATCTTAGGTGAACAAGACATTAATGAATCACTGACAGACCACTTGTCTAGCAATTAATATTGCTAGAGGTTAACAGGTCAGAAATCTGCCTTTCAAAAATGGTCCCTAAATATGGATTTAGTACAAGCCCCTAACAATTCTAAGCTAGCTATAACTGCTGGGAAAACAAATATATATTTGCAAAATTGCCTGACTGTTTACATAGTATCTGTAGTGGCTTGAAAGTGGAGATTCTTCAAATAAGCTGATGCTGGTTATGGGTTACTCATGGTGAAGATATGACATAGAGTCAACGTAGAGAAGAAAATCGTACTGGAACAATGCTGATTTTGTTGTACCAAATAAATAATTTTCACAGAAAAAAAACATTTGTTGTGTTTAAAAATTAATGTCTATTTTAAAATGTATTGTCATTGATAAGCATTTATAAACTCCTGTATATTATTATGTACCTGGCACTTTACTAAAGAGAGGGCAAGATGTGGCTCCCACCCCAGAGAGCTCAAAATCTAGCACTTACAAGAGATAACATGGAACAACAATTCCATAAGGGAGGGTGTGGAGAGATCACTGGGGGGGAAACTAATGTCGTGCCCTGGTTTCTGAGCATCTGAGGTGGGACTTCTGGAATGGGCTAACTCCTCACTGAGAGAGCAATGGGTGGACTTGAACCCAATATCTTGTATTCTAATCCATTAATAAGCTTTTAGACCCAGATGCTCAAAGAGGTTTAGGTGCTTAACTCCCATTGTTTTCAATGGACATTAGGCACCCAAATGCCATTGAGGGTCTGGGCCTTAAACCCCGGTTCTGCATATAGTTACGTCCCATTGACTTCAATAGAACTTCATGTCATTCCTTGATGGTCTGCCTAACATATAATACAGTGGGTAAACAGCTGAATCTCCAGACTTCTTTTGATCTGGTGTTTCTTGCAAACCTGACTTCTTTGGGTAATGTGTTTGTTCAACAGAAGTTTTGAGCACAGACAGCTATTAATTGTTATTTCAGTTTCTCTCCACAGAAGGTTGGTAGAATTCGTGGTAGATGAAGATTTTTACCTGCCTCAATACCCTAAAATGTAGGGGGATCGAAAGGGTACTAATAAAATGCCATTTTTTATTTTATGTTTAGGAGGGAGCAGTGGGCTGGCGGACAGGGCCCTAGACTAGGAATCAGGATACCAGGGTTGTGTTCCCAGCTTGGCCACAGACCTCTACGTGATCTTAGGCTAGGTATGCTGCCTATCTTTCCCCTCCCATATCTTGTCTGACTTGTTTATTTAGACGGTAAGTGTTTGAGGCAGGGACTCGTTCTCCCTATGTGTTTGTACTCTGGCTAGCACCTGATTTTTGGCTGGGGCCCCCAGAGGACTAAAGTAACACAAAGCAACTAGAAAACTAAACAGATTATATGTGAATAGATCAGAGATAGAATAAGCAATAGGTAATTAAAGTAAACAAGAGATAAAATTGTGTACAAGATCACTCGTAATAGGAGTACTCCTTACCCCAGTATATTCCTAGACTTAGGGTTAAAATGTGTCATTTAGTGTCAGCCTGTGCTGGGAGGTGACCCCATGCGCACTTTCACAACTCTTCCCCAGTGGGAAGGGGAATACCCTGTCTTCCCCGTTCCTTAGCAATGTACAACACGCCCCCTTCCCAATGTGGCTAACCCACTGGCGGGTTTTTTTTTAGAGAAAAAGAAGAGTAGGATGCTGAAAAATAGTTTGATCTATAGAATTCTCTCCCAACAATTTTCTGAATTAGTAGAAGTCAATCATGGTCCTTGGGTCTAGCCAGTAACAAGTGAATCTGAAAGGTGTCATTAGATTGATGACAACAAGCAAATAAACGCCTTTATATGTCGAACACTTTCCTATTGCTACTGTTGTGCAGTGTAACATTTATATATAGTAAATGGAAGATTAGCAATTGAGTGTTGTTCTCTACCCTGGAGAGTGGAAAAACGACAATTCCTGAAGCACGCAGATGGCTTTTCATCTGTAGGGAAAAATCAAGCAACTCTCTTTGCACCAGCCTCTGATGCTGCTAATGCTCATAATTACTGTATGTTTACATAACAACATATTAAGTTTTTGCCCATTTGAGTGTTTCCATTAGCTTTTGTTTACATCCTAAAAAAACCTTAGTCCTTGGCCACACTTTCTGAAGTTTCCTTTACATTTTTAGTTACAAGTGGACTGTGATTTTAAAGCTAAATGTATTTCTTCTACTGAATAGCATCTAATTGCTGTACAACCAGAGGACCTAACTCTCTAAATGTATACACCAGGTGTAGTGCTTACTGTGATCAGACTGCAGTAGGACACCTGACAATAGAAAGCATGTCCCCGCCTTGGTAATAAGTGAGCCCAAAGATTGCAGCAGTGGGCCCAAAGATTGTGTTTGTATGAAAAAGTCTTGTATGAAAAAGTTCTCCAAACTTCCACTTGTTGGTGTCTAGTTTATTTAGAAAAAGAAATTAAAGACTGAAAATCATTTCTCCTTTCTGGGGACCTCCAAACAGAGGATGAATTCGGGTCCTTTTCCTTAGACCATCAAGAAACAGCCAATAGAATAACAGACTTACTATGCACACAAGTCTCAAGAGACATGCAAACCCAGGAGCTTACATATGAAAGTGGCAGGAATGCACAGAAAGACAATGTTTCAACCCATCAGTCTTGATAAAGGCCCAGATGAGTAGAAATGTCAGCTTTATGTGTGTTCCAGCCACTCTCAATCAATCTACTTTCCTATGTAGGTTACTTGAGTGCGTCTTCCCCAAAGCCTTTAAGGCTCTAAATCTTGTGCCCAGAGTGATGCCATTATTTTCATGATAGAATTGATCCAGGCAGCCATCAACATTCATTTTCATGGTACCAGACTGGTGGGATTGTACTTTTCAGCTCAGTGGTTCTGGAAATACTCATTGTAGTTGAGATGTATTAAATAGTGCAGTGGGCTTGATTCTCTTTTACTTGATATCACCAAATCTATATTACTAGGTTGTTGTAGGGTTTTTACCCATTATTGGTTTGATATAATTTATTGCTCAAAAGCAGAAGACAACATATAACTATAAATATAACTAATTATAAGTCTCAAATAGGTTTTTTACGATGATGTGGATTGGGCAGACAGACTCTATTGATCATTACGTACATTTAGTTATTAAAAGTGATGTAGCACTGGGGCAAGGTTCACTGCTGTGCTACTTCAATTTTGCATCAGCTTAACTCCACAACTGGAATAACACTGAAGTTATTCACAGTGGTGAACCAGGTCCCTTTCTAAGGCCCCATGGGATGCCTTAACATCCAGATCCAAACCCAAACTTTCCCAGAGTTCTTAGGAGTTCAGATCTGGGCCCATAACCAGTTAACATGAAATTTCTTTTCCCAGCATTTTCTCAGTCAGCAATATACTAGATAGCACCTTAACATTATATTATTTGATTGGGAAGCCACCATTTTAGATGGCAGGGAAGTATCATCAGGTGTCTACTTAAAACACCCGTTGGTATTCAAGATGATTTTCAGACCGTATTGTATTTTAGGTAAGTGGTATAGAATGGGACAGGAAGATACTAGTAAGAGTAAAAGGGAAAGTCTATAATGCAATGATCCATCCAGATATGCTCAAAGTAACACCCATAAACAACAAAAAAATGAGAGTGTGCAGACTCAGATGGCTTGAGTACATAAAGCGCAATCCTGAGACCTATGAGGGTAAGAGTCCAGCAGATTTAGACTGAAGGGAAAAGACAGAGAAACCAACCAAAAAAGAAATGGTGGGATGTCATAAAGGAAGACCAGTTACCATTTGGTATGATAGAGGATAAGTCATTGAGCAGAGTGCTGTGGAGGGAAAGGACCCATCTGATGGGATTACACCAAGGAAGAAGATGGTATCCGAGAGCCCAAAATCTTAAGTACTGTATACAGTAGATTTCTTAATAAGGAAACACCATGTACCAACTATGGATGAATATACAAGTTTAGATCAAATTAAAATTTGTTCTAACTTTTCTGTGACTCACCCTGAACTTAATCGTGGAGGCCTCAATTCAGAGGAGCACTTAACCATGTGCTTAACTCCCATTTAAGTTAATGGAACTTTAGCATATGCTTAAGTGCTCAGCTCACTCTTGGCCTTAGTTACCTAGTGTTCATTTTCCCCACCTCTCTGTTTTGGTTGAGGAGAGAAAAGCTGCCTGAATACTCTGAAGACAAGTGGTTCTGGAGGTATTTCTGCCTAACCAGAAACAGGAAATATTAGAAGGCTCATGAAAGAACCTGTTCTTGTAAAGGCCTTGATCCAAAGCCCATTGACGTAAGTGGAGGGACTCACATTGACTTGAATGTGCTTTTAGACCAGATCCAAGAAGTACAGCTCAGTTTTGAAGACACAGGAGATTCAGATCCAGCGGTTCTCAAATTGTGGGTTGGAACCCCAAAGTGGGGCTTAGACTTGCTGGGGCCTGAGGCCAAAGCTGAAGCACAAGCCCCACTACCCAGGGCCAAAGCCTGAGGGTTCAGCCCTGGGTGGTGGGGCTTAGGTTACAGACCTCCCGCCTGGGGCTGAAGCCCTTGGGATTCGGCTTTGCTCTCTCCCCCCGCCCATCCCTCCCCTGGGGCGGTGGGGCTGGGGGGTTTGGCTTTGGCCCCTCCCCCACCTGGGGTGTTGGGGCTCGGGTGGGCTCAGGCTTCACTCCAGCCTCCTGGGGTCATATAGTAATTTTTGTTGGGCTCAAGGCGCAATGAAGTTTGAGAACCCCTGAGATAATCCAAAGTAAGAATTTGAAGATGTGCGGGGAATAAAATGGGACCTAATGCAAATTGAACAAAACCGTTTGAAGGTGACTATCACTACATCCAGCCCTGTACCAGTGGCATTTACCAGTAGTGTCACAGATTTCCCAAAGTGCCCTTTTTCTCTGCATAAAAATGTAAAGAAGCAAATACTGAATCAGCTTGTTGTATAATGAGGGGGGGGATGAAATGTGCAGCCTTTACCACTGTGACTAGATATTCCTTTATTTCCTTTCAATTTAACATTCAGAGAGGGTGGTTTTCAAACAGAAAGCCATTTTCTTAAGGGATAGCAACACTGCAGGGTTTGGAATTATACAATTGTGTCAGAACATTGAAAAGGCTGCATATGTTTCCCAGTCAAATAGTCTTTCAAGGAATTATAATGGGTAACTCAACACAGTCCCCTAACCCAACTTGATGTGAATGTAGTGTTCAGAAAGCACTATGGTCTGCAGCACTGTTGCAATAACAACATTTATTATAAAGATTTAACATTTTCTCCACAACACTCTCAAATTGTGACTTCACTCCGTGCAACAGTGGGGCATCATTTTCACACAGATGAAGTACAGAAGCATGCGACCCATTTAAAAACTAGCAAAAAATGGTTGTTTACCATTTCATCTGTTATACTTCATAGCATTTTGAAGGATATCCTTAGGAATCAAACCACATTTCCTCAATTTTTCCCTTAGAGTTCCAGGGTTTGAATTGGGTCAGTATGTGCCTGGCGGTGTGAGAGTACTGTTTAAGGTACTCCTAGGTCTGCTAAGGAAGTGATCTGATTGGCACTTTGTTCAGTTTACCCAGGTCTATCTGAAACAGGATTTACAGTACTGTTCTCTGCTATATCAGGCACTGAGGAAACAGGCATGGTGGCAGGGGAGAGCATGAGATAAAGATTCCAGGAACATACACACCAAGACATCATTCAGCATGCACACCAACACCTGAGAACCACAGACGCAGGCTAGAGAGAGCCACAGGGAAAATGTGAGGAGCGGGGAGAGGGGGAAAACAGCAAGAGAGGAGGTGTTCCTCCCTCTTGAAAAAGTAGAGTCACTCTTTCAACCCAGCATCTGAGAGGGAATGAAGTGTTCTAGTTGTGCGGGTTACAAGGTGAGCACCATCTTCCTTCTTGTCTCCATGTACTGAGGGCACACATCTCAAGGTGGTGAATAATGTTAAGAAACTTGGGGGTCACTTGCCATTCCAAAGAAAAACGTACATTGAAGGAAAGGTTTTGCTCCATTTACACAGGCTGTGCTCTTTATTCTGCGCTGACTTTGCACAAGCAACATGCACGGGGCTCAGTTATTGTAATTCCCTTTTCTCAGGCCTCAAAGAGTGACTTCTTCGTCACTCACTGTTTATTCAGAATGCAACAGTGCAAGTACTCACTGGCTTGAGCTTCCACAATCATATTAAGCCCACTCTGTGTTCTCTGCATTGCCTGCGTATAGAGTGACAGACTGCTTTTGTTATTAACTATTATTTCTTATATTGTGCTAGCACAGAAGGGCCCCAGTGGATATCAGGGCCCCCCTGTGATAGGCACTGTTATTGTTCAAAGCCCTGCACGGTAAAACAGGTCAAGAAACAATAACTTTTTCTGAGAAAACATTCCACCTGCTCTGTTAAGTGGAGTTGATCCTGGATGCATTCAAACTCTCCTCCTGAAGTTCATACTAAGGACTACTTGAGTTCTGACACTGCCCACCATTTACAGGTTTCACCGCTGAGTCTCAGGTTATCTGGCAATCATGCCCTTGTTCTAGTGGGACCTAGAGTGTGGAACTTGCTCTCCCGTTAATATCCATCACAGCCCATTCTTCCCCACCTTTAAAGAATACTACAGGTGGGATTTTCCAAAGCCCTCAGCACTGCCCTATCTCTGCTCCCCACTGAAGTCAGTAGCAGTTTTGGTGACAGCTTACTCATTCTCTGTTGCAAAATCTTTTCTTCGGCTATATTGCCACCGTGGTCTCCATATTTATTAACTTCCCTTATTTCTTTTTTCTCTTCATTTTAATGAGAGAGATTTTTATTATAGTCATATTTTATGTTGTTCAGCACCCCGACTGCCTCAGCAGGAGAGTGGGGGATACTGTGCACTTTATAAATTCATTATTATTAAATTCAGTTCTTGGAAAGCTTTATTAATACAAATATAGTTAAAGTCCACATAGTCTCTGGGGTATGTCTGTGGTATGATTACAGACCTCATGCTTATACAAAGCTATTGATTTTTCTTATGTCCTCTGTTCTCAAGTAGCTTAATCTGTTGCATATAGGTGTTATTTTAACATGTTCCTCTTCATTATGCTCAAGTTTTGAATAAAATTTTATTGAGGGGGAGAAGAATCCTGCATATTAGCTCAATCATCAATAGAAACTTGTTTCCTGGAAAATCCTCATCCTTTTGGGAAGCAGTAAAATTACACTTACACTTGGTTTTTTTGTTACTTGCTCTACATTGCCATTTCACTTCCACCCAAGGTGATGATGACATAAACCTTGCAAGCAAGGAAGAGATTTTCATTCCTAGATGAATTCATAAGAACGCTGTGGGTATTTTTAAACAAGGTCTGCTCTACCCATTGTTACCACTTCAACAATAGCCTTGGGCTGTTGGGAGTTTATGCTCTATAATTTATTTGAAAGGTACTCATGAACCCTTCATTTTTGTGGCTTTCACTCCTTGCCCTCTTCCAAATTTTAAAAATAGTTCTTGTGCATTTGAGGATCATAGTATTTCTCCTAGAATAACGGGTTCAAGCAACTATGAACAAATCACTTCCCTTTCTCTGCTGCACAGGGCTTGAACCTCAAAAGGTTCTGCTGCATCAAGATAATTCACACCCACAGTCTTCAAAGGTTTTGGAATTCCTCAAATCCATGTTCATAGTGAGTAAAACACTTAAAGGAAGGGTTAACTAAGACCCAAAAGAGGCCTGGTGTAGTGAGCCACTCTGAAAAATACAAGAGGAATAGCAGCCATGTCCCCTCTGCCCCAGTTATACAATACGCTGGGACCACTGGATATGTATAAAGGTGGATTTGCAGCCCTTGCCCTTGTACTGCTCCAGGCCACCCCTTGTGAACTTTTACACTGGATTATGTGGCACTGGCATGTAAACACTTTCCACAGTACATAAGAGGCAGAGGATCCCTGTGCAGCTGCTCTGCTTGCAGAGTCCCAGCACAACTCACATGTGGAGAAACTACTACAGTGGTTCTCTGCACTATGGGTTGATTTCACCATATCACCATTTTTTGTTTCAAAGGTTTTCCCGTTCTAATGGTTTGCTGCATCTCAGATGGTGGTGGAGGAACCACTTGCAGTTCAGTGGATCAATTTGGTGAAGCAATTCACACAAACAACTTTATCAAAACCTCATTGCTCCACTTATAATTTAAACTTGGTTTTACAATCCAAAACTACGTCAGACTGTATAGACACTGAAGAGAGGGATGTTTTGATTTGTAGATTCACAACTGTAGAAATACATTAGAAAAGCCAAAGATTGGCACTGATTCCTATGAAAAAATGATCCAACATGTTAGCATCCAAGGAGAGAATCTTCTCCTTATACAAGGGCATGAGTGCCATTATCCTTACTGACAATTATGCATGCACTTTGAAAGGAGAATTCATCGGATCATCTCTATTTCCTCGGAAATCCTGGAGAGCTCTAAGGTTGGCTAAACAAAATAGTGACCCCATTTACCATTTGTAACACCTCTTGTGATTCTCAATGTATTTTAGGACTTATCTGACATGAGCTGATCTTTCTCTCAGTCTGCTGCTGGCTGGCAATCACCAATGACCGAATATGACCTGCCAATTGTGGGGAATGTGTCAGCCCTGTTAGTGTCAGACAAAGAAATTATAATAAATATTTGCTCAGTGATTTTATTTTTTCTAGGTAGTCCGTTTTGATTGTTTAGCACACTACCTCTGACCTAACGTCATGGCAGTACAGTAAAGTAAATGCCATGGATTCAAATGGGTTTTGATCATTATTTCAAAAGAAATCTTGCAGCTTATCACGCTCCGTTACCTTTGTGTTTGGACTGAGGATTATATTATGAAGCATGGTATAGCAAGGCTAATATTGTATACTATGCTTTCACCTTCACATATGCTCTGAATACCTTCAAACTCCAATGGAAATTCATGTCTGAATTGTCCTAATCGCCAGAGCACAGGCCGTATGTCTGAACACACTTGTACTTTGAACCATACAAAATCTAATATTGTCACTTGAGGCCATATCTGCTTTCCTTATCATACTGCAGTAGGTCGTTTTCTTTGCCTACTCTACAACCACACTGAGACAAGAAAAACACGCTGTTGTTTGGTGTCTCACCGGGCCAGAAAGGCTAAATGTTGCTGAGCAGCAGCCAGTGTTGAAATGTGGGCAGGGAGAGTAGTAGATCTTCACTTCTCTTTAAAAAAGGAGTCATCATATCGTAGAGATCCTGCTTTTTGGTGTGGGACGCGGAGTGGCAAATGAGGGGAAGCCTGATAATTCACAGTTTAGGCACCACAGACGAAGAAAACAAATCCATACACAGGTGATAATGTCTTCTGAGTAAGTGTTCCGGAGTCCAGGCCTGGACCACAGGTCCAAAGTCAAACCACCTAAATTCCTTCCAAGCAGTGGAAGATCCAGCATAGATCCATTCCTGAGACCTGCTGGCAGGAAACCTAGGGCCAAAGCGAATTTAGATCGACAGATCAATCTGAGGAGGGGGTCAATTGCTGGCGAAGAGTCGACCCAGGAGACACAGAAATTGGAGATTCGGGGGTTGGCTGGCTTCTCTCTGTTGTCTCTTGTGTTTGAATTTAGTACACCACCATGTTATGCATTACGAGGTATGATCTGAGAAACCCCATCATGCATTATGTAGGAACATGCTAAAGCCAGTCACAAGGGCTGGGTCCACCAGAGAATCATTACAGGAAGTGACCACAGCAGTGTTTCCAATGCCCTTATCGGAGGGAGGAAAGACTATCCCCATCATGAACTCATCCCTCTGAGTAGTGAGTAAGCACAGCATGAGCCACCGCTGCACTGACCATTCTGTCCTAGCATCCCTTTTCTTCCCAGTCCATCTCTGCTGCCGTGCCTATTTATCAGCCAAGCAGCAGGATGGATCATGAGGCACTGCAGCTGCAACTCCCTTGCAGCGCTGGAGCAGGGGAAGCTCCCGACTTGCAATGACCACCTTTGCTACGTTTTCATGAACTGCCGCAGTAAACGATAAGTAGCTGGTTGTAAAGTGGGGATGTTCGGAGGCTCAAACTTTAAAGTTCGGTCCCTAAAATGAATTGGAAGCATCTGGCTGTTTTGCTGTCAGTGGGTAATGATGCAGCCGCGTCACAAACCCAGATGTGATTCTACATTTCTGCAGCTGTTCTGATGGGAGTTCCAACACCCGAAACATCTGCTATTGGGAATCAGAGGCACTATATTCACACACTGGTTTAGGGCTGTTATTGTTGTTTGGTTTGGGTTTTTTCCCTTAGAAAATGTGTTTTGTCTCTATAATGTATCTTCCTATTTTTTACTAAAAAGGTGTTAATATCCTCAAAAAGCGGTTCACTCTCTCGCACTCACACAAAACTCCTATGTTTCAGTAGGCGATGACACAAAGGTCAGGAAATTCAGAGTGAAGGCTGCATGTGTGTCACAAATGAGGTTTATGGGGATTGACCTGATAGAACTTTATGGTCTGTCATGTAAATATATATATGGGGAGCTGTTAAAATGAAGCCATTATTGTCTGTTGCATAAATATGTATTTACACCATTTTAATAATGCAGAGATTGCAGATTTAGAACATGGGTGGGAAAAGCTTTTTGAGAACGAGTCATTGCATAAGGGCCTTTTGGGGGGAAAAAAAGTCAGATGATCTAATTTATCAAAACAAAAGTGATTTGACGATCATACCGTGAACTCACTAATCAAATCTGAGGATAATTCAGGTGGGATGAAAGTGTCTTGAAAATCAGTAAGCCTCAGGGAGTGGGGGGATGGTATACGACTTTATAATGCTTACATTGATTTATTAAAATATGGTGGGGGGATTGCACTCTGGCTGAGACTTTTGAATGCCAAATTTAATCCTGAAGTGAAAGTTTATGATTGCATTGTATAAACTCATTAAACCCAGAATTTCTTACGGAAATGCTGATTTAGCACAGTAGCATGAGCAGAAAATGTTATAATTCTTTGATTTCCTGTCACTGTGGACAGTTAATAAACTCAAAGTAAATAGGACATGGAAAATCAATATGAGGGACCGTATTATTCCAGCTGCTACCATGCTGTTAATTACACTTTATTTTTTATTGAGCAATTCAGCACAGACTTTCTGGTGTCCTGGAGGCCATCTCCTGCTTTGGAAAGTTAATCTCACATTTTAGCAGCAGCAAAGGACATGCTATCGCACTAAGGTTTCTGTGTGCTGATCGACTCCCAGACATGCACCACAGTGATAATAATTGCGTCTCAGCTGTGACTTTTCTCTCACATTATCATAGACACAGAAGGTGCTGTGAGATAGTAGTGGTGGCTGGCGTGGCTGGGAGGGGAGGGTCAGTCAATATGAAGGGTGTGAACCTTAGGAACATGAAAGCGTGCTCTCGGCTCTTGCCTCTAGGGCTGAGAGGGTTACTGAAATGAGTGAGAGGCATCAAGGAGAAGGGAGAGACTAAAGCAAAATGGGGAGAAGAAAGACAACGAGAATGAAGAGATACAAGGTGGTAGCAGGGATTGAACAGACAAAGTTCGGAAGATGGGAGAGAAGCAGGAAGAGGAGGATAAACAAGACAATATGGAGAGGGAAGAGAGAAAAGCTTGAAAGAAGGAGGAAATGGAAGACAGAAAACTGAGATGAGAGAAGGGGGACAGGAAAAGAAAGAGGAGAAAGGCAGAAGAATTTCTTCCCCTGGGAACAGTAGCTCGACTCATTAACTGAGAGCTTATGCTGCCTTGAGAGAGCCATTTCAAGCTGTGGTGAGACTCATAGGAGGAATTGTGGAGCCCTGAGTTAACCATAAGAAAGCAAAGGAGGAAATGGAATTCAAGTGCACATATAAGAGAGGGGAAGAAAAGGGAAAATGGAGAGAAATGGGAGATGTCGTTCTCTTTTTGAGAAGACAGGATGTCCCAGTTTAACTTTACAATGTATTTTTGGGCTGTTTCAGGACAGGAGCCCCACTTCCATGCTAGATTTCAGGTGAAGCTCTAGCAAAGCAAACTCAGCTCCTTGCTTTGGCATCTCAGTCAGCAGTAATTTATATTGCTGTTCCTCCTTAATAAAAATCCATCGTGCACTCCAAAAGAGTAACTAGGACACTTAGTTTTTATTCCACATGCATCTCATTTGTCTTCAGCAGGTTCTTCCATAATCTCATCATTATTGCTATCACCCTCTGAGGACAGCTGACTTGCATTAATCAGCTAGGCCTCTCTCATCCCTCACTAGATTCTTTACAGTTTTACTGTGCCCTTGGGCATCCTAACTTTACTTGAAAAATTAATAAACCTCCCCTCTCTTATCTTACCTTATTAATGTCTGTCTTTGTAACCCATTATCCATGCATCTCATCAGTGACCATTTGAGGATGTGGTGAGCACCAAAGGATTGCACCCTGGTGATGTAGTACACAAGAGTGCCCTACATAAATACCAAAAAAAAAAAAAAAAAAAAGTTCAAAGACCAGCATAGTTGTTTACTAGTTTGAATGGCTGATGGAATGAAGACATGGGAATTGTTAGGAACCAAATAAAAGCCATTAAGGCCCATCAAATAGTTCCCTCTTGCCTTATCCCTCTTCCCATTTAGCCCCCCTCCCCCTCCAGTCCTCTTCCCGCACCCCTTTCTCTCTTGTACACTGTTAAATCTGACTCGTTAGTTTTAAATGTTTTGAAATACTGGTACATTAATCACTTGTGTTTGCACACTGTTTATGTGGGTTGTTGGTCATGGTCTGTAGTTATACTGGCTGTCTCCCTTGCTTACTTAAAAGTACAATCCAATTGAAAATAAAGATTTTGCAGGTTTGCTCATTTCACACAGTGATAGCAGCTGGTAAGTGTCTTTTGCAATTCATCAGAGGCCTCCCAGACCACCTGCTCTTGGCATCCTGCAAACAGCTGGCTCTGTGTAAGTACCATAAGCTATTATCTTACTCAATAAATAATGAAATAAAGAAAGCAGGACAAAGCCATTTCTTTGTAAATAAAATAAGTCCATTGCCATCCATCCCTCCTCTTCCAGCAAAGAAGCCTTCAAGTTAAGATACTTTGCTGTCTAAACAACACTGTATATCAAAATATGGAGATAAATCAACATCAAAATCTAGTACACTTTATTTTCTTTATACAAAATCTGCTACATTTCTGAAAAGGCCATAGGGAGCTTTTGTGGAAATTTCAGCTAATGTCACCAGATGTCCCACTTTTCAGAGGTGACTCTGTTTTCTAAGGACTGCCCCACTTAACTTTTTAACTATGAACTTTTGTCCTCTATCTGTGGTCCCAGCAGTAGACTCCAGGTCACTTTCCCCCCTCCTGGTGCTGTGCTATACTGCAGCAGTATCTTCTAGCAGCATGGGGGGGGGGGGGGGGGATGCTGCTGATCCACCAGAGAGGAGATGGGCCACAGACTACCACTGGGAGCAGAAGAGTCAGGGGCAGCTTGAGCTCAGAACGGGTAATGAGTTGCTATGATTGGATAGAAATCCCAGAGCTATGAAGAACTAGACATCAGTGTCCCCAAATCTCCCCAAGGATGTCTCTAGAGTTTAACAAGAAAATACCGCATTTTGGAACAAAACCCATGTCTAAGAGAGACTTTTTTAAATCTGGGAATTCCACAAGGTGCATCTAACAGATTTTTGCACTATGAAGAAATGTAACAAATAAATGCAATCTGTTGCATGAATGATTTATACCACCCCATTTTAAGTTTAGGGACTATTTTGTTAATGGCCTCCTGTTTTGTGCTTGCTATAACTTGAGGTTGCAAGTGATGGCGGTTAGCTATCTAACGACCTGAATTGGGAAGTTCAGTGTCTTGCCATGCTTTGCAAACAGAGGGCCACCCTTCCTCATACGCAGGGAGACCTATTGCTGCGAGCAGTCCCTTTATTTTTAATGGCAGTGTTCACAGAGTATGGTACTACTCAGTGTCAGCAAGAGTGACAGAATGTGACTCACAGTATTGTGGGCTCAGGATGAGAGGAGAGGCTTAAAAATAGATGTTTAGTGTCTTTTCAAAAAATACTCCAGTTCTGATTTCCGTAACATTTTGTTTACACCATGACAGCACCCATGGGGTGAGTTGTTGTTAATATTTAACACATACTGGCTCAGGGGTGCTGGAACACCCCTGTATAGTGGGGGTGCCATTGAACCAAACTGTAAACCCTGTGTATGATGGAAACCACTTCAAGCTAGAGGATGCTGCAGCACCCCTAGTTCCAGCACCTGTGTTCTGGCTTGATTGCCTGGAACAAGGGTGGCCAACCTGAGCCTGAGAAGGAGCCAGAATGTACCAATATACATTGCCAAAGAGCTACAGTAATATGTCAGCAGTCCCCCATCAGCTCCCCACCTGCTCCCAGCACAGCAACCCCACCGATCAGCGCCTCCCGTTCCCTCCCCATCAGCTGTTTCGTAGTGTGCAGGAGGCTGCGGGGGGGAGGGGTGTTGAGGAGAGGGGAGGAGCGAAGGCATGGCAGGCTCAGGGAAGGAGGCAGGAAGGGGTGGAATGGGGGCAGGGCCTGTGGCAGAGCCAGGGGTGAGCAGTGAGCACTCCTGGGCACATTGGAAAGTTGGCGCCTGTAGTTCCAGCCCCAGGGTCGGTGCCTATCCAAGGAGCCGCATATTAACTTCTGAACAGCCGCATGTGGCTCCGGAGCTGCACGTTGGCCACCCCTGGACTAGAACTACCCCCCTGCACAGGCTACCTGGGCACGGAGCCAGGCACCAGCCCCATTAGTAGGTAGGTGTGGACTGAGTGGATGGGATGGGGAATGGGTGGAGCCTTGGCTTTGTAGTGCACCAACCTGCACAGCTGAACGGAGGTAGAGTGCTGTATTTGCTCCTGGTATAGGTCACTACCCTCCCTACTACCCAAGCAAGGGGGAGGAAGAAGAATATTGTGCCTCAGGAGCAAAGTACCTCCTGGGGTTATTTTTGGGGCGGTGCTGCTGCTTATTCACTGTCCCTTACTCAGAGCAGGGTCAAAAAGCACAATCTACCCCATACCATTTTACAGACAAAAAGTTAGTTTTCCTCACAACCCCTACTGAGGTGTGGATGAGGGCGGGGGTATTATCCCCATGCTGAAGATGGGGAAACAGGTTAGAGAGGCTGAGGGACTTGTCAAGATCACAGAGAAAGTCAATGGCAGAGAGCTGGGATCACAATTCAAGAGTTGTTCCCAGGTCCCCATCCTGTGCTCAGAATTCTAGTGAATTCCTAGAATGGGTCTGTCTGCTGTAAGAGCGAGGACCATTCATAAGAGGAACTAGAGAGGGAATGGGGGAAGGGAATGACCTTTGAGGTAATCCACCTAGATGCTCCCACTCTTCTGCCCCTCCCCCAATTTATTGCCCCTTGCTCTCTAGGCTTCCTCGGGCCAAGTCTGACTGGATGCATTTCCCTTTAGTGTTTTTAATTGCCGTGTAGATGTAAGCTCAGTGCACGTTTTTCTATGCCTCTCCTGCTCTGCTATCTTGGACACGAGGTGCTCAGTGTGATGGAGAAGCTGGATGTGGAGCACTGAGCTGCAGGTCAGGGACAGGAGCTCTCCCCCAGCCCAGGTGATGAAAGATCACTATGGTGGCATCCCATCCCCTTACATATTAGGGGATCTTGAAGAGATACAGAAGGGGAAGGACAGGAATGAGTGAGGGGCAGAGACACCTCACTGAGGAGAGGAAGAAAGAGAAGGGGACAGCAAAGGGAAGAGAGGAGAATCATAGGGACAGGCAGAAGAATTTCAGAGGCATCAGGGAGACATGGGCAAGCTCAGGAGAGGAGAAATGACGCGCGCCCCCCATAAGACACCAGAGGGGGATAGTCCTGTCATTGCCTCCCCCCAAGTGTCTTCTGATGATATGGTGGCAAAGTGGTAACTGTATGGATAAGCATCAAACCGTTCAGGTGCTTCTATGAACCTACGGAGGCCCCACACCCACCCCAAAGAGACCCTGCCTCCCCAGAAAACAATAAAGCACAGGAGAGCCAGGGTCTCTTTGGGGTGGGTGTGGGGCCTCTGTAGGTTCATAGAAGCAGCTGAGCTGTTTGATCCTTACCCAAACCAGTCATGAATACCAAGCACTTTGAGGTTCAGTCACGGTATTTTATGGGTAATTTTGCCATTAGGGCGATGAGCATTGCGAATGGGCTACTATGTATTTTGGCAGGGTTAGCACTAGGTTCCTGTGTTTCATACTAAATATGGGCCTGAACCAGAACCCCAGTCCCAAGTGTCCCTCTGCTTTGGGTATCCACTTCCCCCACCTCTCTCTTTAATTTTCACCTTTTTCTCTTTTTGGCACTTAGCATTTTCTGAAGCGCATGGCTGGAAGCTATGGTTTTATGATATTTTTAATATGCTGCATACTTATTGAAAGAGTACCTTATAAAACTTCAGTCTTCATGAGCCTCCTATAAACTGGTTCTGTTTTACATCAACAGGCTTCAAATTTTTCCTGGCCATCATCCCCACCCCTTTTAATAAAACAAGGCAATCTCCAGTAAGGATTTCTCTTGTGTATGCTGGTGCCGCCTACTCAAAATTCAAGACAGAAGGCCTTTATTTTATTATTTCACCGAGACTAAAATCCTCAAGATACTATTTTCAGTTTTAAGAGCAGCCCAGGTAAACAGTGAAGTTGGAATTAAGAATGTCACTCTTGACTCAAAGAAACTTGAATAAAATGAACATGGGACGTAGTATAACCTAGCCAGGAGCACAGAAAATAAGCTAATAAAAGCAAGGAATTCATTACCAGCAGGCCCCAACTAAAACTCTAGCTCCATACACCCCAAAACTATGACAAATTCAGATTTAAACTTTTGTTCTGCCCTTATCTGTATAATGGGTTGAACCAAACCTCTGGATCTGAGTACTGAGTGTATGGATTTACATCGCATTTTTGACACACCCTCGTAAATAGTGAAGGATGACCCTCAAAGGATTTGAACTTTTAGTTTAAGCCATCCTCCAACAGTCTGGATGCCTCTCTGAAACATAACTGAACTACCCAAAGCTCTTTGGTCTGCAAAACTGGGCTGGAATTATTATAACTGGCTTTTTTGTGAGATTTCCAGTCAGGCCAGAAATACTATAAGAGCACCCCTTTCTTGCATTATTTAAGCCCTTCTATTTCTAGCTGGATACTATAATATCACGTATTTCCATTATGGTAGTGCCCAGAAGCACTAACCAAGATTGGGACCCCATTGTGCCAGGCACTACACACACACAGTAAGAGAGACTTTGCCTTGAAGAACTTACCTTCAATGTCAGCAAGGTTTGTAGGCATGTGACCATTCGCATTGACTCAATGGGACTACTCACCTGCTTAGAGTTAGGCAGGTGCTTGCTAAACCAGGGCCCAAATAGACAAGGCAGGCAAAGGATGTAAGAAAGGAAGTATTATCTCCTACAATTATTGTTGGTGTTATTTTTATTTTTATTATCATTATAATTACTAAGATGTTAAGTATCATTCTCACTTGTGTAGGCCTTTTAACGTATCTCCTGAGCTCTATATTCCATGCGAGGGGCTACAGTACTTATCTCCCTTTTCTCAAGTGTCATCATTAACAAGGAAGTGTGGCATAGCTGTCTGCAACTGCAGTTGAAGCCCACATACTTTAGTTAAAAACTGAAAGTAAATGGAGGCTCTGGAATATCAATGGGAGGTAGCACTCCAGCTGCTGGTGCAGCACTGTTAATTACACAATACTTTTTATTGAGCAATTCAGTGGTAATTCTTACTGCTACTCCTCCTTAATAAGATCCATTGTGCACCATAAAATAGTAACTAGGACACAGTTTGTATTCCACATGCATCTCATATCTCTTTAGCAGGTTCTTCCATATCCATAATCTCATCATTATTACTATTACCCTCAGAAGACAGCCGACTTGCATTAATCAGACAGGCTGCCATTCCCTTGCCAGATTTTCTGCAGTTTTATTGTGCATTTGGACATTTTAATTAACTTGAAAAATTAATTAAAAATCTTACCTTATTAATACCCCCTTCTCGCCACACCCCTCCCCCCTTTGTAGCCTATTATCCCTGTTTATCACTGACCATTTATTGTAGGGTCACCAAAAATGGTGCTGAAATGGGTGACCACACAGGAATGCCTAAGTTAATGGTAAAATGATAAGCTGGTTTTAGAAATGCTAAAAAGGGTTTCTTAGTATTGATTTAAATTATATAAGACCAGGAGAGAAGTTGAAGACACTACTATAGATCAGTAAAGTTTATTCTAGTTGTCTCTCACTAACTGTATGGCTATATCCTCGGGTCTTTACTGGAGTTTGCCTGAGTAAGGACTGAGTAAACGGAAGGCCAATTTAAAGAGTGGACTAGGCTACATCTACACTTGGAGCTTGGGGTGTGATTCCCAGCTCACATAGACACACTTGCCCTAGCTCTCATTGAGCTAGCATGCTAAAAATGGTAGTGTAGCAGGCATAGCATGGGCAGTGGAACAGATTAGGCATGCCAAGTATGTACCCATGGGGTTGAGGCGGCTAGCCTGTGCCCTTGCTACCCCAACTACACTGCTATTTTTAGTGCGCTAGCTCAGTGAAATCTAGCACTAGTACATTTATGTGAGCTGGGAATCGCATCCCCAGCTTCAAGTATCTACATACTCAAAATCAGGCCCCGAAACTTGGCTATCAGTAACATAAATTAGAATTTTGTGACTTTCCTTATGGAAAAGAAAAATGAAAGAGGGAGTCTATAGAAATTACTCTATAAAACCCTACAGTTAAGTTTAATATAGTGCAATTCTTCCTATGGAATTTTTAAATCTACAGAATTTAATCAAGAATACTACACAATTCAATAGGGTGGTTTAAAAATTCTAAAGAAGCGATATCATTCCCTATAAAATGCATAGCACTATTCCATAACTGGGTTTTTCATGCCTGTCTGCCACATTTTTATTAGAAACTCATACTATTCTTATGAGATAGTCTGATTATACTCAGGGCCGGCTCTAGCTTTTTCCATCCCAAGCGGCCGAAGCATAAAAAAGAAAGGAGGAGGCGGGGGAATGTGCTGTTAAAATGTGCCACCCCAGGAATGGCCGGAATGCCGCCCCTTCAGATGTGCTGCCCCAAGCATGAGCTTCTTTTGCTGGTGCCTGGAGCCAGCCCTGATTATATCCTTACATGGGTTGAACAGTATCACACTCCAAGAGCAGTTCCATTGAAAGCAATAGGATTGCTTTCAGAGTAAGGTACTATTCACCATGAGACATAGGTGAGAGGATTATTGCAGGAGTGGGTGGGTGAGATTCTGTGGCCTGCGTTCTGCAGGAGGTCAGACTAGATGATCATAATGGTCCCTTCTGACCTTAAAGTCTATGAGTAAGGGTGGATCAATCTTGTCCTTATGATTTACATTATGATAGCAGTCAGATGCACCAATCATGATCTGGGCCCCCTTATGTTAGCTACTGTACATAGGCATATGAAGACATAGTGCTTCGTTTGCAATCAAAGGGCCAGATTTCAATGATAAACCTTCCTAGCTGAAATATTTACTAAAGGCTAAATCTCAGCCTGTTAAGCACGAGTAGGGGACACATAAACCAGTTCCTCAACTTGAAATAGGTCCGCCACTGCTCATTAAAAGGGCAAAAAGGCATAAAGCTGCTCAAGGGGGTCAGGAGCTTATTCACTCTCCTTGCAGCCTGCAGAGGGAGCACTAGGGGGTGTAGTAACCTCTGTGAGATTTCCATAAGGAAAGTGAGAGGGGCATGAGCAAATCCCTTAACAGTCCCTTTCAATCATACTTAGTATCTTCTGGGAGGCGGTGGAGGCAAATGGAGATTGGAGGGTCAGGGGATTCTTTATCCTCCCCATTCTTGACTGCCTAGGGCAGTGGTTCTCAATCAGGGATATGTGTACCCCTGGGGGTGCGCAGAGGTCTTCCAGGAGGTACATCAATTCATCTGGAAATTTGCCTAGTTTTACAACAGGCTACATAAAAAGCACTAGTGAAGTCAGTACAAACTAACATTTCATACAGACAATGACTTGTTTATACTGCTCTATATACTATACACTGGAATGTAAGTACAATATTTATATTCCAATTGATTTATTTTATAATTATATGGTAAAAATGCAAAAGTCAGCAATGGTTCAGTAACAGTATGGCTGTGGCACTTTTGTATTTTTATGTCTGATTTTGTAAGCAAGTAGTTTTTAAGTGAGGTGAAACTTGGGGTACTAAGACAAATCAGACTCCGGAAAGAGGTACAATAGTTCTGGAACGGTTGAGAGCCAGTGGCTTAGGGATAGGGTTGTTAACACCCAGGAAGGATGATCTAGGGACTAGTATATTAGCCTAGGACTCGAAAGACCTTGGTTCAAATACCTGCTTTTTCACCGTCTTCCTGTGTGACCTTAGATTAATCCCTGAGCCTCCTGGGGTATGTTTACACTGAAACTAGACACCCACGGCTGGCCTGGGCCAGCTGACTCAAGCTCACGGGGTTTGGGCTGCAGGGCTGTTTAATTGCAATGTAGACTTCCAGGCTTGGGCTGAAGCCTGGGCTCTAGGACCCTGAGGATATGTCTACACAGCAAAGAAAAACCTGCAGCTGGCCCGTACCAACTGACTTGGGCTCGTGGGGATCAGGCTATGGGGCTATTTCATTGCTGTGTAGATTTCTGGGTTCAGGGACTCTAGGACCCTGCGGGGTGGGAGGGTCCCAGATCTTGGGCTCCAGCCCAAGTCCAGAAGTCTAGATAGCAATGAAACAGCCCCGCAGCCCAAGCTCCATGAGCCCATGTCAGCGGACATGGGCCAGCTGCAGGCGCTTAATTACAGTGTAGACATATCCTCTGCCTCAGTTTCCCATCCGTAAAATGAAGACACTAGCACATTCTGACCTCACCAGGGTGGAGAGAGGAAAAAGATCTGAGCACCTCACAGTCTAATATATTATGTAAAGGAGGTCTTATAACTACCTTAGATAGAACAGTCAGGGCTGCACAGGGAAGAGGGCCAGGAGTCAGTGCACAGTGATTTAATATTAAACCTAAAAGACAAAGACAAAGGCTACCCAGAAAACAAAACATATTTACTAAAGTAGCCACAAAATAATTCTAACTCCAGTCACACAATGGAAGATTCACAGAACTGCCGGTAAATGGAAGAACATGGGTGAGACGTCAAAATAGCCTGTGTTTTTAATCATTTTAATAGGAGAGACTTGCATTTTAATAGATGTTGGCATTTCATGCATCACAGTTCCCACCCACCTTTAGATAAGGTTAAACATCCAGATTTCCAGAAGACAGAGTCACAAGAGTGACCATCTTAGCTTCATAAGGAACAAAAAGCTCTTTGAGGTAGTTAAAAGCTATACATCCTAACGCAGCCAAGAGAGAAGGTACTGAATTATTTAGTAATCTCAGACTGCTCCAAAGGAGAAGAAACTCATTGCAGGGCTCCATGGGACTTGGAGGAAGTTATGTGGGTAGGAGTATTATATATTTATTCACCATGGACTTTGATAAATTATTTACCTGTTCAACTGCCACTGACAAGATCTCTGAATGGTGAGGTCTCTGCAGTAACCAAATATAAACATGCCTTTCATTATTTACACAGGTGAGATCCTAACCTTTTAATATAGAAATCTAGTGCTATGTTTCCTAAAGTCACCTGAATAATGAGAGAGCCTCGTGTTATATGGACATAACTTAATCTGTTTTCTAGCCACCTTTCTGGGCCTAATCCTACTTGCCTTACAGTAAAATACTGCGATTAATCGTGTGAGCATGGGCTGCAGGATCGGACCCTCTCTTTCTGTAATGCAGTTAGACCTTTCACGGGGCTATGAGAGATGTGAGGGGAATGTATAGTTTCTGTAGTACTGTGTTTTTGAATTATTTCACTTTCAACTGTGAGTACAAAAAGCAACAGTGCTACCTACTAGCCAGCGGCGTTAACTGCATGGAAGCAGAAGTTGTGTGCATCCCTAAACAGTGTATTCTTCTCATTGTTTAAATGAAAGGGCCAGATGCCATCTCTAAAGCTTTTATAAGAGTCTTCTTTTGTAAAACTCCCTCCCTGCCATAGCCTTCCGGTTGCATTAGTACATTATCAAGCAATAGTGACCTCAAGTGGCCTGTGTAGTTGCTCACTGGTATCTTTTCCACTGTGTATTCCCAGAGGAAGTTATCCATCGTCACCAATCCATTTTATAAAGAGAAAGCTGAAAGAAATCCAATATTGATCATTTGTCTGGTTAGGTCATATCTAATCAGTGTCTCCATGTCATGATTTAGATTATGTTTATAGATTATAATCTGATTGCCAGTAGATCCTCTAATTTTTCACTGCACGGTAGTTTTAAAGTTCTCTAGCAAAAATGTGCCTGCATAATCCTATTGTCCAGAACACTTGGGGGCCTTATACTCCCATCCTATTAGGGTGACCAGATGTCCCGATTTTATAGAGACAGTCCCGATTTTGGAGGCTTTTTTTTATATAGGTACCTATTACCCCCAACCCCCTGTCCCGATTTTTCACACTTGCCCTCTGGTCACCCTACATCCAAATCTGTAACACAGGGAAGAGCAAAAGAGTCGAGTATTGTTTATTATTTGTATTGTGGTAGTGCCTAGCAGCTCTAACTAGGGATCAGGGCCCCATTGTGCAAACACATCACAAAGAGATTGTTCATGCCTCACAGAGCTTGCAGTCTAAATATAAAATGAAAACCAACAGGCAGATATAACAAACAGATGGAAGAGCACCGGGTAACAATGGGATGATAACAGCATGCTACGTAGCGGTCATAGCCCACCAGCTGCCCAAATGGTAAATGGGTATAAGCCCCTAAATAATAAAGGCACATAACCCCTAAGTCTGTGGAATGCAGTCACACTGGCACTACACAACATTCTTGGTGAAGGGCATTTGGCTGCACAGTGGACTTCCAGAAGACGGATTTGATTAATCCAGACTCTGACCGTCATTAGGAAATTCTGAAAAACTTTCTTCTTTGCCTTTCCACCATAAAAAATATGCTCCCAACACCGACACCTCTTTTACCGCTAAACTCTACCAGCTAAATAAATCTTCAAAAAATAGTCAAAACAAAAAATCCTTCCTCAAGCAAAGTTTTGACTCCAAGAAGGGAGAGGTATTAGACACGCCATGAAATTTACTTAAGGACTTTACTGTTGCTATTGATGGTATGTGGAAGACACTCCGATACTCAGTGGTTTGAGCATTGGCCTGCTGAACCCAGGGTTGTGAGATCAATCCTTGAGGGGGCCATTGAGGGATCTGGGGCAAAAATTGGGGATTGGTCCTGCTTTGAGCAGGGGGTTGGACTAGATGACCTCCTAAGGTCCCTTCCAACCCTGATATTCTATGATTCTATAATGGGCTGCAGTATAAGGTCCAAGAGAGAATACAGCAAGTTTCCTTTTTCTGAGCATGCCACCTCCACACAGGAAGGGCCTAGAAAGATTTTAGGGAAGTTTATGGTAGAGCTAGTTGAGTAATACAAACTTTGGCTTGTGGACATTTTCACAAATCAACATGGTGTGTTCGCTCCCCTGTTAACGTCATGTGATTCGTTGCCCACAAATACTTGGACAACTGGTGTGTTCGTTTATGCAAATGTTTGTGAACCCTAAAAGTTTAGGACATTTTGGCATGGGCCAGCCACGGGTTTTTAATTGCAGTGTACATATGCCCTCAGCATATGTTATTTCAATACTACCATCCTCTCAAAAGTTAGAAAAAAACAGCAAAAAGCTGGAGCCGTTTGTCTAATGGAAGGCATTCAGATACTATGGGAATGGGCAGCAGTATAACACCCTAAGCAGAAATAATGGGGACAAAAACCTGCTTGTTGGAATGTTAGCAAATAGGAATAAACAGAGACACAACCATAGCTGACCTGGACAATTATTTGGCATTCACATAAATGTCCGTGAACCCCATTTTTACTGTATTTGACTAGCTCTAGTGCAGAGGATCTAATTGACACGTTATTGAAACCTGACTGCATTCATGAAAGAGCTGCAAAGTCCTCCAGTTTTAGTGATTGATGAAGAAGTCAGACTTGAAGCCGTTTTCACTAAAAAACATCTATACACTTTGGGCAATGTTGAATCATGCAAAAAAACCTTTCCTGGTAGTGCCCTACATTGTGCTGCTCACATACCTGTACAAAATCCCTTTCTCGAAGGGAAGGAGCATATGTTAATATGGCAAAGAGATCAGGTATTCTGTGATTTATTTATTTTTTGACAGAAGCATGCCATATAGAGAGGCTGCACACTGCCCCCTTTGATCGCCATCATTTAAAACCTCATCAAATTACTCAAGAAGAACGAGTAATCTCACTAATTTAGCACTGTTTTGTCTGTTTGTGAATTATTGGTGAACTCATTCTGATTCCTACCAACGTACTGGTTATTCATAAGGATTTGCCAAAAAGTTTGTGTTCAAAAATATCAGCGTATGTGCTGCTCAACTGTTCTCTATGACTACTAGCTATTTGTTATTCATGTTGTTTGACAGGTCACCTAAGTCACGTAGTATTATTTCTGCTTCCTGATTGGATGATTGAAACTTTTTAAATGGAAAAATAAGGAGCTGGATTGACTTCTGACAAACATTTTTTAACACTTCCCGAATGAATTTTTGTATGAATAGTCATTTGTGCTGACAGCATATATTGGAAGGAAGCAAAGTGAAAAAGTAGAACCAAGACCCAGATATAAAGGGATTCATAATATCAGGCTCCAGAGGGAACAGTGTTCTTTCCAGCAGTGTGTGCCTTAAGAAGAACGGGTGGCTATGCAAGATGAATGGCGATGCCCATGCAGATACCATCTGTGATGTTGGCTTATCAGGTTCTGACATATATTCTGGCTCTCTCATGTTAGGTTGGCATATTCTGTTGAATTCAATATTCCAATTAAACCCAGAGATGGCATGATCCAAATGGTGATATAGCTGACAATAAAGAGCGCCTAAGCCAAACATGACCATTTTTAAAGTTTTGGATATTGGTAGAGGCCCCCCTTCCCCTCTAGCACACCGTCTCATGCCTGGACTGGCACTGCAGGGAGCTTTACCTCTTGCACCCACTACTGACTATTTCTTGCCCCTGCAATGGCCTGTCACTGTCTGAGCCTTCACCAGCCTGGCCCTCCAGACAGGTCACCTCTTGAGTTTAGCCCCCTTCCAGCGGAACAAAAGGGTCAAACTAGAAGTCAAAAATTAAACAGATTAATTATTCTTCTGCCCTCTCAGCCTCCCCTCAAGTTCTCAGTCCTTTCTCCTGACCCCTGCAAAGCTTCTCTTACACTGCTTCCAACCAACAATGTCTCCTCTCCCCAGGAACTCTGGCAGCTTCTGCTCTTTGCAGAGCCTATCTCAGCCCCCCCTCCCCTGAATGTCTTTCAGCCTGAATGTCTCCAGGCCCTTCCTATGAAAAACCTCCAACCCCTCCTGTGTTGTTTTTCCACTAACTCCTCCACTCTGTTTATATAGTCTTTCCCTGACCCTTTCACAGCTGGGGTCAGTAATTATTATGGTTGCCATCAGATGGGGGCTAACTAGTAGGTTACAGGCAAAGCTGAGCCCACCTTGCCTTAAAGGGCCAGCCAGATATATTTTCAGTTCTTTGGATATTATAACAACAATCAGGCCAACCATGTGTACGAGGAATATGCATGAATAGATATAATGGAAGTTCAGAAACTGTCTCCAAAAGGTCTAGGGGCCTGTTTAGACACCTTATGTGTGAGACCTGCAGAATGATCAGAATCTAAAACTGTTGGGTTGTATCACAGGGCACTGGGAGCCTTCCATTACTTTGCAGAGACTCTGGTTTAAGGTAAAGAACTATGGCTGCACTTTTACTATTAGTAATAATAATGAAAAGCTTACATCAACTTTACCATATGGATCCCAAAGTGCTTTACAAACAGCTTTTTAGACAGGGATCATGTGATCCATATTTGTAACATTTTGGGGGGAGAATTATATAGTCCATTTAATTTCCCAACAGAAGCAGAAGTAGGTGGACTTGAGATGTTGAAAACTCTTCTGCCTCCCAATCATTGGTCAAGCTTTGTGTTCAATACCAGTTCAACCACGCTCAACACTTGGCTCATTTGATTTGATTTGCTTTTGCACAGGAGCCACATTTAGCGCTGCAGATAAAGAGAAAATCCCAGGGTTGTGTTTAAAAAATTCCAGATGTAAAGCAAAAATAATGAACGTACTTTTCTACAAAGTAGTAAAATAAAAACCCATCTGATGTTCTTCCATGCAATTTGCCCCAGGCAAAGAGCATTCCACTTAAAAAAAATACTTTTGGTCAGAGAAAATGAAATGTTCCCATGGAGGAATAGCTAGAGGTCAAAGGTAAATTCACTTTGCTGGCACATGTGTTTCCAATGTGTTTGACTCCTGTGATCAGCAAGATGCAGACAGGCAATGGGAAAGAGGATAAAAAGGGACTGGTAAGAATAAAAAATCAAAAGAAATACTTAGATTTGCAAAATACAGGTATACCTTTCCTTTAGGGCAGGGAGGTGGAAAGCATTGAAGAAGTTTTCTGTTTTGGAAGAAAAAGGAGAAAGATGTGGACTGTGACAGAGAACAGGGGCTTTCTCAACAGAAGAGAAGGAAGAATTAGCCTAGAGCTGCTGTGACAGGGATTTGTTTCTGATGTAATGCCTGATTGGTATACCTGAAAAGAATCAGTGAGGAGGGGATCAGCACAATGACAAATAAAAATAATGAGAAAAAAAACTTTTTCCACTAAGCTGCTGAGTCTGCATGCTCCTTGTCCTACTTCACTCAGTGAGCACGTTCCAGCTAGCTGCCTTTAAACTAGGCTCTTCAGACATATCCTCTCCTAAGGGGAGTCCTAGGGGTGGAGCTTACAAATAGAAGCTGCCTTATGCCATACATGTCCTGGAGGATGCATTGCCTCCTTCCATAGTAAGTATCTATAGCAGGAGTTCTCAACCTTTTTCTTTCTGAGCCCCCCCCTCACACACACCCCTCCCCCATACACACACAACATGTTATAAAAACTCCATGGCCGACCTGTGCCACAATAACTATTTTTCTTCACATAAAAGCCAAGGCCCGTGTTAGGGGGTAGCAAGCAGGGCAGTTACGTGGGGCCCCATGCCACAGGGGCCTCCATGAAGCTACATTGCTCAGGGCCCTGACCTTCAGCCCCAGGTGGTGGGGCCCCAGCAAGTCTAATGCTGGCCCTGCCTGGCAGCCCCCCTGAAACCTGCTCATGGCCCCCCCAGGGGACCCTTGATCCCTGGTTAAAAACCACTGATCTGTGGGGACTACAGAGCCTTCTGTTGCAAGACTCCATTAGTCTTTTGTAGTTCCTGCTACCATTCCCAATTTCTGTGCTCTGGAAGTCCAGGACAGACTTGCTAAAGTGTCATTCCTTCTCCTATCATCTCTACACTGTGTATTCTCTCAGCAGTCAATTGCCCTTTGCAGTCCAGTTTTCCTTCTGAGCTAACCAGATTAACATTAACGGATTCCAGTTTAAACGAGTTATAAAGATTGTTGCATGAATATGGTATAAATGCCTGGATGTCATGGACAAATGGATATGTTTGGTCTTGTTTCTGTTTCAAAGCTGATCAATTTACCATGAGGTAACAAAGTCATCCCTTACCCTGGTACTTCAGCCGTATTATTGTCATGAATGATTGAACCAACTGAGGAGGAAAAATGAATGCTGCTGTAATCCTTTTTGTTCCAGGTTGTTGCAGAATGACCCATCTGATGACCCTTTCTGCATTTTGTGTTCCTGGCTGCACACTCCTCCTCCCTGTGAAGTCACAATTGTTGTTTGTGCATAATCAGCTCTTCTAGACTCTCCCTGGGTTTGCCTATGTGTGTTTGATTTGTCTGTGCTGTTTTATGGGCTGGGCATATTTGAGTGGAACTTTCCTGAGTGCTTTGTAGCCCTGACTGCTTATTGGACATCTAATAATGTCTGAGGGGTGTGCAATTGTGACTGACTGCTTCATGGTCTGACTTTGCAGGCAGTGTCTGTGCTAAATCCTTACCAGAAATAACAATTATAAATGTCTCTCAAATGCTCACTCCTACTACTTCTGAAGTCACAGAGAGTCATATCCTCAGATGGTGTAAATTAGAATAGCTGTATGGATTTCAATGGCACTATGTGGATTTACACAAGCTGAGAATCCAGGCCCCAGTGTTCTGCCAGTACAGGGTTCCAACAAGCGTTTCAATTACACCTGGACCCGAACAAAGTCCCTTTCCCTTAACACACCCAAGCTGTGAGACAGTTTAGAAATTGGCCCCTCTTTCTAACGGGATTGACCAAACCCTTAGATCTGAACAGCCTTGAATTTTTGGGGAAGTTTGCATCAGGAGGCAGGTCAGACTAAAGTCATTCATGAGGGGTAATGAGATTTACCCCACCAACATATCCAATTAGAAGAGGTAGCTCTTCCCTTTCCAAGGAGTAAAATGGAAGGGTAGGCAGAGGTTGTACTAAAAGCAATGGAAGTTACACTTCCTTGTTTGTAGCTTGCCATTCTTAAACCAAATGTATGTTCTAGAAGCTCTGTGTCTTCAGGGTCTCAGTAATAAGCCTGGGAAGAGATTTCAGAAAACAGGAGCAAATACAGCAAAAGTGTGTGGAGGGGATACACAAACAGGAGTGTCTACGTGGAATCCAGAAACATATTTTGCCAGTATCTGCTTCATTTACTTGGGATTTACACCACTGTTACTCCCCTGAAGTGACTGGATTTACACCAGTATCTCTGAGGGAGAGGGAGCCTTTGTCACACTCTTAAAAAAGATACACTCCTCTCTGTAATTAGATGTTGTGATCAGAATCCGTTTTACATACCTCTGGAGTTCTCCTTTCAGCACAATGCTCTTTATATTTTTGCATGCGAGATTGAGGATTGATGAGCCCATTCATTTCTCTTTTATCTGTCTGTAAGCTATGTCACTAAAGTCTCTGCTTTGCTTGTCTTCTATTCAGTGTGCAGTGCAACTCATCTGCAAGCACAAATTACCTTGCTCAAGTATTCTTCAGAGAAATAATTAGCCACAAGCACCTCCTCTGCAGGCTCTTGCATATGCCTCAGGGGACTAGGGCGCTTGACATAAATCATTTAGTCCTGAGCCCTAGCGCGTACCTTTCCCAATGGACTCCATAATTGCCAAAGCAGTTGCCAACTGGGTTTAAAGTGATTTGAAATTGTTTTCCATACAGCCTTGCTGACAGCAAAAGGTTTTCCCTTTACCTCAAGCTTGAGTTACAGTAACATGATTGAATGTAACCAGTTATTCAGTTCAAGCTGTGATTCTGATACAGTATAGACAATATAAATTCCCCGGAGCTCTGTGAGGCCACCTCAATGGTCCATTTAAGTCCAATTCAATTAGGCTCACTATAGTTCTTAGGATTTCTTAGGTATGTTTGCAGCAGCCTTGGGGTTTGAATGTGAGAACAGTATTCATCCAGGACTTTTAAATTAGGTCTCAGGTGTCATCATTCTAAATGAATTATTACAGTGGTGTGTTCATGCACTACAGTTAAGGTTATGTTAGCATCTGCACTCAGCCATTTTAATGCACTGAGGGCTGAGGTTTGGCATGGAAGGTCCTTGCCTAACAGTGACTATTTTAACCCAATTTTTAAGTAATTGGTCTGTCAGGTAAATACTGAGGTGTATATTTTTATGTGTAAATAAGTTTTGTACTTTTGGATTTGCAGTGGTATGAATTAAGGAAAGCAAATTGTGCACCTGGCACTAACACTATTCTACTGTCAACATCTACACAGACAGCAAGAAGAAAGGTCCCTGTCCCAAATAACTTGCAATCAAAATACACCATGAATAGATGGGGGGAGGGGGAAGTAATGGGATGCAAGAAAATGCAAAGTTACTGAGCAATGAACATTAGCCTGTGTCTAGCGGGGACCGTGATTTTTTTGTTCAGACATATTGACTTTTTTTTTTTAAGGCCAGAGCTGAGGGGATAAGATCAGCCTTTATTTTGCATTTCTTCACACTTGCTAATTGGTGTCTCAATTGAATCTTGACAGTATTTAAGGCTAAATTTTCAAAGTACTCTCAACTGGGGCTCTTAACCACGCCTGCCCAAATCTGCAGGTCAAAAAATATTGGTGAAAAAAAAATCATATTTTCTGCACAGGAATGTCACTTGCACATGCCGGTTAGGTATTACAAATGTCACCTGTGTGGTTAAATCTGAGTTTTTGTGGATTAAAAAGATGCACAATTTTGAGCATGTATATTTGGAGACGTTTTGAACATATGCCCCTTAGACTTGTATTTAAAAAGAGAGAGTACATTTTTCTAGCCTTTTGTTGTTATAGTTATTACGGTCCTACCTATAGGCCCCAACCAAGAAAGGGACCCCAGTGGACTAACCACTGTAAAGCAGAGTAAGACACATTCGCAAAGAGTTTACATTATAAATAGATAAGGGAGGGGAAAACTTTACATGTGGGGAACTGAGACACAAAGACCCAGATCCACAAAGGTATTTAGGTGCCTAAACCCCAGATTTAGGTACCTGAATCTGACGTTTAGGCACCTAAGTCCCAGTTTTGCCTCCACTTCGATCCACATAACTCCCACTAGACCCTGTAGGCACCTAATCTCATTCACTCCATAAATTTTCAGAATAAAAGTTCCCTAGGTGCCTATGTTTCAGCCTCAATGGTGGGTGCCCTAACCACTGGGCTACAGAGTCATTTTCTCTATCTCTCTCCCAATGACTATTTAAGTATTTATCCACAGTGGAAAAGTCATTGGCCCAGAGACAATGGCACACTGGGAAGGGAGTGGATTCATAGACTATAGTCACTATTAGATTAGAAAGAACCATTAGATTATCAGTCTGACCTCCTGTATATCGCAGGGAGTAGCTGGTGTCATTTGAGCAGCAGTGCCTGGAGAGATCATGCTTGTGAAAATCATGGTACCTTCAGGGGTGCTAGGAGGAGCATTCAGAGGAGTGGCACTTGCTGTACCTTTTTATAAGATGTTGCCTGTGCAACACCAAAGCTGTCTTGCCAGTGTGCAATCGACCTGCTCTCACCCAGACCTGCTTCTTCTGCAGATGGCACCATGAGCTAGCCAGGCAAGATCCACTCCTCCAAGTGCTCCCCCAGCACCCCTGAAGGTACCAGCCAGGATTCTAAATATTGATACTGTAAAAATTCATTTCTAAGATCACAAATTAATTTCCTTTTAGCCAGTTTCATCCATTTATTCCTATTTTTGACGACTCACACTACCCAGGCCCCATCTTCTCCCTCCTTAATATAGCTGCCATACAAGTACAATCAAGGTCACTTCAAAGTGTTACTGACATTCAGGGGAAGTCTCTCTTCTCTTTTTCAAGAACTCAAAGGAATTTAATTCAGATTTCTTGAAATTAACCATGTGTTTAAGTACGTTGCTGAATCAGAGCCATAGTGCAGGAGGAAAGGGGATTGTAGGACTATATACAGAAGGTAGAATGACTATCTCCTGAGAATAGGATAACTTTTAGCCACTTTCCTAGACAAGCTGACATTATTTTGATCAATGTTTGTTTGTTTGTTTGTTTTTCAGATGTGAAATAATTCTGTGATTTTCCTGAAAAGTCAGGTTTTAAAGTTCTGTTTTTATAGAAATGTTTGTCGGTATTTTAACTATCCTCTTTTTTCTAGGCAACACTTTTGGAAGTTTCTGCATCAAGATTAAGTTTAGTGGGTATACAACAGACACCCCTTTCGTGCATTGTGAAGGGTGTGAAAATCCACATGAGGCCAAATCTTGCAGTCCCTAGAGCGTTAGCATAAAAACATATTGGTGACTAGAAGTGAAAAAACTTTCACTAAAGCTACACAGTCCTAAAGCCTGAAAACATTGTATGGAATTCTCAGAGTTTGAAATTGATCCTCATCTGCACAAAACTCATTTGAAGCACAGGTGATGGGGGTGGTGGTAAAAGAGACCAAGATGGGTCTAAGCCACCTTTCTGCTTCCTACATCCTGGGGCTGGTTGGGGCCCAGAGTAAAAGTAGCCACTGGGCTGCTTGAACGTGCACCAGCTGATGACCCTCTCCACTGGTCCAGCATTACTAGAGCTCATGGTGCTATGGGCAGAGTCCCTTTTCACCCCCAGCACCCAGCAGGGAGGGATTAAGTAATGTGAAGTTGGCTACATAGTGAGAATACCCAGCTGTCCCTTTAGGGAAGCTTTTCATGCCCTTGGAGTGCCACAGATAGGACTCAGTCTGGGCCGAAGGTCTGGTCCCTAGATCCTGAGCTATTTTTGTCTGTTTAAATTGTTCAGATTGGATGCCAAATACCTGCATGGCTCAGCTGAACCAATTCCCAGCACAAACTTACCTTCCCATACACGGGCAGAACTTTGTCTTCTTTTCTCTCAAGGTCCCTTCCAACCCTACGTATCTATGATTCTGTGTTTTTAAAAAAAGTTCTCAGAAAAGAGAGAAACAGCTGTGCCCTCAATATTGCAGCATTGTGGGCACGATATCAAAAGATGTCTGTCACTTGTAAAATATGCAGTGTAGTTGTACTCATGTTGGTCCCAGGATATTAGAGAGACAAAGGTGGGTGAGGTAATATCTTTTATTGGACCAACTTCTGTTGGTGAGAGAGAGAAGCTTTCAAGCCACACAGACCTCTTCTTCAGCAACCCACAGATTACCACACCTATCTTCATAGATCCAGTAACCCCACCATCCTAAACACACCAAGAAATCTGTTATCTACAGCCAGGCACTCGGATACCACAGAATATGCTCTGAGAAGAAAGTCTGGGATATACACCTTAACACACAGAGAACTACCTTCACCAAACAGGGATACTCCACCAGAGAAGTAGATTGAATCATGGAATGGACCACACAAATACCCTGAGAGATCCTGCTTCAATACAGAAATAAACCCCCTTCTGATCACACACCCCTATTGTTACCTACCTCCCCTCACTGGAACCCCTATGGGGTATCATCTAACTACTACCCATACTCAATAGAGACCCCCATCATGAAATATATCTTTCCTGAACCCCCACTTCTGGCCTTCAAACAATCCCCCAACCTCTCCAAGCTCATCATCAGAAGTAAGTTCCCCACGGACTAGGACACACCAGCAGACCCTGCCAGAGCAACTGATGCAAAATCTGCAGGCATATGCCCACTGCTACAATGATCAACACTCCCCACAACACACCTTTCAAGATCCATGTATCCTACACATGCCTATCACAACATGTGGTGTACCATATCCAATGTGCTGTGTGTGAAACCAGACAATCACTATGCTCTCAAATGAACTCTCACAGGAAAAAGACAAAAACACCCTATCACCTGTGGGTGAACACTTTTCACAAAGCCATCACTCTATATCTCACCTATCAGTCCTCATCCTCAAAGCAAACTTGCACACCACTTTCAAAAAACAAGCCTGGGAGCTTAAATTAATTACTCTGCTACATGCCAAAAATCATGGACTGAACAGAGACCCTGGATTTATGGTTTATTACAACAATCTGTAATCCAACTAGCTCCCTCTTTTTGTCCTGTGACTACAAAGGTGTTAGGCCGCTCTACCTTGAATGGTCCCTTATAATATGTGCTAACTGCTTATGCTAAACAATCTGTTCCACCTTGCATTTTGCTGTGATGCTGAGAGATCCTTTCCCAGACCTGAAGAAGAGCTCTGTGTGGCTTAAAAGCTTGTCTCTATCATCAACAGAAGTTGGCCCAATGAAAGATATTACCTCACCCACTCTTGTAAAATATGACACTAAGAACATCTACATGGAGCTTTTTTATGTACTTGACTTGTAAGGCCTACTTGCTGCAACAGCATCCTGTAAAGATGATAATGCTATACTGCACATAGGCCATGGGTTGCGATAATAAAACCCTGCATGTCTAATATAATGTACAGCTATAGTTCTGTGGAACAACAGTGACGCCCAGTGGTCAGTTAAGACAAGTCAAAATGTGCATTTCATGTAACAGGAGTTTCCCAGGGGAAAGTGCATCTCCTATCTGCCCCTGGACATTTCCACTGCTTGCATCCGAAGAAGTGGGTATTCACCCACAAAAGCTTATGCTCCAATACCTCTGTTAGTCTATAAGGTGCCACAGGACCCTTTGTCGCTTTTGCATCTCCTACTTTACCTTCCCTGTGTAAAGACAACAGTTAAAATACTAATACATATGTGACACATCAAAATCACTAGTCACTTCTGAAAAAGTGGGCCTCTCTTTTTAACTGGAAAACCTCAATATAATACAGTAAACTAAATCTATATATGAGAAATCCAGTAATCGAGTAAGGTCAAGAATGAGAAGCTTTGGAAGTAGTACAAATTGAAAATATTTCAAGGGGATGGCTAAGCCACATCTTTTGAGGAGGTATGGTCTCATTGTAAACGCCAAACCTCAGTATTGCCAACCCCAAGTGCTCCAAAACCATGTCAGCCCTTCACCTCTGCCCCACCAAATGAGCTTTTTTAAAAAAGGAATAAATGTTGAATTCTTTTTCTTTGCCTTGTATTTTCTGAGCCTTCAGATTACAGTCAGGTCACAATTTCAAGCTTTTCTCCACAATCACAAGGGCTATAAGATTACTTTTTTAAAAATATGAAAGCCAAGATTCTCATACTATCAGGTAATTCCAGGAGCTTTAAGGAAAACACTAAATATTGTGAGACTCAGAAAAAAATCATGAGAGTTAGCAACACAGAAACCTCTTTTTCTTTTTTCTCCTGAATGCCCAGTCTTTCCATGTGCATGGGTTAAAAGACATTAACGACTGTAAAAAGGAGGAGTTCCTGGCAAAAACAGACCTAGCGTACAAGAGAAATTTTTGACAGTATAGCAATGTCAGTTAGACGGGTGGGGGAGTTTTTAATTACATGTTTTACCAGCAAAAGCCTTAGTGTAGATGCAGTTACACCAGCATAAAAATGCTTATTTTATTCAGGGAACTTGTATAAGCTATACTGGCAAAAACATTCTTTTGCCAGTGTAAACTGTATCTATACTAGGAGGATTTGCCTGTATTGCTATGCCAGCAAAGCTTTTCTAGTGCAGAATAGGCCTAAACCAGCCTTAATTTACCATTCCCACACATTCAAACTATCAAAAATTGCTAGGATTCCCCAGAAAAGGGAATATTTTGCCATTGGAAGGTTATGGTCCTTGGCCTCTGCTTTGGCCAAAGGCTTTTTACCATGGCTGTTAGACCAGTCATTCTTTTCCTAAAATCTGAGAGTAAAAAGACTTAAAGGACAATTTCACTGCAGCAGAGTCAGAAGGGCACTCAGGGCTACAGATCTGAGCCACAGTACATTTGTTAAAGCTCTTGAGGATCGTGGTAAATACATAATCATCCAGTTTCTCAGTTTAAACTTTCTGGGCTTTGCTCTGGATGGCACAGCTCTAACATTAACAAAAAACTTTAAATGGGCACAAAGGGAATCCATAACAAACAGAGGTGATGTCTTAGCTCCTGACAGGAAAGGAAATTAGCAAGTTTATTGGGGTCACTAGTAGCTCTACTCCTTGCTTTTCCAATGGCAGGGACATCCAGAGGTATCCACTGCCTGAAAGAAAATTAATAACTAACTGAGAAGCAAGCATTACAAGTGTCACAAGCCACTTGGCTAGACCTCCTACATTAGAGGTTAAAACCTAATACTATGAGAATCCTATTCCTTCCTAGACTTATCCCTTTCAGAAATCCTGGAAAGAGATTCCTCATAGTCAGCCTTCTTCAGTTGCTAACAATAAGTGGGATATGGGACATATCAGAAACCCTACCAAAGCATAAGCAATCAGGGTTGCACTGCGTGTGGAAAGCTAGCCTCTTAGCGGGCTACTGATAATTCGGGAGATTCTGCACACGTGGCATTTTTTAAAAACATTTCATGTGAAAACTTTTAAGGATGAATGTGTAGAAAAAATTCAGTGCAATACATTCCATTGATCTCATGAGGAGAGCACTAACATTGCTTTTCCCTGCTGCTGCTGCTTTTGTAGTTACAGTTGCTGTCTCCCCCAGCTGATCTATGGCGAAATATACATCCTGTGTCTTAATCAGCAAAATCCTGCCGCTGCAGTGTGTATTTGTGAGTGGCCTGTGCCTGGAAGGAGAGGAGGAGGAAGATGTCAGCTATTCCATGAGTCATTCAGAAGCAGGGAAGAATATGGCTCACAACAGTTTATTGCCTGTATAACAATAGACTTCTAATAAGTTTACCTATGTCGGTAGGTACTGACTTCTTTCCTTCCCATGCTTGACTGAACAAAAGCCATGAAGCAGCAGCTACTGATAAGCACAACAGCTACAATTACAATTAGGTCCCTCAGTCAGTGTCAACAACACTGTGATTCTAATCTAGCAATGTTCCTGCAACAGTTCTGTAGCTGTCAGCATGACAGGTGTGTGCCAAAGTTATGCCAATGCATCGTCAGCCCAGAAGGACAGCTGCGGACAGAAGAAGAGCCAAAGACTGCAGAGCAGGGGGGAACCACTGCGGTACCAATATTGAAGTACATGCTATAAGTGACAGCGCCATGTTGTCACATAGGCACTGAGGAGAAATGTCCTCCCACCAGGAGAAAGGAACTGCAGTTTTCTAACAACCTCTCTCCAGCTTTGGCTGCCTTTTCATGTGCACCATCAGAAGCAGCATCTCCCGTCAATTGCTGACAATAAATCCTACGGGGACAGTGCAGATGCTGTGTAACGGAGGAACAGCGCAACAGGCTAGCAGTAGAGTAGCGTGGAGTGTGTCAGCTTTAAAGGAAACAAGTTCTTTTGCTGAAAAGAAAAAAAGTGGGTGGTGAGAACAAAGAAGATGGGAGGTGGGAAAAGGCAGGGAGAAGAAGGGAAACCTGATCTAAGGAAATGAGGGAGATGAAGAAACAGCAAAGGGAAGCGGGGCGGCTAGTAATATTGGTGTGGTAAATAGTAGTTATTTTACTCATTACTGCCCCCTTTCCTGGTTTTGGCTCTGCACTGATGCTGATGATTATTCTCAGGGATCAAAGTAGGAAGGGAGGGAAATGTGATGGAAAGCTACTGAAGCTTCAACTCCAAATCCCTTGTCATGTCCACCATCCCATAATTCCCCCCACTCATCATGCTGACAGTCCTGTAATTCCTCATAGACCCACTGTGCCCCCCTCAACTTTGGAGATTTGTGCAAGGATCTTAGATTACTGTGCTAACAGGATTGCTTGTGATTTTGAAGCACGGGTTATCCAGGTTCATATTAGCCTGAGCAAGGCTATATATGACCCAGAATCAAAATACAGAGATGCTGTCTTTTTCCTTACATGCTCAAAAATCCGCTCATAGTCATCCTCTTTCATCTCTTTTCAGCCACCTCAGGATCTTCTATCACGACCACTGCACTTCTAGTCAGAGTCCTACATTCCCATAGCTGTTTCTCATAACCCTTTTTATCTCCCACAGCCTGTCAAACTTCCAAGCATCTCTTACTTCCCTATATGCCACCCTTTTCTCTCATCAGTTTACTCTAAAAGTGCAAACTTTGATCTCCTCCATCAGCTTCTATCTCCTGCTTACTGCCTCTGCTCTGTAACCTTGGGCACAAATCTCTGCTACACCTCCGATTTTAGCCAGCTTTGTATCATATAGGGATGATTCCTGTTGTTCACCTGGAAACCTGGAAAATTCTATTTGACATTGAATTTCCACCTTCCCTGAAGCCAGCAGGCTCCAGCTAGAGAACAATCATCATTTAGGCTCCCTCTGTAAAAATATTGTGCTAATTTATGCCCAAAATCAAATGTCTCCATTACCATGTGTGCTGCAGATAGTGTGGAGGGATTTGAGAGACATTCAGATTTTGCATTAACTGGGGAAAATCTGATTTATTCCCCTCTGACTGCAGTAGTTATTAAAGTGAGTGTGGTTGGACTCCCCTTTTCACTGGGTCTTGGCTGAATACTAAGAGTTTGGAGTCTAGGTGGCACATTTGGTGGAGAAAATGTTCTCACTTAGTTATTATCTTATTCAGCCTACTACCCCAGTGTCTTCTCCCCGCTACCCAGAACGCACAGGTGCACAGACAGACTCTTGAGCTGAAGAAGTATGTCATTTATTTGCTGCTTCAGTGAGTGATCAGTCCATCGAAACAGGACATGGCATAGGGTTAAATGCATGTGCACCTCCACATTCAGAGAAGCGTCAGAGATTCCCTGAGTCCCTTAGAGACTTGCCATTGTGGTTGATTTTACATGGAAAACATTTAGGTACTATGGTGAAGGGTAGCACTATAAAAGCCTAAGATGGATCTGAGCCACTACCCTCCCCTCTTTCTAATCTTGCCATAAAACACAGGTCTTCCGTGATGCCTACAAGATGGGATAGGTTGAAGAGGAGTCAGGAACAACTGAGATGTTTTCTTTTATTCATTATTTTCACAAAGTATGCCATGTCAGTATTTAAAACGTCAGTGTTGTAAACTTTTTTGCTCTGTGTTTGTACCGCACCTAGCACCACGGGGTCCAGGTCCATGACTGGGACACCTCGGCTTACTGCACTATAAATAATAGTAATATTTGATTTCCCTCTCACCTCACCCTCCATTTGTTCCTTATCTTCTTAGATTGTCAGTGCCTTCAGGCAGGGACCATGTCTTCCTATGTGTTAGTACATTGCCTAGCACAATGGCCCCAGATCCTGACTGGGCTGTCTGAGCACTACTGCAGTACTAATCAAACATAATAATATATTACAAAGCATGACTCAGACCACTTTTTTCTACTCACTCTTGCTATAGGAAGTATTAGAAAGATCAGAGGTAATGATGATGATGCTAGGCTTAATGCTGCACATATCTGAGGGCAGTTAGTGAACACAATAAGGTGAAACAGCCCTTGTTCCTGCTGTGGCCTATTTGCTTTGAGTCATTATTTACCCCAGCTCTTCACAATCCCGCTGTGCTAATACAGTTTCAACAGAGAGTTTTAACATTTGATGAAGCAGCCATGTTCGCATTTACCCAACTGATTGTTAAATTCCATGTAGCTAAATCTAATTTTTCCCCCTCCAATTTCTTCTTGAAGCTAAACATCACATTTTATTTCAACCAAATCACTCCCTTAATAGGCCAAATTTTAAGCCTGGTGGAACTTTTTGATGACTTCTCCACCAGTGGAACATAAAACAGTGTCTAGCATATATATGTTTTTGCAATTTAATTCCAAATGATAAATTAGGAACCAAATTGAAAAGAGGGTTGAATCAGATCAGGGTCTCTGTCTTAGGAAGTATTACATCCTTTAGAAAAGGTTGAGAACAACTGTCAGGGTTCCCTCCCCACTCTAAACTCTAGGGTAAAGACGTAGGGTCCCGCATGAAGAGCCCCTAAGCTTAGTTTTACCAGCTTAGGTTAAAACCCCCAAAGGTACAAAATTCCCTGCACCCTGAGAAATGCTTTTTTCGCTGCCACCATCAAGTGGGTCTAAGCAGGAATCCAGGAAAGGAATCACTTGAACTTCCTTTCCCCCCAAATACCCCCTCAAGCTCGGAACCCCCTTTCCTGGGAAGCTTGAGAATAATCCCTTAACCAATTGGCTACACAGTGATCTAAAAAAACCTACCCCCGGGGTTTTAACACCATAGAAAACAGTCAGCTTCTTAAAAGAAGGATTTTATTAAAAATAAAGAAGGTAAAATCATCTCTGTAAAATCAGGATGGTAACTATTTTACAGGGCACTCAATTTCCAAATTCAGAGAGATTCCCCCCTCTGGACAAAACCTTAAAGTTACAGAAAAACAGGAATAACCCTTCCCTCTCACACAGGGAATGTACCACCAAGCAAAATAAACAGAAATCTACTCGCAGTGCTGACTACACTTACTTTAGAAAAGTGAGGTTTGGTGAGGAGACTGGTTTTCTGTAGGTTCTTTCTGTCTTCCAAGATCACTCTGACTCAGACAAAGCCACACACCAAGCTTTTTCCCCCTCCCAAGATTTGAAAGTATCTTGTCCCCTTATTGGTCAGATGCCAGCCAGGTCAGGTGTCAGTCTGGCTACCTGCATTTCTTAACCCTTTACTGGTCAGAGGATCTTATAGCACTGCATCAGACCCTCTCCCCCTTCCCTTTATTTTTATGACAACAACTGATCTACAGGATGGGCCAGACTGTGAATGGCCCATGCACAGGAGCATGGTCAAGACTCAAGGAGACTCCCTCGCCTTCCACAGCCCATGTATATGGTTAGCAACGATTACAGACGTTATGATCAGGAGAACACGTGGGCCACGCCCTGCATAAATCCTAATGTGGGTGGAGGGTCTAGTGTACCCTCTGTGAACACCAGTAAACTCAGTGAGGGATTATGCATCTATGTTTTGTGACAAAGTTACAAGGTTAACTCCTCCTGTGTCTGATCAGGAGTTGGGAGTTTTGGGGGGAACCCGGCCCCACCCTCTACTCCGGGTTCCAGCCCAGGGCCCTGTGGCCTGCAGCTGTTTAGAGTGCTTCCTGGAACAACTGCACGACAGCTACAACTTCCTGGGCTACTTCCCCATGGACTCCTCCCAACACCTTCTTTATCCTCACCACAGGATCTTTCAGCAGTACGCCCTCTTACTCTCAGCTCCTAGTGCCTCTTGCTCCCAGCTCCTCACACACAACCTCCTTCCACAGCTCCTGACTTGTGCGCCTCACTGACTCACTGGGAGGCTTTTAACTAGTTTCAGCCAGCCCCTGATTGGCTGCAGGTGTCTCAATTAACCTTCCTGCCTTCTGGGAAAGTTCTTAATTGGCCCCAGGTGTCTTGATTAACCTGGAGCAACTGCCATAAGGTATCAGGGATTTGTTTAGCCTGGGGCTAACATACTGGTTCCTTACCACTTTCCTATAGCCCTCTGGCCTTGACCTGTCACATATCCCCCCGCTCTGCTCAACACCATAGAGTTGGGCAACTTGGGACGCCAGGCAGTGTTCTCTTGACAGACCATCAGCGTTGCCATGGTGGCATCCAGCCCTGTGCCGTATGCGGAACTGGAACGGTTGGAGGGATAAGAACCACCTAGTGACCCTTGCATTCTTTTCCTTATTCCGCTGCATCCACTGGAGGGGTGCATGGTCTGTCACAAGAGTAAATCGCCGGCGCAAGAGGTAATAACATAGGGTCTCCATAGCCCATTTGACACCAAGGCATTCTCTCTCAACTACTGCGTATTTCTGTTCTCTTGGGAGAAGCTTTCTGCTTAGGTAGAGGATCGGGTGTTCCTCTTCTCCCACCATTTGCGACAGAACTGCCCCCAACCCCACCTCGGAAGCATCTGTTTGTAAAATAAATTCCTTGTTAAAGTCCGGGGCTATGAGTATGGGGTCATTACAAAGGGCCGTCCGAAGGTCTGTGAACGCCCCCTCTGCTGCGTCGGTCCACTTCACCATGTCTGGACCTTGGGCTTTCACCAGGTCCGTTAGGGGACTTGCCCTACTAGCGAAGTGGGGAATAAAACGTCGGTAGTAGCCTACCACACCTAGGAACGCGCGGACCTGCTTCTTTCGGGTCGGCCGGGGCCAGTTTTGAATCGCCTCTAGCTTATTCATTTGGGGCTTTACTATGCCCCTTCCTACAATATATCCCAGGTACCTAGCCTCTGCTAGTCCTATGGCACATTTAGCAGGATTAGCAGTGAGGCCAGCCCGCCTTAAGGTGCGCAGTACTGCCTCAACTTTCTCCAAGTGGGTTCCCCAGTCTGGCGTATGGATGACTACATCATCTAGGTATGCGGCTGCATAACTAGTACGGGGGCGCAGCAGCTTATCCATGAGGCGCTGGAATGTGGCCGGGGCCCCATGTAGCCCAAAAGGGAGGAGGGTGTACTGGAATAGCCCATCCGGAGTGGAGAACGCTGTCTTTTCTTTAGCTTCTTTGGTCAGGGGAATCTGCCAGTATCCTTTTGTCAGATCCAGTGTAGTCAAGAATCAAGCACTACCCAGTCAGTCCACCAGTTGGTCGATGCGTGGTATGGGATATGCATCGAACTGGGATACTTCATTCAGTCGGCAAAAGTCATTACAGAATCTCGTGGTACCGTCAGGTTTAGGCACTAGAACGATTGGACTGGACCACTGACTGTAAGATTCTTCAATCACCCCTAATTCTAACATTTTCTTCACTTCGGCCTTGATTTCTTCTCTTTTGGCTGCTGGGATTCGGTAGGGTCTCAATGTTACCTTGGCTCCGGGGATCGTGTTTATATGGTGATAGGTCTCAGTCGTCCGCCCCGGTTTTGTAGAGAACACATCTCAGTTGCTATTAATCATGTCAGTTGCCTCGATCTTTTGAATCGGCGTCAAATCAGGTGATATCCTTACTTGCTCGTGTAAGTTATCCTCCTGGGGAAGGGTCTCCTGGGTGACTAAGCATGCCTCTCGATTGTGCCAAGGTTTTAGAAGATTGATGTGGTAGATTTGCTCTGGTTTCCTGCGGCCTGGCTGCCGCACTTTATAGTTCACCTCTCCCACGGCTTCGATCACTTCGTAGGGTCCCTGCCACTGGGCCAACAGCTTACTTTCTGCTGTGGGCACCAGGACCATCACTCGATCCCCTGGTTGGAACCGTCGAAGCTTTGCTTGGTGGTTATAATGGGTTCGTTGGGTCTCTTGTGCTTTCTCCAAGTGTTCTCGTACAATAGGTGTAACGCGGGCTATCCGATCCCTCATCTGTAGTACATGCTCAACTATGTTCCTTCCTGGATTTGGCTCCTCTTCTCACGCTTCTCTGGCTATATCCAATATGCCCCGGGGGTGGCGCCCGTATAATAGTTCGAATGGAGAGAAACCTGGGGAGGCTCCCGGAACCTCCCGGATGGCGAACATGAGGTAAGGTAATAGGGTATCCCAATCTTTCCCATCCCGGCTCACCACTTTCCTAATCATGGCCTTGAGGGTCCTATTGAACCTTTCTACAAGGCCATCTGTTTGCGGGTGGTATACAGAGGTCCGTAGGGCTTGTACATGGAGTAATGAACAGAGATCTTTCATCAACTTGGACACGAAAAGTGTCCCTTGATCAGTCAATATCTCCTTGGGTAGCCCAACTCGGGCAAAGATCTGTACTAACTCCTTAGCTATGGTTTTGGAAGCCGTGTTGCGTAGGGGAACGGCTTCCGGGTACCGGGTTGCATAGTTCAGTACAACAAGCACATGTTGATGGCCCCGAGCTGTCTTCTCAAGGGGCCCTATCAGATCCATGGCTATGCGTTCAAAAGGAACCTCTATTATTGGAAGAGGTATCAAAGGAGCCCGGAAGTGCGGGCGCAGACTATGTAACTGACACTCCGGACAAGAGGTGCAGTATCGTCGGACATCTTCATGTACTCCTGGCCAGAAGAACCTCCGCAGGATCCATGCCTGGGTTTTCTCTACACCTAGGTGTCCTCCAAATAGGTGACTGTGGGCGAGGCTCAATATGGCTTTTTGATGTTTTTGTGGCACCAGAAGTTGATGTATCTCTTGCTCCTGCATTTGCACCACACGGTAAAGGAGATCTTTCTTCACTATAAAGTAAGGTCCTGGACCCCGGACCTTCCCATCCACAGGTACTCCGTCTATCTCAGCCACCTCTTTCCTGGCGTTATCATATCTAGAGTCCTCTGCCTGGTCCCGCCCGAAAGTCTCTCTCCCGGGGCTAGCCTGCCCAAGCTCCCAGGGGCCAGCCTCTGTTGCTTCCAACGGCTCACTTCCATCATGGCTGGGGCCAGCCTCCAGATCACCTTCCGTGGTGGTAGTTTCTCTGGCTGCTCGTGTCCGTCTGCCTACTAGGGCGATCTTCTGGCCCTGGGTCAGGATCCGGGTTCCCAAAGCTTTTGCAGCCTTCCTCTCCCTTTTTGTCTTCCGGGTCTTTTGGGGGATTGAGAACAGATCCTGAGAAATCTCAGCAAACATCGGGGGTTGACATTCCCCCGGTGACAAGTCGCTGCCCTCAGGGTCCCCACCTCCCTTCAACCTCTCCGGGGGAGTAAATTATCAAACCCTGGATAGTCCCTCCCAATGACTACAGGATACGGGAGTTTAGGAACTACACCCACTGTCACCTCAACGGGGTTCCCCTGAACCTATATCTCCACCTGGATGGTGGGGTAATGGCTTACAGCCCCATGCACACATGTCACTGCTACGCGTTTGGCTTGTAGCAGCTGGCTACTTTTTACCAACTTACCCAATATTAGGGTGATTGCACTCCCGGAGTCCACAAGAGCTATAGTCTCTACTCCATTTATCTTCACCGGTCTAGTGTAGTTATGCGGGGCTAATGCGATGCCCGCAAGGTGGATAAGGGAGCATGGGACCTCCCAATCCCCCAAGTTACATTACATTGTCTACAGGCCGGGGTCCCGTGCTTTGCGAGAGGTCTGTGCCCCTCTCAGAGTTCATGTCCTCTCAGAGCTTCTGTTGCCTCCTCGCCCTATTTCTCAACATCTGCCTCTGGAAAAGGTGGACGATAAGGCGCAAGGTGTTGACAACGGACAGAACAGCAGCGATAATCGTGGAGGGCTCCATACTCGCTGTCCTGTGGCGTCCGCGCTGTCAATCACCAGAAAAGGGCACGAATTAATTGCCCGCCGGCGCTTTCACGGAGGGAGGGCGGGAGTGTGGGTCGAATGACGACATTTACCCAAAACCACCCTCGACACATTTTTGGCCCCAGAAGGTACTGGGGGCTACACCCAGAATTCCAATGGGCAGTGGGGACTGCGGGAACTGTGGGATAGCTACCCACAGTGCACCGCTTGCAATGTCGATGCTTGCCCCGTTACTGTGGACTCACAAACTTGAATTAATGTCCTTGGTGTGGATTCGCACGCTCGACTTTGTAATATCGGTTTCACAAGTTCGGTTTAAGAAAAATCGAACTACTCTCGTAGTGTAGACATACCCATAGATACTACAGGGATGCGTGCTATTGAAAATTCCTCAGAATACATAGATGTTCTTGGCACTATGTGAGACTCTGAATGAAGGAAATCTCAGCCCTGAAGTGCTTACAATCTGTTGGATGGAAATGAAGAGAACAGGATACACAGGGAAACCCAGAGGTAGTGATATTTTTTTGGTGTGGATTCTGTTTTGTAATACAAATAAATCTCCCTTTTAATGTCCAGTTACCAGGTAACTACCATTATGTCAGAACTGACAATCAAGCAAGAGGAAAAACAAGATGTTGATGTAATGAACTTAAATAAAAAGTGATCTCACAAGAACCTTTTCTTTAATTAGCATTTCGCTTTACTTTTTAGCAGAATAAACCTTATAATCACTGAAAGAATGTAAAGATGGAAAAGGACAATGAGAGTATCTGGTCCCACTCATATATTTTCGAGGATTTTTTCCAGTTGTGTTGTAGAAGTCACAAGTGATGGGGTTCCCACCATTTCCCTAGGGATACTATTCCCCTGCCTAAATCATCCCACTGTCATTGACGAGTAAAATGCCAAACATAGTTAGGACAGTAGTAGTGTGTTGTGGAAATAAGCTCTGTGCCCTTTAGTTACTACTATTCATTGGCGCAGTTATAACTGAACTATAGTAGACAGAGGAGTGGGAGAGAGGATGTAACACAGAATACACACGCACACACATATAAATATGCACTTTAGGCTTTTGATACTTTGATACCTTAAAAATTAAAAGCTCTAGTTGACTCACATCTGAATCAACTTTAGAAGTAGTTGGAAGACCCCTGCCTAGAAATTATGGAGCTGGTATTTGAAAGGTTACTGCCTAACCATGAAATTAAGGATTTATGTGCATTCAGCTGCAAATGTGAAAACTTAGAATTAGTGTCTGTACAGATGAAAGATATTTTGCATTCGTGAGAGACATTTTTTTTACATCAACTTTGAATCCTATTCCTGCAAACACTGACTCACATGCTTAAGCATATCCACACGAGAGGATCCATTGAATTCAATGAGCCTATTCACACATATAAAGATAAGCACATGCATGTTTGCAGAATTGGGCCTTTCTGTCCCATCCATTATACACATAATGTACAGTATCATCTGGGACAAGTTTTCGTGCTTATAACTGCACGGCGATCAGTGTCCCATTGCTCATGAGCATACAAAACATCTCCAATTTGGGTCTCCATTTGGACAATGTTTTTCCCCCTCTAAATTCCCTTTACACGGTATTCTTACATCAGTCGCAGTAGTGTGCTATGTTGAATTCTAGTGTCCACTCTGCGTGTCCACTTCAGTTGCTCTTAACTTTCTCAGACAAATTCCTTTATATTGTTCAGTCTTAGTCCCAGCCCAAAGATGATTTTTTTTGAGGACTAGTGGCTCAAAATTACTTCAGTTGTATTTAAGTTATACATGTGCAGGGGAAACTGCTCTCTTTCCATATGATCTGACTGAAATTTTTGTGGTCATCAACCTCGAGCATTGCTAAAGTTTGGCTTCCAGCTTGGCTTCTTCGCTGAGGAAGAAAATACAAGCCAGAACCCTGATCCTGCAGTCCAATCCCTGTGGGCAGATTCTTGCTCCTATGCAGAATCCCGTTGAAGTCAGATGGGAAGGCTCCAGAAAAACACAGGTAGGGGCTGCTTCCAGGAATGAGATTCCGGGATCAGGGTCCTAGTTTGATAAACCTTGATTAAAACATCCCTACATATATATTTTTAAACAAAAATAAAATTTTGGCACACATGGACTACACCCTTTCTCATTTCTTAGTTCACTTTGAGAAGAAATCAATTTAGAACACTGGAGACGCTGTGAACCAGTTTAGATTTGAGGCAACTTAAATAGCTTACGTGTGCCATAAATCTTTAAGATATCTTATTAGTGGCCAACAAGACTGCTACTAAATTGCATTAAGGGCTCATGACAGTTCATGATCTTCTATTGCTTTAAATCCTTACAGCACCTTAAATTCTTATGCTCACCTAAGATCTCAGAATGAATTAAGGAAATTCCCAAAATATTTAGTGAAACAAGATAAGTAAATAAAAGTCAAAACTGAATTTTATTAAAGATATGCTGATTTAAGCAATACTGTTATGAGAGTGGATGGCTTTGACGTGACTTCATGGAGGCAGCCAACTTCTATGTGAATGGGCAAACTTGAGGGATGTCAGTCATTTTAGTTCCAAAGTTATGTCCATTCCATATATACGGGGTTACCACACACTTCCATTGCTTAAAAATTATTTACACCATAAAAAGAACTAATAAAAGGAGGCTGTAGATATAGTTATACTAAATGAATCCCACAGCACTTTAAGATTCCTTAAACGTACAGTCAGCATAGCTGTGAGAGGGAGAAAAGAAAAGGTGGCTTTACATGACTTTTGCAGCTTCCTGATCCTGGGGCCATCCTGGCCCCCAATATAACTTAAAGCAGCCTCAAGATGGCTCTAGGTTATGCATGGCTACCCACAGGACCAAGGAAAGCACAGTGGGTATATGTGTGCTAGAGCTGGAAGGTGTAAATTCCAGCTCAAGAAGACATACCTGTGCTAGCTCTAATAGAGCTTACATGTTAAAAAAAGAAGTGTAGCCGCAGTGGCATGAGCAGCAGGCGGGGCTAGTCGCCCTAAGTATGTACTCACGGTCTCGGACAGGATCGTACTCAGGCAACTAGCCACTCATGCACCTGTGGCTACACTCTTATTTTTAGCTCACTAACTTCATCAGAACTAGTGTGGATATGTCTAACTGAGCTGGGAATTACACTCCAGTTTCAATGTAGACATACCCCCACAGGTACTCCCCCCACTTTTGTTGTGGGAAAGCCCCCTCTACTGGAGTGGGAGGAGGTGCCCTAGAGCCAGCTGAGCTCCACCACCTCTAAACTACCTGCGTGTTCCCCACTACCAGGGGACGTCTTAGCTGGGAGAATCTGACAGGCTTCTGGCTGCTTTATGCTACTGCAGCAGTGCAAAGGTGGTAGGACAGGGCTAAGAAGCTGGCTCTCTGTTTGGACAAAGGATTTCTATTTTTTTTGTCTTCCCTCTCCCTTAAGACCACTTGAACACAGTTGCTCCCAGCCAGCCAGTGGACAGTTTATGGCCTGAAAAACCTCATGAGATAGCAGTTCAGGCATTATTCTCAAAGCATTAAAGAGGAGGAAGTGCCTTCGTTTACACTCTGAATCAGGAAGTAAATGTGAGTTTTCAGCCAATAAGGAAACACCTGTTTTGATAAACCTAGAATGGATGTCATACTGAAAAAAATCAATGAGTCCACCACTCAGCTTTGAATTTGTGAGGCTCAAGGGAGTTGTAAATTAGGCAAAACATGCTCTTAATCCCTAGTTTTACATACAACAATGATTCAGTTTTAGAATACCTCAAGGCCTGGGATGCATAGTTCCTTAATAGACAGTGGACCCAAACTGCATCATGGACTTTATTTCATGTGACCTGCTTCAGATCTCTCCCCTTCCTCCCTTGGGCTTGGTTCCTGCTTTCAAAATCACTTCATAGCCACTCGGCAGTTTTCGACTATTAGAAAAGCTAAATTGGATGCTAAGTGGCCCGGCTGCCTGCAAAGCGCTGACAATGACAATGGGCAAGGGGACAGTTTGAAATGCAGCCCTTTTCTTTGTGGGCTGCTTGTCTGGCCAGAAGGCTCACCACAGCTCCTCAGGTGTCTGGAGCATCTTGGAAGGTTTCCTTTCACTTAAATAAATCTAAACCGGGAGCAGTTATGGAAGAGGAAGAATTATTCATCATGGTCAAAGGGGACAAGACAAAGGCTAACGGCCTGAAGTGAGGAATAAAGACAATCCGAGGTAAAAGGAATCCTAACAGAAGGTCAACTGAGCAATACAATTCTCCCAAGGGAAGTCATCAAGGCACCATCATTGGATGTATTCCAGCCAAGACTGGATTTAACACTTGCCATAGGGCAGAGTAACTCCTGCAGTAGTGGCTGTAGGGAGCAAAGAGAATAGAGATGATCTAGATGGACAACTTCCTACCTCTAATTGTATGATATAAACAGAACCAGGCTAAAATTAAAAAACCACTATAGACGTTAAGCTACTCCATTCTTGGTGGGGAAGTGCATAGCCTTCTAGGTTTGTAAACCTGTATTACTGTACAACAATAACCAATGGGAGGTTTTATTACCTGTTTTTTCTCTGGACATCTTATTTACATATCCAATGTATTGAAAACCAAAGAAACCATCTTTTGAGCCTAATGATCTCATTAAGCCACTGTCCAGTTTCTAATCTCCCTTTTCAAAGCAAGTCGATTGAGAAGCTGGTAAAGAAAAATCAGTTTCCAATTAACCGTTAGCTGCCAATATCCTGGATCCATCCTAGCCAGGTTTCAGGCCAGGGTACGGTATTGAGATCACACTTTTGCTCACCTATTCCCGGCTGTAGACAAGGGAAGTACAGCCAAACTAAATTAGTGGGATTTAGGCACCCAAGTAACTTAGAGGAACTGGGTCTCTGACACTATGGTTTTGGGGCGACGTGTAGGTAGGGAGGTAAATAGGTCTGTTTGTAAAGAGCTGAGCTGGTGGTTAACTCTGGTGCTATCATACTAGAATGTGGATGGTGCTTTTAGAGTCTGCTGTGACATGACCAAAAATACAGCTGCCCAATCAGAATTTGACACTAGACATTTGTGGCATAATCAGAATAAGATTAGCTAATGTGTAATACGATCAACCAGTTAGAATTAGTCATTTGTAGAAAATTGAAAGGAAGAACTGTGCATGTAAAAATGAAACTATAAAAGCAATGCAATAAATGTATCTGAAATAGCAACAGTAGAACAGATTGAAAAAATGTGTTGCTCTGAATACACCAGAAATAAGGGATAAACTATAATGCAGACATTTGATTAAGCATAAAAGATCACATTTCAGTGGCATGATTTTAATGGCATTATTCCAGGGATGAATTTGGCCCCTGTAGTGTAAGTAGGATCTTTTAGCTGACATGTTTTGTTTCCATTTGTTGGAGCTTTGAATCTACTTGCAAATTTCAGAAGCCAAATCAGCATTTGGGGGTGAGTGTATCGGCAGGGCTTCTTTGCCAGTATTAGGATATGGCTACACTTGATGCTGGGAGAGTGTAATTTCCAGCTCGAGGAGACATACCCACACTAGTGCACTAAAATTAAAGTGCAGCCACAGTGGCATGAGCAGCAGAAGGGGCTAGCCACACTGATTATGCACCTACTTGGGACAGTTAGCCCCTCCTGCGGCTCCTGCCCCCATGGCTACTCTCTATTTTTAGCACCCTAGCTCCATCAGAGCTAGCACAGGTATGTCTCCACGTGCTGAAAATTACCCAACTGGCTTCAAGTGGAGACCTATCTTCAATGTCTAAATATAGTTCTTTCCTAACAAATGGCCTGACCCCAAGTGCCTTCTGAGTGAAATTAGTGGAGTTCAGAATGGTTCTGTACTTCTCAGGAGCTACTCAGCTTCTTGTAGGATCAATCCTCCAATGCGTAGCTGTGAGTATCCCTTCACAATGGCCAATCACACACACAAGTCCAGATCCTCATCTGGTATAAGCTGGTGTAGCTCAATTGATTTCTCTACCTAAGGAGCTGCCCTGCAAAATCTACTCTTGTCATAAGAGGAAAAGAATATATTTTTTCAAAGCTCAAATCCCAAACTTCTGTATTCAGCCACATGTGGCTCAAAACCCAATGCTGAGAGGTGGCCTTGGGGTTCAAACGCAGAATGCGAGGCAGCTTCCACATTGGAGAACACATGAAGAAGTTCCCTGTCAGGATATGATTACCTGTATGATTAAATGCTTCCTTTCTTTACCAGGATAATGTGTCCTCCCATTAACTTTTTTCTTCACCAGACTAATTATAAAACAAAATGTAAAGGATTTGGTGGCTTTTTTGGCATAATTATATCAGTCTCGCATTATATGGCATTGTGCAGATGTTGTCTGTTAAAAGACCAGTGGGTCGGCAAGGTTTAAAAATACCATGTAGCGCTAGTGACATCTACTGGAGGTAGCCTGTTGAAACAGTGATAGGAAAACACTAGTCAAACTCTAGGGTCTTGCAAAAGCCTCACTTGTCTACACAGCCCTGCAATTTGAACTAGGGAGATGTGAGTGGCTGTGCTGTAACTCCCCCAAGTGAGTGCTGCTGGTTTGAACTAAAAGGTATCTAGTTCGCATTAATGTAGTTCTGTTTGAAGAGGACTTTGTTAACACAAACTAGGGACCTTTCAGTTTGCACTACCAGCGTCCACATGGGGGAGTTACAGCACTGCACTTTGGTGCATGCTGCAATTCACACACCTCATAGCCTGCACTGGGGCACAGTATTAGACATAGCCTAAAATCCAACTTTGAACCAGATTTTGTGAGCATGAGTCTATTAATGCCATAGTTCAGGCAGACAGTGGAAGCAGCCTTGCATGAACCATCTCTAATTTTATTCTAGAAGATCTATTTGTGAGAAGTAATAGAATCATCTTCAGCAGGTGTTTGTGTTGCTTCCTCCGTCAGTCCCAGAGAGAGTGAATCACAATAGACTAATGTGACAAATACATGAATCAATCTGGCCGGAACCTTGACCAAGAAGAAAGGGCAAAAAAAATGTAGCCTAAATTTATGTTTTCCCAAGGCTCAAGGGAAAAGAGGCCAGTAGAATATCAACCAGCTAAAGTATATTAAACATAGACTTTATTTCCATACTAAGGAGGAGGATGGATAGCAGTCCAGTGTTGTGCGGTATGATGGGGTATTCACCCCACACTGGTCCAGGAAGGGTTAAGGCAGACTGAGAAGGGGGCTAATTAAACAGCAACTAATTTTAAAAAGTAAGGAAAAATGGGAAAGGTTAAAGGAAAACACGTAACCCCTCTCTGTGAGCACGGGGGAACCACAAACAGCCGTCTCTGGAATGTAAAGTTCACAGTCTGTTCCTCACATGTCCCAGGCCTCCTGCCCAGGCCCTGGCTGTGCTGTAGGGAAGCTGCGGGTTGGATACTTGCTCTGGGGGTGGCCACACACCCTCAGGCTCTAGGTGGCAGGGCCCTTCTTCCCAGCGTCGCTCCCGCCCCATCAGGGTTATGATCCCCCTCCCAGTCCGGCCTGCAAGACCTCTTGGCTGGTGGCATCTCCCTGCACGAGGCTCTGCCCAGGGCCCCCTCATGCTTCCCAGCTGCTCACCACACCTGGCTCCAGACTGCTCCAGCCCCAGCTCCATTCTACCTCCAGCACAGCTCCCTGGGCTGCTCCTCTGGCTCTGTCTGGCCTGGCTCTCTGCTCCCCAGCTCAGCTCGGGCTGATGCTCTCTCCTTAGCTCGCCCTGCCTGGTCTGGCCCAGGCAGTTCCAGCTCACATGGAGGACGGGACCCAAGGCCTTCTGACTCCCTCATTGACCTGCCTACCCTGTCAATCAGGCTGACCTGGAGCATTGGCGTCTCCCCATTGCCCCTCGGGACGGTCAGTCTCAGGGTCCCATAGGTCCTTCCTCTGTCTTTTCGTACTGGGAGATGGCAAACCAAAAAACCCCATTAAGTTTCAGTAAGGGGCCAACAGTCCAACAAAGGTGGATGATGGATAGCAGTGCAGTGTTGTGCGATGTGATGGGATGTTCACCTCACACTGGCCCTGAAAGGATTAAGGCAGACTAAGAAGGGAATTGTGACGGGTTGGTATCACAGAAACCTCCTTGGAGCTGCCACCTGGTGTGCCAAGACTACTCCTGCCCCTGCTTTCCTGCCTTTTCCAGCTTGGGACTCCAGAATCCTGTCTGGTTTGAGCCAGACCTGCTAGCCTGCTGCAAACCCAGACCCAGATCTGAGACACGTCCCCTAACAGCTGTAGGCTTGCCTGGAAGCAGCTTAGGAAGTGTTCTTGCCTTTGACACCCAGGTGCCCAACTCCCAATGGGGTTCAAACCCTGAATAAATCCATTTTACCCTGTATAAAGCTTACACAGGGTAAACTCATAAATAGTTCGCCCTCTATATCACAGATAGAGAGATATGCACAGTTGTTTGCCCCCCTCCAGGTACTAACATGTACTCCAGGTTAATTAATAAGTAAAGAATTATTTTAATAAGTACAGAAAGTAGGATTTAAGTGGTTCCAAGTAGAAACAGACAGAAAAAAGTGAATTACCAAGTAAAATAAAATAAAACACGCAAGTCTATGTCTAATCACACTGAACACAGATAAAAACCTCACCAGTTCCAGCAAACTTCCTTTTACAGGCTATGGTCCTCCTAGCCTGGGTCCAGCAATCACTCAAACCCCCTATTGTTATTATCCTTTGTTCCAGTTTCTTTCAGGTATATCGTTGGGGGGTGAAGAGGCTCTCTCTTTAGCCAGCTGAAGACCAAAGTGGAGGGGTCTCCCAGGGGTTTAAATAGACTTTCTCCTCTCGGTGGAGACCCCTCCCTCTCCCTGTGTAGCATCCAGTTACAAAATGGAGTTTTGGGGTCACATGGGCAAGTCACATGTCCATGCCCAACTCAGTTCCTTACCAACCAAGCCACATTCCTTTCTCCAGACCCTGAGCAAATGCTCTTACTAAGGCTATGTAGACAACAAGCAAGTATACAACCAATATTCATAACTTCAACTACAAAAATGATACATGCATACAAACAGGAGGAATAGATTCAGTAGATCATAACCTTTACAGAGATATGTTACATGGCACATGTAGCATAAAATATGTTCCAGTTAGATCATATATACATTTATAAGCATCTCCTCATAAAGCCTTATGGGGTACACCGTCACAGGGATTAATTAACCCTACAGGCCACAGCTGAGGGGAGTCAGGTGACTAATCAATCCCCTGATTGAATTAGGAAGCCCAGCTGAGGAGGAAGGAGCTAGGCTGGGACTATAAAGACAGGGAATTGGAAGCAGATAGGGCTGCTGGGAGAGTCTACAGTCATGCCCTGGGAGAAGGGAGGCATGTTTGGTGGTTGCAGTGACAGGTTGCCTGCAGTTGCTCCCTGGGAAGAGGGAGTAGTGAAGCTGGCAGACCCAGGGCTTGTCTACACTACTGCGCAAGGTCGATCTAAGATACGCAACTTCAACTATGTGAATACATAGCTGAAGTCGATGTACTTGGATCTACTTACCGTGGTGTCTTCACTGAGGTAAGTCGACATCTGATGCTCTCCCGTCAACTCCGCTTGCGCTTCTCGTTCTGGTGGAGTACCGGAGTCAATGGGAGAGCGCTCAGCAGTCGATTTATGCAACAATCCATTACCAACAATACAATAACCTAATCAACCCCCCCCCTGTATCAATCACTGCCCGCCGATCCGGCAGGTAGTGTAGACAAGGCTCCAGAGGAGGAAGGGAGAGCCAGAAGGTTAGGAAAGAGACCCAGGAAATGCAGCACGGTCCGGCGTGGCACAAACCTTGATTGCTGACTAGAGGGTCCCTGAGTTGGAACCTGAAGTAGAGAGCAGGCCTAAGTTCCCTAACCAGCCATTGGGGAAGTGGTACTGGTGGGGCAGTGAATGGGAAGACTGTGTAGTACTGCTGGTGAGGAAAGACTTTCCAACCCTGGAAGGGGAAACGCATATAGTTACCTGGCCGGAGGGCTGAGTCACGAAAAGGCAGCAGCAGCTCATGCAGTCAGAGGGGCTGCAGATCCAGAGAGAGAGGCAGAGGATGGTGTGCAACTGCTGGAAGGGTTGTTGACCTTGTGAGCTATTCCCCAGAACAATTAGGAGGAGATGCCATCCTAGCAGTGAGTGGAGCACTCCCTCACATGTGAGTAGAAAAACTGTGATCTAATCAATGTAACTACACATGACTGGTAGGGCATAATGCAGTGAGTATTATGAGTGCTGAACAGTGCACTGGACAACTGAACATCTGTAAATTCACGTTGTTCCTCTATCTGGTTGCTAAATACTGAACTCCACCTTCCCCCACCATACTGTGCTGCTCCAGCTTTGCAAAGTCCATACCCAGTCACTCTCAACCCAATCAATAATCACATGCACCATTTTACAATAAAAGAACTGGACAAGCTTTATTCAAACATTACCAACAATCCAATTAGACCAGAACTTTTAAAGGTATAGTTTCAGAAAATCAGAAAGCACTCAGTTGCTCTCAGAAGTCTCTCTCAGTTTGGACACATTTATTGTGTTTCTTTGCTTAAAATGCCAGCTTTCTGCTCTTTTTGAAGAAAGGGCAGATTTTTGTTTAATAAACAATACTTTTGCACATGTATAGTGCTTTTCATCCATGGCTCTCTTAGAACTTTACAGATATTACACCTGATCCTTAGTGAGTGTAAATTGGCAATAGCTGTATTTGAAATAAATAGTGCCAGGACAATTTACACCCGCTAAGAATCTGGCTCACTAAGTCAAAACACACCTCCCCTGTGAGGCAGGGAGGTATTATCACCATTTTATAGCTATATTAAAGCACAGAGAGAATGATTTGTTAAAGATCACACAGCAAGTCAGTATGAAAACTGGGAATAGAACCCAGAAAATCTTGAATCCTCCTGTTTGCCCCCTTTCTTCATGAGCCATGGGGAGAACAGGATTGCCTACATTGTCTTCAACATGCTCAAGATACTTGCTGCTCTGAATTAAGATAATAACAATTGACTAGATGTGTTTTAGGGTGAGGGTTCACCTTCCTCTGTAACTTCAGAGATTGTCTGCGACTGGAGCTTGCACACCAGATTGGGAGGACTGGTGTTCTGAAGTGGGACAAAGAATCTTCTTTCTAGATGCCTGGCTGATGCATACAGCCCACATGCTCAGATTTCCATACAGATAACCAGATTTGAAATGAGAAAGGAATTTCCCCCCCCAGGTAGATTGGCAGGGACTTCAGGATTTTTCATATCCCTCTGCAGTATGGGGTGTGGTTCACCTGTTGGGATCATGTGGGCATAACTCACATAATTAATTCTCTGCAATTGCAGGGGCGTCAAGCATTGGTGCCACCTCAGTCTCTCCTGTTCTCTCCCGGTGGTACATAGTTTACAGCATTTCAGTCCTCAGAAAACTAATCTATCATTATTTTTACACAATCCAACATAGTAAGCACTTTATAGAAAAAATTGAAAGGTGTGGTCCCTGCCCTGTAAAGATTAGTCTAGTTGTAGACAAACAAGACAAGAGGGGGGTGACAAACAGTAGGGAGAGTGAGGAAGGATGACTGTTACAACCATATGATCCCACAGTTACTAAGCCTGGGCATGTGAAAATCGTTATTTCAAAGATTCATAGATGTTACGGCCAGAAGGGACCATTAGATCATCTGTCTGACTTACTGTATAACACAGGCCATAGAATTTCACCCAGTTATGCCTATATTGAGCTCAGTAAGTTGTTTGACTAAAGCGCGTCCTCCAGAAAGGCATCCAGTCTTGATCTGAAGACATCAAGAGACGGAGAATCCACCACTTCCCTTGGTACTTAGGCTACATCCACACTACCCGCCCGATTCAGCGGGTAGCGATCGATGTTCTGGGATCGATTTATTGCATCTCGTCTAGACGCGATAAATCGATCCCAGAAGCGCTCCCCGTTGACACCGGAACTCCTGCTCTGCGCAAGGAGTGAGCGGAGTCAACGGGGGAGCCTGCCTGCTGCCGTGTGGACCGTGGTAAGTACTTTTAAAAATCGATCTAAGATATTTGACTTCAGCTACGTTATTCACGTAGCTGAAGTTGTGTATCTTAGATCGACCCCCCCGCCCTAGTGTGGACCAGGCCTAAGAAGAGACTGACAGTGCTGGTGGCAATACTGCAAACGCTTTTGGGCACAATATTTTCATGAAAGCCTTCCGAAACCTAACATGGCAGAGAGGGTAGAGGAAAGGATTTACAGAGGAATTGAACCACAAAAGCCAAAATGTTATTTCATACAAGAATTTGTTGACACACTCTCCATAGCAGGCTGCGCTAATTATCATAAGTAATGAATATGGTGCCCAGCAAATGGCAAAGACACAGACAATTATGGCAAGTGACTTTGCAATTTTTTTGTTCCTGTTCAATTTTGACCTGGTCTTCGGTCTGAGGGTTACTGACTGATCATGGTCAGGGGTTATGGAATAGCCTCTGGACTGATGTGAACCGTCAGCCACCGGTGACTGCATCTGTGTCCTGGAAGTAGAAGAAAGACTGTCCTCTGTTTCTAAATCAGGAGAAGGAACTTCTTCCTTTAAAGAGCAATGGTCGGCCATCAAGACATTGTTTCCTGTTGGAGGAACAGACACCTGTTTGCTGATGCTGACTCTGCTCTGGAGCCTGTTTCTCTTGCGTTTTTGTATATCCCGGTAGATGTGCATGTTGAAATAAGCCACAGAGATACAAGGTGTGAAGAACTCAAAGGTTGAAGCACACAGGAGAAAGTACCAGTTGTCGTAGAATTCAGCATAGCATTTTCCATCGGGTACGATGCTGCAGCCGACCACAGTTTCCCAAATGAGGATTGCGGGGCCATAGATTAAGAATGCAAAGACCCAGACTGCCACCATCTTAACAATAGTCTTTGACATCGTTCCCTGTTGAATCCTATATGTCACCTAGAAATAAAATTTAAAGACCCCATGTCAGTCACACATTGCGTTCTTTTTATAACTAGTGTAAGTACTTTGTAAAAACTTCTGGGAAATTAAGAATAATATTTGTACTGTAGGTCTCCAGATGTGGTTATATAAAGCCCTGAAAAACTTTATTAATCTTGGGCTCAAGCACTATAGCCTACTGTATGCTTGAGATTTGGGGGGGGAAACATTTGAGATGGATATACCATCCATTGGAATGAATGAATGAGTAATAGGAAATGGATTGATGGCATCACCACTACAATAAGGAAATAACAAGGATTCAGCTTCTGATTCATGAAAACATTGAATCTCCAAGGTGAACTAAGAGTTGTGGGAGGGGAGGTTTACTCCCACTGTAATAGAAAAGTAACCATGACTGCTTCCAAGCACTAGATAGTATCTAAATGTGAATATTTGTTTTTCTTTGCCACAGAATAAACTGTATTCCCCCCGCCCCCAGATCCCTCTATATTTCTTAAAGGAAGGAAATTCAATCATTTAGATGTTGTGTTATGGTGTTTTCTTTATCATTTAAATGGCCACTCCGATTCCTTTAGTTGAAGTTGCAAGTGCAACCTTAATTCAGATCCCTTGTGTGTAAGCACTATGACATAGTCTTTAATTACATGATCGCATACTATTTTTTCCACAGGACCCCAACTCGTTCAGTGCACAGGAGGTATGATACTTCCTGAATGAGCAGCTTTCAATATTTTGGGTTTTTTTCCTCATCTTTCAGTGATTGGCCCCAGGCCGTATTTACTGCACACTATTCAAACCCTGCTCTGAAGACAGACTTAATAATTTCCTTATGGGCTTGTCTCTGGTGCTAATCACTATAGTATCTGAGCGCTTCACCTGGGAAGTGAGATGGTATTATTATTATTCCTATTTTACAGATGGGGAGCTGAGGCACAGAGACAATGGCAAAAGTATCCAATTTTGGGTGCTCAATCCAAAACGCCTATGTTTGTTCAAAGCACAGCTCCCATTGACTTCAGCTACAGCAGCGAGTGCTCAGGACTCTGCAAATCAGACCCCAGGTGTCTCAATATGGAACACAGACAGCGAAGAATACCCAGTTAAGTGACCACCCGTGAAAAGTCTGGTGTAAGTGACTTGCCTAGTATCACATACGAGCTCTGTGGCAGAGGCGGGGATAGAACCCACATTCCCAGGACAGCATTCAACTGCCTTAACTGGGAGACTCTCCTTTCTATTCCTGCCATCACCTGCCCCATTCACTACACACCTTCCAATCCTCCCTCTTAGCAGAGGGTGTGGGCCTTTGGTTTTGGGTAGGCCTACACCCGCCTGTCCCAGATCTGCAAATAGTACACAGCTTCCAACTTCTGCAACAAATGAGACAGAGGTCCCGCAGGCAGCCTCCTTCACTACACAACCCTGATTCCTTTTCTGAGCCACAGCCATACTGTGCATTGAATGAGGCACAGATCCAGCAGAAAAAAATAGCCTGTGATCATATAATTAAAGGTTGTATCATAATGCATATGCACACATGCATTTCCCCTAACTTTGAGGGCTAGATTCTGCAACTTTAATGCTCCTTAAATGTAGTTTTTGCATGTGCAATTTCATAGGTTTTTAAAAAAGCAAACTGAAACAAAACAGAATTCCATCATGTGGCATCATATTGACACCCACATGGGTCATCAAAAGAGTTGGAACCTTTAGATCCAAAGCACAGAGCCCCTTGAGCTAACACAGTAAGTGATATCAGTATTAGGCTGTCATTCTTCATATGGGTCAGACACTAGGGGGGAGGTGAGATCCACTTTGCCAGTGGGTTTCACAGACATTTGCTGTCCGCAGAGAAATGTTGAGACTCGGGAAATATGGGTTTTATTCCAGGTGGCAGATGTACCAAGGTAGTTACAGACCCCTCTGTCCTTGGCCCCTCCAGTCTGTCCTTGGTCCAGTCCTCCTGCCCTTCCTTAGATCCTCATCCAACACTTCCACTCACTCCAACCTCCTGCTTGGCTCCATTTCCCAATTTTAATCTCACCTGACCCTCCATTTAGCTCCTTGTCTCACTCTTCCCCTTCCTTCACTCATCTCAGGCCCTGTCTCCCCACCACCACCGTCTTTCTGGTCTTCATTCCCCAAGCTCCTCATTTCGGCCCAATCTCCCATCCCCACCTTCTCCCTGGCCCTTGTCCCAGCCTCCCCCCTTGCCACTGCTCCAGGCCTGATTTTCCACAAGTCTGCCTGTTAGGCAAGCAGCTTCCTCCTCCTCATTGAGAGCACAGGAGAGACAGTCTCCCTGCTCTCAGCTCCAGTGCCACAGCAGCCCCCAGGATCAATACGTAGCAATTGCAGTAGAAGACCTGCTCCACTCCTGCCAGATGTTCAGCGTAGACAGAATTGTCAGAGAATTTAGTTGCCAAACTAACAACTCTCTACTGAGCCTGTGCAAACAGACTTTCAGAGGCTCTTGAGTTGGACAAATTTTCACAGAAATAGCAAAAAACACACTCCTGAAAGCAGGGCAACCCTCATACCAAATTTCAAGTCTCTGCTCCAATGAATGGAGGAGCTAGAGCTTCTCAACGAAACACTCAAGAATTTTTTATCATTGTCAAAACAAAGTATTATCCCTAACCTTATTCTGAGAAATGGCTGAACTGTTAGCTGAAACTTTCAACATCAGCAAAAAAAAAATTCACCCTGAGGAAGACAGCCAACATAGAAAACTTCAGCCTGGATGGTAAAAGTTTGGCAAAGTTATAAGTTACATGAAAATAGGCTCTTATAATCAGGGCCGGCTCCAGGCACCAGCCCACCAGGCACGTGCTTGGGGCGGCACCTGCGGGCAAGGCGGCGCTCAGGGGTTGGGTTTTTTTGTTTTAAAAAAAAACCTCTTCCGCTCCGGGCAGGGGGGTGGGCATTCCGCCCTTCTCGCCGGGGCCCGCTCCCCGCTGGCCGCCGGGGGAGTGGGGAGGCGGGCATGCAGTGCTCCCCGCCGGTGCCCCAGCCAGGGCAGCAGGGCCGCAGGCATGCCCTGCTACCCGCCGGCGCTCCGGGTGGGAGAGGCAGTGGGGGGGGGGGTTGTTTCTGCGGGCATTGGGGGGGTGGTTTTTTTGGTTTGGGGAGGCGGCGTTTGGGATTTGTTTGTTTTTTTTGCTTGGGGTGGCAAAAATGTTAGAGCCGGCCCTGCTTATAATGTCAGGCCACCTTAACTATAGGCATTGTTACATGTGCCACCTATAATTTAGATTTGCCAAAGTCACTGGCCTCGGAGTTTGGAAATCTATTTCCAATTCTGCCATTGACTCAGTGTGTGACTTTAGACAAGTCACTTAAATTCTTTGTTGGATAATGCTTATCCACCTTTGTAAAGTGCCTTCCAATCTATGGATGAAAAGTGTTATATAAGTGTTAAGTATTATCATAAACACACAATTACATCTAAACATCATGAGACATGCAAAGCTAACTATGAATGCTCTACTCACAGCTTTAGTAACTGACAGGAACCGATCATAGCTGATAAGGACGATGCTAAATGCTGAAGCTGTGCACATAAGATAGTCTACAACTAGCCAGAGTTTGCAGAGAATTCTTCCAAATATCCACTTGCCTGTCAGGATGTAAGGGATATACAGGGGGATACAGAATGCACCTATAGAGAAAAATCATAAATAAACAATCAAGTTGTTAGTCAGGACTGCAGATGGTACTAACAGGAACACAACAATTTTTGTGGTACCCAATTAAAAAAAATGTCAGATTGGAATTTACAGATTGAAGTTCGTGTTCTCATGAAATTAGTTAATGGGTTCCTTATACTTGATCTCAATAATGTTTTTATGCATTGTTAATTCTATGGCAGGTATAATATAGTGCTTATTATTAGTATTTTCCAGACTTGTATCACAACTTAAAGGAAAGAGTAGCTAGCTAGTGGTGGGCAACCTGCGGCACTTCAGGGTAATCTGACTGCCGGCAACGAGACATTTTGCTGACGTTGACTGTCCACAAGCACGGCCCCCCGCAGCTTCCAGTGGCCACTGTTCACTGTTCCCAGCCAATGGGTGCTGCGGGAAATGGCTGTCGGCACATCCCTACAGCCCACCGCTTCCCGCAGCTCCCATTGGCTGGGAACAGTGAACCGAGGCCAATAACAAAAGTTAAAAAGATTCTATAATTTCCTATACATACTCAACCTAGCATTTTCCACTGATCATAATCCCCTTTTTGGTACTGAGCTGATATAGTATTAGACTGGAACATTCATAAAGCAGTCTCAACACTCAAGCTGAACCTAAATTTAGGTTCCTAAAACCACATGTAGGCACTTTAGTCTGCTTTTCAAAGATGATGAACACCTGTACTTCTCATCATCTTCAGTGGGATTAGGTGATTCTTAGGACCTCTGAAAAATCAGGTTACTTTTATTTAGATGCCTCAATATGGATTTAAGAACCTATCTTTATACATGTACGTTTGAAAATGGTGGGCTCACTTGTATTCTCTCATCCTTAGTTAGCAAACAGGATGCACAAGATGTGAGTTGTCTGTTTCTAACACTTCTTACTGACTCAGAAGATTTCAGGGCCACAGGAAATTTGAAAGGAGAGTAGGAAACATTAAGGCAACCTGAGGGGACTTGGAGCTCTCTGCTTAGACCTAGAAACAAAAGTCTCTGAAAAAACTGTCAACCACTGAGAAGAACAGGTCTGTGCAGAAGGCCCAAGCTATGGAACAGCAACTACAGATGGGAAGGTGGTCAGTGTGGAGCACAATGCCTGGATATCAACATGAACACTCTTGGTTTCACCTCTATGTCAGTCTCAGAATTAGATGGAAGGCCATTGATAAAGGGATGCAGGACTGATGCCCAAGGTTTTAAAGGCTAAAGTGGAATGATTTAAATACTCTGATGAAAAGAGGCACTACATATTCAGAACATGGATTGGGCACTGCTTGAAGTGGTATAGATGGCTCAGTAGGAGGTTCTCCTTCTCCTGGTTCAGTGAACTAATGACTCTGCATTGCACTGGAAAATGGAAAGCACTGATCTGCAGAAAGTGCTATCTTGTGAACTGGCTGAAAATCAAGGTGCCCCCATCAGGACACTTCAAAATATGGTGCCCTCACTAAACTGCTAAACCAAACCTTTCAAAAATGGGAGCTACAGCTAAGCTGCTATATCATATTTAGGCACGATAATAAGTGGTCTGAGTTTCAAAAGAGCTGAATGGCCAAGTGAATCCCATTGTGATCACCCTACACATACATACACTACTGACCTAAAATAGCATTGACCTCAGTAGGAGCTGCTGGGTTTTCAGCACTTTTGAAACTAGGCCAATTATTTAGGTGGCTGTATGGATTTAGGAACCTAACATTAGGTTCCTACTTTTTTAAAAATCAGGGGGCTTTCTAATTAATTCAAAAGGAAATATTTTGACTCTACCTCCTGCCCTATAACTATACTTCCGTGCTTGTGGTGATCCCACTGAACAATGCTTGCAAAGTCTTTTATTAATATGGTTCCTCTAAAACTCATATTCATTTGCTGCAATACCTGTCAGTGTGTCACAGTCCTGAAGGATAATATTTCGGTAGGACGCTACCACCACATAGTAAATTAAATAAGTTACCTTGAAATAGCACATGCTACAATACAAGAACATGGTAATTCTGTTGGAAACAGTGAGTTCCACACAACTCACAATTAGGTCCTTACAGTCTCTCTTAATAAATATCCAGCTGGTAAGTGTCAACTTCTATAATTTGCATACAGAACCATTTGATTAATTTACATTAATAATGACTGTCTGTTAGCATCAGTCTCAATTCTGTGCATGGATAATGTTGGCAACACATTTTGACATACGTAGTTCATATAATTTGTATACTGTTTGTAATATGTAGTTCAAATATTAGCACTGCCAAATTGTATGGCATGAATTGATCCTATATTATTCTTTGGGGGATGAAATTCACTCCTGGCAGAGGCTCGGCATAAAGCCTAATTAAATCCCTCTGAAATACTTATGAGCAACGTATTCCTGTTGGCATAGGAGCCGACTTCCGTCGGCTCCACTGGGTGCGTCGGGGGCGGGGCCCCGCAACGTCGGCGGCGGGGCCAGGGCCCTGCAACGTCGGCCGGCATCGGGGACAAAGGTAAGTTCTCCGGTAACGGGCGCGGGGCCGGTGGGGAGCTGCTGGTGGGTTCTGAGCACTCACCAATTTTTCCCCGTGGGTGCTCCAGCCCCGGAGCACCCACGGAGTCCGCGCCTATGCCTGTTGGAGCACTTAGCATGCTCCCATTCTTATCTCTGAAACCTCCCATCTCAGCCACCATTCCTTTGGAGTCCATAAACACTGTTTCTTATATGGCCAGTGGGGTTACTGTTAAAAGCTGAGATGTGTTCCCTTCTCTTCAGTCTGGGTGGGACCAGAAACAGAACCCCATTAATGGGAGCTCTTCAGCTAATTCCCAGCAATGAAAATGCACCCCTTCCCAACCAGTGCATATTATAGGAGTATATATTGCGTATGTCATAAATCTAACATTTAAATTATCCCCATTAATGCTGTTATGTTCTGAGCATGTTTTCAAACCCTTTGTTCAGAGGAGCAAAGACTAGTTCCTTTTAAATTGTATTACAGCAATATGACACCGTGCATTCCTAGGGCTCCTTTACTTAATAGTACCGTACACTAGAGCACTAGGGTTTAGATCAGGGTGGGCAAATTGTGGCCCGCGGGCCACATCCAGCCCTCCAGCCAGTTTAATCTAGCCCTCAGGCTCCTGCTGGGGAACATGGTCTGGGGATTGCCCTGCTCCCGCACTCCAGCCAGGGACCGGGGTCGGAGGCTGGTCCGTGCGCACACGTGCACATGCCGAGACTCCCGGAAGAGGCAGCACGTCCCCCTCCAGGTCCTACATTTAGGGGCAGTCAGGGGGCTCCGCACGCTGCCCCTGCCCCAAGAACCACTCCTGCAGCTCCCATTGGCTGGAAACTGTGGCTAATGTGAGCTGCAGGGGCGGCGCCTGCGGATGGGGCAGCACGCAGAGCTGCCTGGCTGCACCGCCACATAGGAGCCAGAGGTGGGATATGCTGCTGCTTCCAGGAGCTGCTTGACGTAAGCCTGGAGCCTGCACCCCTGGCCCCCTCCTGTACCCCAACCCCCTGCCCCAGCCCTGATCTCTCTTCCACACTCCAGCCCCCTGCTCCAGCACAGAGCCCCCTCCCGCACCCTGAACTCCTAATTTCTGGCCCCACCCCAGAGCCCACACCCCCAGCCAGATCCCTCACCCCCCGCATGCCCCAACCCCCTGTCCCAGCCCTGATCCCCCTTCCACCCTCTGAACCCCTTGGTCCCAGCCTGGAGCACCTCCTACACCTCAAATCCCTCATCCCCAGCCTCACCCCAGAACCCGCACCTCCAGCCGAAGCCCCCCTGCACCTCAACCTCCTGCCCCAGCCTTGAGCCCCCTCCTGCACCCTGAACTCCTCATTTCTGGCCCCACCCCAGAGCCCACACTCCCAGCTAGAGCCCTCACCCCCTCCTGCACCCCAACCCCAATTTAGTGAGCATACATGGCCCACCATACAATTTCCATACCCAGATGTGGCCCTCGGGCCAAAAAGTTTCCCAACCCCTGGTCTAAATCCACAAAGGGATTTAAGGTGCCTAACTGCCACTTTAGGTGCCAAAATTCCTGAGGTGCCTAAGTTTCCATGAGCAAAGTCCCCATGGCACCTACATTTCTACTGGTATGCATGTGCAAAGCCACCTAAGTTCTGATGCCCAGCTCACACCTAAGCCATGTTGGGATCCTGAAACTGCATTCCCCTGCCTACCTCACCTATGGGGCCAGATCCAGTAGGCATTGTGAGAGGCTGCCTACAAGCAAGCCTACTGCATCAGGCCCTGTCCAAAACAGAGGAGGAACTATCACCCCCAATTATACACAATAGGCCAGTGGTTAGAGCACTCATGGGATATGGGACACCGCAACTCAGATCCTTACTCTGCCTGATTCAGAGCAAGGACTTGAACCTCAGTTTCCTACCTCCGTGCCCTAACCACTGGGCTACAGAGCATTCTGAGATGGGTTTCTCTCAGTCTCTGACCTGGTTTAGGTGCCTAACTCCAGGAGGGGTTCACAACTGTGAATCTCAAGTGGAGGTAGATGCCTCCCTCTGATCCAGATTTAGGTGCCTAAGAGGGCCAGCTCTAACTTTTTTGCCGCCCCAAGCAAAAAAAACAAACAAACAAAAACTGAGCGCCGCCCCACCAAAACAAAAAACCCAACCCGCCCAGCGCCACCCCGCCGAAACAACCCCCCCCCCACGAGCGCCAACCCGCTGAAACACCACCCCCGAGCGCCACCCCACCGAAACAAAAAAAGAAAACCCCGAGCGCCGCCCCGCTGAAACAACCTCCCCCCACCCCAAGCGCTGCCCCGCCACCCCAAGATTGGCCGCCCCTTAGAACAGTGGTCCTCAACCTTTCTGTGGCCAAGAGCACATTCATCCCTTCATCAGAGTGTGGCAGGCAGCAACACTTCTCGGCGGCATTTCGGTGGCAATCGTTCTCCGCTGGAAGCACTCCTTGGCTGCATTTTGGCAAAAGCTTCTCTGCCAAAAGCGCTGCGCGGCGGCATTTTAGCAAAAGCTTCTCTGCCAGAAGTGCTGTGCGGAGGCATTTCAGTGGTGACGCTTCTCCGGCGGATACTCCTCTCCTCTTCCTTCCTTGGCGCCGGCCCTGACGGCGGGTGCACATAAATGCCCCGGTGGGTGCCATGGCGCCCGCGGGCACCACGTTGGGGACCACTGCCTTAGAAGGTGCCGCCCCAAGCACGTGCTTGGTCGGCTGGTGCCTGGAGCCGGCCCTGGTGCCTAATTCCCTTTGAGGGATGGAATTTAAATCACACACCTCTCTTCAGCATTTCACTCCTTGTTAGCTTAAGTGGTTTGCTGCTCAGCCTGCTGGCTTCTGAGAATCCCATTCCTAGGCACCCATCTCATTGTATAGGGAGCCTAGACACCTAACTCGGGGCTGAAGATCCAGTGAGCAGCAGCACACCTAAAGACAGACATTGCAGCGAGGAGCTTATATCCTTTGTGTGGATGTAGCCCTAGGTCTTCAGCCTCATGCCTCTGAATATCACCTGAGGCATACAATAATCACCAAGAACTTCATTGCTGATCTTCTGTTATTGCTTAAGTAAAAGAAGCAGGCTGTAAATATGTTAATTACAGAAAATTCAGTTGTGTCTTCAAAAAATATTTAACGTTCTTGAAATATTAACTTGTTAAAAACTATTGTTCTGTGTTTACAATGATTTAATTCTCTTCTACCAATGATAACTCTTCTACATATTTGTTTAAATGCTATAGTGGTATAATTTTGGATTCCAACAATCAATTTTAATTTATTTCAAGCATAGTTTTTTAAAAGGGGGGTGTGTGTGTGTGTGTGTAGCATCAACCCACTGAAATGATTAATAATTGATTATTTATTATTTTCATATGTCCTTAAGCCTGCAGCCAGATACAGAGATGAACAGTAGAATACTTGCAAAAACTGCCTAGCGCTAGTCAGTTGGCTGACTCAGTAAATGGAATGATGTAGCGTATGTACTTCTGGAAAAAAATAACTAGTAATTCTTAAGCTTTTAGCTACTAGTTAATTTCAAACGAATACAGGAAAAACTGAAAGGAGTTTGCAATATATACAAGATCTACTGGTTAACATATACTGTGCTCCATCTGACAATCTATGATGAAAAGCAAAATTCCAGGTTTTAAAGATGAGTGGAGGTTAATTAAAACCAGTTTCAAACAATAACTTCTAAGCAGCAATGGTTTCACATCATTCTACATAGAATAGTTGCTCTCTTTTCTGAAGCAAACATCTCTAACATTGCTAAAAGATCGGTTCTCTTTCTAATACATTTCTGAGAACTAATAGCCTGCTAATGTACTTTATGCAGCTTCCATCCCATGAGGTATATGTTCGGGAAGTTTGCTTGTTAAGAGAAACAACATAATGAAATAAATCTTTCTTTGCCATAAACTATAAAATAAATATTACATTTGTTTCATTATCGTAACTTACCCACTAAAATGTCTGAAATAGCAAGATTAAGAAAAAAATAATTACTCCGATGCCGAAGATTTTTGTTCACCAAAAAAGCCAGGATGACCAAGCCATTTCCAAGCACTGTAATAAGAGCTAACAAAACCATAAGAACTGCCAGTAATACCAAAGCAACCAATGTAAATTGTGGTTCCAAGTTCGATGTAGATGAAGTTGTACTTCTGTTACATGTTGCAGCACTGTTGTTATACATATCGTGCATCCACTTCAGGCTCTTATCTGAAAAAACAGTACAGCAACTGTTTCTGTTAAATATTGAAAAGCAAATATTGAGCATCCAAAATGATTTCATAAAGTGAAAAAAAAAGATTGCAAGATTCTAATGCTTGGTAAATCTAGATTTTGCACAGCTTCCTTGCTTTCAAAAGCATAGTCCATTTAGCTGTAATGTCCTGAAAACCTAATCTGCAGAAGTATCACCAATAAACAGGAAGTGGAGTTTTCAAATGCGAATTTTAAAATGCAGTGACTGTGTGTGACGTTTCCCTCTGGTGTTATATGGACGGGTGATCTGCTAGGTCACTCCAATCCTTGACTCTGGGAGCCAGCCTTACCATGCTCTGAAGTGACAACCCCCACTCCTGGGCTGTTCACACACAGCCTTTGGCATGTAAACTGCTTGGATTGTGCAACCAAATGACACTAGCCAATATCTCCAGTCCCAGACACAACCCTAGGAACCTCCGTCTTGCAGTGTCCAGTTATGCCCACTGGACATTGCAAGCTTATATGAGTTCATCAATTTAACAAAGAAACTGATACATACCAGGGGAGTATCTGACACACTTCAAACCAAACAAACTGCTTCAGGTAGAATAAACAAACAGATTTATTAATTACAAAGTTATATTTTAAGTGATTATAAATCAAAGCATAACAAGTCGCATTTGGTCAAATGAAATAAAAGCAAAACACATTGTAAGCTGATCTTAACACTTTCAGTACCCTTACAAATTTAATGCTTCTCACCACAGGCTGGCTGGTTGCCCTTCAGCCAGGCTCTCCCCTTTGATCAGCGCTTCAGTCGCTTGGTGGTGATGTCTATAGATGGAGGTCGAAGAGAGAGGAAGAGCATGGCAAACGTCTCTCCCTTTTATCATATTCTTTCTTCCCTCTTGGCTTTGCCCCCCCCCCTTCAGAGTCAGGTGAGCATTACCTCATCATAGTCCCAAACTGACCAAAGGAAGGGGGGTGACTCACTTGAGAGTCCAACTGATCTTTTGTTGCTGCCTAAAAGCCAGTGTTCTTTGTTCCTGTAAGGCTGGGCTGGGTTTGTCCCATACATGCCCTGATGAGGTGTGAACTGCCCCTCTGCTCTTGGAGAGTTTTTGCCTGGGCTTGTTTTAAGCCATGAGGACACATTTTCAGACTCATAACTACATACATGAAATTACAACCTATAACATTACTATAACAACAATCACTATAACATTACTATAACAACAATACTCAGTGCATCGTGAGCCTTCTGAAGACACCCGACATGACAAACTTTGCATTGGATACCACACAATCATTTTATAAGGATGAACATGGGGGGGGTGCTGGGTATTCCCTCGAGATACAGAACGTCACAGTGTTTCCTTCAGGCTGATCCTTATCGATGCAAGTCAGAAAAGCTGGCTTGAAAAATTGCTTTCTTCTTGTTCACTCTTTCTTATTATATACAAAAAAAACCTGATTTTTAGCATAGTGTGCGCACCAGATTTTCTCTGGAATTTGTTTCCCATTTACATGTATTTGCAGGGACTTAATTCTAGGGAAGAAAAAATAGGTTTAATTTCTAATTTCTTCAGTATTTATCTAGGAAAAACAAATTATTATTTTTATTGCTTGATGAAGTACAACCATATAAAATAATGTTGTCCATGTCACAGAGATCAGAATTTTTTTTTAATTTTTTTTTCCTGTTTATGCAGTCTCTATAGTTCAAAGCTCATATGCAGAAAAATTATATCTGATATCTCTTGGATTGATGTTAACCCATAAGGGTCTAATCCTGCACCCACTGACGTGCACTGACTTCAGTGAACCAGGATCAGAAGCTAACTTCCTAAAAACAGGGGAGAAATCCTGGCCCTGTTGAAGTCAGTGGGAGCTTTGCTTTTGGTTTCTATGGGGCCAGGACTTTGTAGGGCTGGTGATAGAAATGGAGTGCCAATTGTGTGCACACATTAGATTGTTATTTGTACGTAAGCCACTTATTGGGAGCTGTGAAACAACTCTGAAAATCAAGCCACTTTTATTCAGAAGCTTAAAATGGTTTTTAGGGTCTAACTTTAAGTACCCAAGTTTGCAAATGCTGGTCTCAACCTTTGACTCTGGTTACCCATCTTCAAAATGGGAATACAATATTTACTTTATAGGGTGTTGGAGTAAATTCATTATTGCTTGCAAAATGCTTTCAGATAATCATTGGATAGAAGGCATAGACATGCAAAACATTATTATTCATACAAAATCTGCACACTATGTAAGTGATATCAGAATTTAAACTATATAAGAAGATACTCGCTTCTACTTTGAGCATTATCTCGTTTCCAGGCATCACTGTACAAACCACAGATTTTATCAACTGCTTAGCAGTGCTTCAAACTGTTTTCTTCCCCTTGCTACCACATATTGAAGTTTGATCTAAACTAAATTAGCTGGATCTAATTCAACATGGGATTATCTGGTTGAAAATGAAAAGGAGCAGCATCCCACTATTTCCATATACAGTAATAGAAATGACAGCTTTCATTTAGACGTGAAAATTTAAGAGACCTGCTTACCACTAGAATTTTTCTTCCTATTATACATACATTAGCAAAGAAATCCATTAACTTAGACACCCAATTTAACCTTGTCAGGAGTTTGGAAACATCTTTTTGTTGGATGTTTGCTGATTATAAGACTCAAGCAATGCTTGATAGGACAGAAAAGTAACAAATACAGAGCAACTTCTTCTTTCTAACTGCTCCCTTTTAAAATCAGTCTTTTAAGGCAAAAACACTACAGTAACTTCTCACTTAATGTTGTAGTTATGTCCTGAAAAATGCTACTTTAAGTGAAATCCAATTTTCCCATAAGAATTAATATAAATGGGTGGGGAGAGGGTTAGGTTCTAGGGAAATATTTTTTGCCAGACAAAAGACTATACACACACACACAGTATAAGCTTTAAACAAACAATGTAATACTGTACACAGCAATGATGATTGCGAAACTTAGCTGAGGTGGTGAATTCAGAGGGTGGGATATTTTCCAGGGAATGCCTTACTGCTAAATGATGAACTAACACTCGGCTGAGCCATTGAGGGTTAACACATTGTTGTTAATGTAGCTTCACACTCTACAAGGCAGCACGAATGGCGGTAGGGGAGACAGCATGGCAGAGAAAGAGAGAGAGAGAGTGTGTGTCAGACAGAGACACACGCATTGCTCCTTTAAGTACTCTGACCCCACTCTAACTACATTGCCTTTTTAAGTAAATCAGCAAGTTGAGACAGCAGCTGCTTCCAGCAAGCTCCCTCTGTCCTGAGCACCCCTCTTCTTCCCCCTCTGCCTGCACAGCAAGCATGAGGCTCTCGGGAGCAGCTCCAAGACAGAGGGCAGGAACAGCAACACAGCAGTGAGGGGAGAGACAGCTGAACTGCCGGCAATTGATAGCCTGCTGGGCGGCTGTCGCACAGGGAACTTAGGGGAGCTGCTATGGGGGCTACCGGTCCACTCTGGTTCCAAGCACCCACCAGCTTGCACCAACGGTTGCCCTTTCTGCAAGCAGTGGACAAAGCAGGTGGCTGCCAAACAACATTATAAGGGAGCATTGTGCAACTTTAAACGAGCATGTTCTCTAATTGATCAACGGAACAACGTTAACCGAGATGACGTTAAGTGAGGAGTTACTGTATTCGCTTGATAGCTATTATTTATATTATCGTGGAGCCTCACAGTCATGACCCAACACCCCATTGTTCTAGGCTCAATACAAACACAGATGGTTTCTGCCCCAAAAGAGTTTACAATCTAAAACTAAGGGTATGTCTATACTCACGCGTCCTGTCGGAGGCGCTGGATCGATCTTCTGGGTTCGATTTATCGCGTCTTGTATAGACGCGATAAATCGAACCAGGAAGTGCTCCACCGTCGACGCTGGTAATCCAGCTCGACGAACGGAGTAGGCGGAGTCGACGGGGAAGCCTGCACGCCGCGTGTGGACCCCGGGTAAGTGCTTTTCATTCGAACTAAGATAGTTCAACTTCAGCTACGTTATTCACGTAGCTGAAGTTGCGTATCTTAGTTCAAATTATGGGGTTAGTGTAGACCAGCCCTAAGAGACAATAATTTCTTCAATTCTAGTAATGCACTTATGGAAAAGTCTGCTGCAGGCTGAAAGGAAATTGTATAAAGACCCCAATCTTGCAACAAGAGCTATCAATGGAACAGTTTACACAATATGAGAATCTGGACCTATTAATTTGAATCTCTCTAGTATTGTTAGAAATGAAGCAGAGTCTTGGGTCCTGAATACCAATTTTAGGAGGAAGAGTGAAGTTTAGTGTGAATGGTACCTCCAATCCAGGGCTATAAGGAAGCTAGTTAGTGCCAATTATCATACAGGTTTTAGTGGTATGATAAATAGACCAAGCTCACAAACTTATTTCACATAGGCCAGTAAGCAGCCATCAGATGGATCATCAGAGTGCTGTGTTGGGAGCCAACAGGCTGTCTATATTAAGGGTCCCAACACTGTTAGCAACACTGAGAAATGTTTCAAAAATATTCCTAACGTAGTCAAAGTTTAACCAGGGATCCATTCCATTAGTTATTAGCAGAGTTCTGCTGCAGCACTGTAACTATGATGAAACTGCGCGAGAAAATTATTAGCTAGACAATTACTAATTATACTTGAAAGCTTAGAATTAAATAACATTTTAAATAACTAGGAGAATTTCTAAGGCAGATCACTGGTACTAATAGATTGCTGAACATGTGCCTCCAGCAGGATATTGTGTGAAAAGTTTAGTGACAATTCTATAAAAAGAGCAAATTTCATTCAAATCAACATGCTAGATAGTAGGTGTGAAAATCTAATATGCTCAAGTGAGCACGGTCGGTTTTGTGGATTTCTTAGTGAAATTATTCCTGGGGGAATTCTGCACCATTGCACACACACAGAATTCATGTCCCCTGCAGAATTTTTTTCCGCAGAAAATACATTCTGCTAGAGAGGTGCTGCAGTTAGGCTTTTCACCCACCAGGGCTGCTGTGGTGCCAGAATAGAGGGCAGCCACTCCCGGTCAGGAGCAGACAGCTGCAGAGAGGGAAGTGGGAGAAGAGGCTGCTTTCCTCAAAGTGCCTGCCGATGGGGGCAGGTGAGGAGGCACAGGATATGGTGGGGACAGATAGTGTGGGGCACATTGGGCTGCTGCAGGGGGTCACAGACTGGGGTTCAGAATGGCTATAGCAGTGACAGACAGGGGTGCGGGCTGATTATCAGTGCAGGGCCACAGGGAGATGGAGCAGATGTGCCTGACTGAATGATAGGCTAGGGTCAGCCAGGGTCTGCATGGGGGAGGCTCCGCAACTCCCTAACAAGCCCTTCCTCCTCCCCAAAAAACTATTCCATACTTCTCCCACCCACATCCAACAACCCTGCAGGGTCACTCCAAGGCTTCTTCCCAGCAATTACTTCCCTCTCCCTCAGCTCCTTCGTTAGCCCTGATTCCCCCAAGCCTTTGCACTGTGGGAACTACATTTCTATATTGTAGTTTAAATGAATTATTACTCAAAGTTCTCCATTAATATGCCTACTAAAGAATCTATTTGTCAAAAAATATTTCCTGAATCTTTTTTGTTGTCTGTATTATTACAAACATACTTGCTAACAGGTATTTTGAAATAAATTACCAAAATAATTGAAACAGATGTGATTATACTGTGGTGTTTTGACAAATAAAATATGCAGAATTGTACAGAATTTTAAAATAGTGTGCAGAATTTTTAATTTTTTGGTGCCGAATTCCCCCAGAAGTATGAACTGCAAACATAAAACTGTACAGTAATAGGTAACAGAACTTCACTGAATGCCTTTTCAAAGTATTAAGCCACTACAAGACCAAACTATTACTACAATTCAAAATTTAAAATTGCTATGTTGGGATAATAAAACGATTTTATCTTCTGTAAACAATAAAAATGGTTTAAGAACAAACTAATCCTTTTTAGATTTCTGTACTGAAAAATTCTGAGTACGTGGTAGAAGTGTTGGATGAAATGTTTTATGCTATCTTTTTTTCAACCTAAATAACTTTGCACTGAGGGTAATCAAAGCGCATTCTGCAAACCATCTGGTCCCAGGACCTTGCAGTTTATAAGATCATCAGGAACTAACTCTCAGTATTCTGTCATTCCTTTTGAATTCACCTTGGCTCATGGAGAACTCAGCACTTTGATAGAAAAGGCTGTTCTAACAACATTGGGTTTGGTTTTTTTAAAAAAAATCCTTATCAGAGACTAGATTATAAATGTCAAAGGGGTGTTGGCAGAATGACAGCCACTTCAATTTAAACACCAAGAACAAGGAATGCACATACTGTTTCTAGGCACTTCAGGGTCCTAGAGTGGTCAATTGGGTTTCAGGTGCAGTCTGATTTGCTTCCAATACAGCAAAGTCATTGCAATCAAAATACTAAAAACATTGTAAAGTACCCTTCTCCCACTCTGTTCTCTAACTGCTGTTTGCACCCTTTTATGGGAATATTTATATGGAGGAGGAGGCTGTATTTAATTACTTGAGTAGGGATTAATGCCATATTAATTTCTCTCTCTGAATTTTCATCTGATAAACAAATTACTCAATTTTTCCAGCCTACTGGAAAATCCTTTCACATTTATTGGTTTAAATATGTATATAGTCCATAATTTGGTATCTAAATTACAGTGGTAGGGGACATTTAACAGCATTTAGTTTCTTTGCTTGCTTTTAAAAGCACCATTATATTTTATTAGAAGTATAAAATATATTTGGATAATGGAGCGGGGAGGGGGATAGCTCAGTGGTTTGAGCATTGGCCTGCTAAACCCAGGGTTTTGAGTTCAATCCTTGAGGGGGCCATTTAGGGATCTGGGGCAAAAATCTGTCAGGGGACAGTACTTGGTCCTGCTAGTGAAGGCAGGGGACTGGACTCAATGACTTTTGCACATTTCTTCTTGTTTGATCCTGTTTGCCAGTTAATGTCCTACAAGATTTGTTTAAATCTAGCTGATCCCATAGTAAATGTAGCATTGTTGTGTTCAGAGGGGGAACACTGAGCTGTATTTAAATTTTGTTTTTTAATTTTTAAATGCATCCATCCAAATCCTTATGAAAATACTATAATATTTTGCAGCAGAGTTCCAAAGCACTACAGCTTGCTATAGTAAGTAATACTACTGCAATGTTTTGGGCTATTACTTTAGGATACTTAAATTCACCTAATTCAGATAACATGTTTCACTATTAAAGTGAAATTTAGCAATGTCTGTTTATTTTGGACTAGATTGTGTCTTTGCCAAAAGCCCTGATGAGTTAAGGGGCAGACCAGGGACCATATTTTGACTCGGTCTCAACATACTGCCTCTTTCATCCCTTGCTCCAACCCTATCCCTGACCCAGATTGTTTCCCCCACATGCTGGCTGGCACAGCTAAACTGGCATGGAGAGAGTAGAGTGATATCTCCATCCATTCCTGCCAATCTGCATGGGATGGGGGAAAATCAGCCTTGCAGAGGCTGCTGTTCCCTGAGATATCCTTATCTCACACAGAAGAGAAAGAGGGTGTCTTACTCCCCCGTACTCGTCTGAATGGGCATATACTAGAGACCACAACTGTGCCTTTTATTGACCATAGCCGTATCACAAAATCACCAAGAAGGTAGATTACATCAGAGTTGTAAAAACTAACAGAGTATCACGGCTAGAGAGATTAAAGCTAGAAAGGTTCCCTATAATTTATTGATCAGAACAAAACTGACATCCATCTAGAATTTACTAGCACATTAAACTTGAATTAAATAACACACCCAGAGTTACACAAGTTGTACTCCAGCAGAGTATCCTTGAACACCATGCACATCTTTACTGTCAGATTTCAACAAACATCTCACTTGTCTTGATATCTACATCAATCCTAAACCTTTTGACATCTGACCGAGGCTGCCCTTCTATGCTTTAAAGGACAATGAAGAGACAGTTGTATGCAATCAAATGATTGAGCCCAACCTCTTTGAAGGTCTGCCAGCAGTCCAAAGTATCACAGGGAACACAAGTTCTTTGTCTGTAAGATACACTGGAGCATTTCTCACAATGTGTGGAACAAAAATCTACTCTCATGCTTTGTTGCAAAACAAGCGTCTTGTGGAAAGGTACAAGTAAAACTTTGTTCTCCATCAAGGAAGCTTTAAATTAGAAAAATACCTTTTTTTTAAAAAGAGGATATAACTTCTATTATCTTATCAGTCCAGAAGAGAGAGTTCATCAGCAGCTAACATTCTTGCAGAAGAAACAAATGCAAGCATGATGGCCACCCTCATGGAGGTGACACAAAGGGGACTGAACTGGGAACGTCCAGAGCTAAAATCAGGAGCTGCTTGAGCTAAAGAGACAAGGCTCAGTGGCTGGCTGCTGTAACAAGTCGTCTATTCTCTGGACTGGCACAGAGGGGGTGTGACGGGTTGGGGCCACAGAGACCTGCTTGGTGCTGCCACCTGGTGTGCCAAGGCTACTTCTGCCCCTGCTTCCAGGCCTTTTCCAGCTTGGGACTCCCGAATCCTGTGTGTTTTGAGCCAGATTCCACTGATCTGCTGCAAACACAGACCCAGGTCCGAACCAAGTCCACTCACCACTGTAAGGCCCCTGGAAGCGCTCTTGCCTTTGACACCCAGCTGCTCAACTCCAAGGAGGTTCAAACCCTTAATAAATCCGTTTTACCCTGTATAAAGCTTATACAGGGTAAACTCATAAACAGTTCGCCTTCTATTTCACAGATAGAAAGTATGCACACCTGTTCGCTCTCCCTTTGCACTAACTCGTACTCAAGGAAACTTAATAAGTAAAAAGTGATTTTAATAAGTACAGGAAATAGGATTTAAGTGAGTTCAATTAATGACAAACAGAACAAAGTGAATTACCGAATAAAATAAAAGAGAACACGCAGTTCTATGTCTAATCACCCTGTGTACAGATAAACCCCTCACTGGGTCCAGCAATCACTCACCCCCCTAATGTCTTTGTCCTCTGTTCAGTCTCTTTCAGGTCTCCTTGGGGGGTGGAGAGCTTCTTCCTTTAGCCAGCTCAAGACAAAATGGAGGGGTTTCCTCGGGGTTTAAATAGATTTTCTCCTCTGGGTGGACACCCCTCCCTCTCCCTGTGTAGCATCCAGTTACCAAATGGAGTTGGGGTCACATGGACCAGTCACCTGCCCAACTCAGTTCCAGACCAGCCACATTCCTGGCAAAGTTCAAATGTGGATTGGTGACTGCAAGTTCTATTGTCTGTTAAGTGCTTCTTGATTGGGCACTTAACCTGCACATTCCTTTCTCAAGAAATACAACCGATATTCATAACTTCAACTACAACAATGATACATGCATACAAACAGGAGGAATAAATTCAGTAGGTCATAACTTTCACAGAGATATGTTACATGGCACATGTAGCATAAAACATATTCTAGTTACATATATACATTTATAAGCATCTCCCCATAAAGTTTTATGGGGAACAGCGTCACACCCTCCTCCTGAACTTACTGCCAGAGACTTGGACACTGTCCATGGCGGAGGCAGTACACATAAAGCCCCTTCAGTACCGGCACACCACATGGTGTCATTCGTAATGGTTTTAGCAAAATGCGAGGTTCCTGGTCCCCGGGCGCCTGAAAATGGTTTGGGGTGTAGTATTGCTAACAAGATACAGATAGCAATACCTGTTAAGGCGTAGGAACCTCGGCATTTAGCTCTCTTTGCCATGAGGCGGCGTGCCTCAGTTTCCCCTTTCACACAGCAGCCTGGGCCTGTTGTGCTTTTGCTGTTGTGCCAAGCTTCCAGCCGGTTACCCGATATAGGCCGACAGGTAACATGTTTGTACGACCGTGAGGTCACCATCCCAAGCATGTACAACAGTTTTTCCCACCAATCAGGTATGTTCCCCATCTTGAAAGGGTTGACCCTCAGTGTTAACTCCTTTGTTATAACCCACAGATGAAGTAGGGAAAGACACAGGATTACCCACCCGTCTGTGTACCCTGGTAGGCACTCTGATGCAGATTCTTCTACCTCTTTGGAGCAGGCTCCTGAATCAGGCATGGGTTTGAGGTTCTGGCAAGGAAAGGGTGTACTGCAACCCGGCCTGCCCTCGGCCCCTCCCTCTGGAATTTCTCTGGGCTGGTTCCCATCCCCTTGTGTGGCTTCACCCATGCAGAGACTCGCTCCCTTCTGCTTTGAAGAGAGAGGTTTACCTCCTACCCGTGTAGCAAGAACAACCTCTTTCTTGGACACCCCAGTAGCTGTTCCCAACAGGTCAGCTGAACGGACTCCCCCCTCCAGGAGGTCTGACCTCCAGCTTTCCATTCTAACCTGATCCACAGGAGAGGGGTCTGGCATCTGAAATGCAGACTTTTCACGCTCCTCCTGGGCAAGATCCCCCTGACAAAAGGTTGGCGGGCTCTCTGGCCCCCCCTCACCTTCCCTCCCTGGGCCTCTGTCTGGGCCAGACACTCCCATGTCCCCCTGAAGAGAAGGTGACCCTGGTCCAGCTGTGGGCTCCCAGCTGCAAGCTAAGATAGACCCTTCAGTGGCCCGCAAAATTCCCCCCTTGCTATGAGGTAGAACATTCCCCTCCCCCGGGGAGATGATTACAGGACAGGAACTGGCCACAGCCACCCCTGCCGCCACAGCTGCCATCCCTGTGACTTCGCACCCCCCTCTGGGGTTTTCAGCACCAGGTTCCTGCTTGCTGCCACCCAGCCCTGGGACAGATTCTGCCACAGCAAAGAAATCATTTCCCAGTAGAAACGGTGCAAAATTGTGTGACACTGTTGCCACAGTTAGCTTAGCCTGCAAGTTTTCCGTTTGCATGTGTACGTTTGCCAGAGGTGCAATGACTTTATAGCCACCCACCAGCTCCAATTCTGCCACTTTACCCGGCAACCAATCCTTCTCTTGGATCAGGTCCCTCCTGACTATAGAAATTTCAGCACCTGTATCTCTCAACCCAGTGATTAACTTCCCATTCAGTCTAACAGCATGCACATGCTCACTGCTTGGTGGTGTAGAAGTCAACTTCACAAACCCTGTGTGGAAAGAGGCATCAGCTTCATGGGCCGCTTGATGCCTGTTTTCGCTGAGCAGGGGACACTTATCTCTCAGGTGCTCGGTGGACTTACATTGATAGCACCTCCTGGGCTCCTCTGATTGTACAGGGAATTTGGGACAAGTACTAGGGGAATGGGGAGGTGAGCGCCCAGCCTCCTTCTTCCCAGGGGTAACACGGTGACTCCATTTTCCTTCGACCCTGTACCCCTCTGCCAGTGGTTTATGCTTAATTGCAGCTTGCGCCTGCTCATAAGAGTCTGCAAACCCAGCTAATTCACTAACTGCTTTTACCTGTTTGTCCCACAAGTACTGTTTTACATCATCACTGCACATATTCAGGAATTGTTCCTGAGCAACCAAATCACACATTCCCTCAAAGCTTGTGATGCCTTTTCCCCTCACCCACTTATCTACCAGAACTGTCATTTCATTTGCATAAGCCAGGTAACTTAACCCATCTCCCCTCTTAAGACTCCTGAATTTAACCCTGTAGGTTTCAGGTGTAACCTGAAACTGTTTCAAAACCAGTTCCTTAAATTTACCATAATTAGAGGCATCCCCAATGGGCATCTTATTGAATATGTCCAGAGCTCTGCCAGTCAATTTGGCTATCAAGGTGGTCATTTTTTGATCTTCAGGGATCGCATGGAGGGAGCACAGTCTCTCGAAGGTGATAAAATATTCGGCTATATCCTTGGATTCATCATACTGGGGGCATAGACGCTCCCATTTGGGGATTTTTGGGGAAGCGGAGCCGGCCGCTGAAGGGTTGCGACTCTTCAACTCTGCAACAGCCAGTTCATGCTTCTGGGCCTCCATAGCTCTCTTGTGGGCCGCCTCCTCCCTGATTCTTTCTGCTTCCATAGCTCTCTTGTGGGCCAGCTCCTCTGCTTCCATAGCTCTCTTGTGGGCCACCTCCTCTCTTTCTTTTTCTGCACTAATTTCCAGCGTACGTAATTCGATTCGTCTCCGATGTTCGTTCTCTCTCTCTGTTATTTCGAGTCTGGCAAGGTCCAGTTTTACCGTGGCTTCGCTTACAGACATCTTATTGCTGTCGGGTGCTGGGCCACGCCCCTCTGCAGTTCACTGAAACTGGACTGCACTCAGATCAGGAGCTCTTCAGTTAAGAGACTTTCCCAGCTTCCCTGATCTTCACTCTTACTTATTTGATTTCCTTTTCTGTCCCTACTTCCCTTACCCGAAATAAGCAAACAGAAAATAACAAACCAGTAACCACTTTGTCTGTTTTCCAGCCACCACACTTAAAACTCACTTAAAATCACTACCAGTACGTCAAAGCAATCAGCTGTGCACAGATCCTGCTCGACTACGCCACTGTGACGGGTTGGGGCCACAGAGACCTGCTTGGTGCTGCCACCTGGTGTGCCAAGGCTACTTCTGCCCCTGCTTCCAGGCCTTTTCCAGCTTGGGACTCCCGAATCCTGTGTGTTTTGAGCCAGATTCCACTGATCTGCTGCAAACACAGACCCAGGTCCGAACCAAGTCCACTCACCACTGTAAGGCCCCTGGAAGCGCTCTTGCCTTTGACACCCAGCTGCTCAACTCCAAGGAGGTTCAAACCCTTAATAAATCCGTTTTACCCTGTATAAAGCTTATACAGGGTAAACTCATAAACAGTTCGCCTTCTATTTCACAGATAGAAAGTATGCACACCTGTTCGCTCTCCCTTTGCACTAACTCGTACTCAAGGAAACTTAATAAGTAAAAAGTGATTTTAATAAGTACAGGAAATAGGATTTAAGTGAGTTCAATTAGTGACAAACAGAACAAAGTGAATTACCGAATAAAATAAAAGAGAACACGCAGTTCTATGTCTAATCACCCTGTGTACAGATAAACCCCTCACTGGGTCCAGCAATCACTCACCCCCCTAATGTCTTTGTCCTCTGTTCAGTCTCTTTCAAGTCTCCTTGTGGGGTGGAGAGCTTCTTCCTTTAGCCAGCTCAAGACAAAATGGAGGGGTTTCCTCGGGGTTTAAATAGATTTTCTCCTCTGGGTGGACACCCCTCCCTCTCCCTGTGTAGCATCCAGTTACCAAATGGAGTTGGGGTCACATGGACCAGTCACCTGCCCAACTCAGTTCCAGACCAGCCACATTCCTGGCAAAGTTCAAATGTGGATTGGTGACTGCAAGTTCTATTGTCTGTTAAGTGCTTCTTGATTGGGCACTTAACCTGCACATTCCTTTCTCAAGAAATACAACTGATATTCATAACTCCAACTACAACAATGATACATGCATACAAACAGGAGGAATACATTCAGTAGGTCATAACTTTCACAGAGATATGTTACATGGCACATGTAGCATAAAACATATTCTAGTTACATATATACATTTATAAGCATCTCCCCATAAAGTTTTATGGGGAACAGCGTCACAGGGGGATTTACACACAAGTGGTTACACAAACACATACATACTGTCATTTTGACTATTTGCTCTCAGAGATGTTATTTGCTACCTGAATTAAATGGGATTGTTTTTGCTCACTGATTCATTGACAAACTTTTGTAATGGGAAAATAAATGGCAACCAACACTTATCTGAATTTTCAGCTGAATAATTATTGGGCTAAAATTCATGGTGCTTTTGGGATTCTCTAACATCTTTATAAATAAATTAGCATTGATCAAAGTATTCAAACAAACCATATGACACCATGAATAACAGCTTAGAAAAGTTACTACATTTATTCACTAAAATATCTGCAAATCATTTTTAGTATTATTTGAACAGCTCTAACGTAGAGACTTCCATGTCAACCTTTCCTAAGGATTCTCAAGTCTCTTAGCTTTGCTAGTCTGCTTTCCAATCTCCTTCAACTTGAGGGCTGATTTGTTATAGTTCATTTTAGGAGAAATATAGACCTAAATTTTTAAAAGTGACCAAGGATTATGAGTTCCTCGATTTTGGGGTGCCTGACTTGATACTCCAGAAAGGGACTTGCTTTTTAAGAGGTAGGGACTCAGCATTTTCTGAAAATCAGACCCCTTTAAGGTATCTCAACTTGGGCACCTAAAAACTTCGACACTTAAAATCACTAGTCACTTTTGAAAACATAAGCTAAAGTGTGCATTTTGGAAGGACGAAATGAGACATACATATCATCATGGGACTGGAATCAATAGTGTTTGTAAAATATCTGAAGCCCAACCTATTTTTACATAATTGGAGCAATTTCTACCTCTGAGGAAAACACAGCTGTGACGGTGTTCCCCATAAAACTTTATGGGGAGATGCTTATAAATGTATATATGTAACTAGAATATGTTTTATGCTACATGTGCCATGTAACATATCTCTGTGAAAGTTATGACCTACTGAATTTATTCCTCCTGTTTGTATGCATGTATCATTGTTGTAGTTGGAGTTATGAATATCGGTTGTATTTCTTGAGAAAGGAATGTGCAGGTTAAATGCCCAATCAAGAAGCACTTAACAGACAATAGAACTTGCAGTCACCAATCCACATTTGAACTTTGCCAGGAATGTGGCTGGTCTGGAACTGAGTTGTGCATGTGACTGGTCCATGTGACCCCAACTCCATTTGGTAACTGGATGCTACACAGGGAGAGGGAGGGGTGTCCACCCAGAGGAGAAAATCTATTTAAACCCCGAGGAAACCCCTCCATTTTGTCTTGAGCTGGCTAAAGGAAGAAGCTCTCCACCCCCCAAGGAGACCTGAAAGAGACTGAACAAAGGACAAAGACATTAGGGGGGTGAGTGATTGCTGGGCCCAGGCTAGAAGAAAGATAGCCTGTTTACTGGACCTAGTGAGGGGTTTATCTGTACACAGGGTGATTAGACATAGAACTGCGTGTTCTCTTTTATTTTATTCGGTAATTCACTTTATTCTGTCTGTCACTACTTGAAATCACTTAAATCCTATTTTCTGTACTTATTAAAATCACTTTTTACTTATTAAGTTTCCTGGAGTTGAGTTGTTACCTGGGGGAACGCAAACAGCTGTGCATATCTTTCTATCTTTGTAATAGAAAGCGAACTATTTATGAGTTTACCCTGTATAAGCTTTATACAGGGTAAAACGGATTTATTAAGGGTTTGAGCCTCCTTGGAGTTGAGCAGCTGGGTGTCAAAGGCAAGAGCGCTTCCAGGGGCCTTACAGTGGTGAGTGGACTTGGTTCGGACCTGGGTCTGTGTTTGCAGCAGATCAGTGGAATCTGGCTCAAAACAGACAGGATTCGGGAGTCCCAAGCTGGAAAAGGCCTGGAAGCAGGGGCAGAAGCAGCCTTGGCACACCAGGTGGCAGCACCAAGCAGGTCTCTGTGGCCCCAACCCGTCACAACGGCATATTGGGAATATTTGTCAACAGTTTACCAGAAGTAAAGGACAGTATTTTGGCTTTAAATTAATCCATCTGTAAGATAACTAAACAGCTGCAAAGGGATCTGTGGGTGTTCCGTTCTTTTGGAAATCAGGCCATTAGATAACTTATCCATAACTTTAGTATGACTAAACATGTTATAAGATTTCTCCATTGCTGTGTGACACTGTGGTGTAACTAGTTTAATCAGCCAGGGTCTATGGTAGAAAATGTTTGTAGGTATAACTGTACCAGCAACTCAAGGGCAGATTCAAGTTATACTAGCAAAAAAGTGCTTTTGCTGATATATTTTATACCAGTTTGGTGAGCAAAATCAACTATACTGTCAAAGCACTTTTTTGCTGGTACAACTACATCTACACTAAGGCTTTTGCGGATATATAAATGCCATTAAAAAAAGCATACCTCTCACTGACAGTGCTATACCACTAAAATTTTCTAGTGTGGACCAAGCCTATGAAAGTGACTTTATTGTTAGAACTCAAATAGAAATTATCAACCGTAGCAATTAAAGATCATAAAAGTTAGAGATGAAAAAGACCCTCAGCTAATTGAGTACATCCCTGCAAGTGAGAGATACAGGAAAAAACCTCAGGATCCATATGGCAGGTCTTTAATGCGTAAGAGGAATCCCATTGACTCCCTTTGCAGGATCAAGACCTAAATTTGTAGTATAGTAGAGGGAAATCTGGAAGTTCTATGAGAGAGGAAAATTATTGGCATGAAAGATTCTACACAATTAACAAAACAGAACCACTTGTACGGATACTTGATATTTAATATTCATTATTAGGTGCAATACATGATGATTTCAAAATTGCTGTTTCCTGTTTCAAAAACATTGGCTCTTTCAATTTTAGGGCACCTCACCTACACAAATTTCAGCCTGACACACATGCAACAAAATTCTCAATGGATTGACAAAGTGACTTTTATATTCTCTGGATTGCCACTTTTTCTTTTTTTACTTTGTGATAGCTCTTGAGACTCCATCAAGCAGACTCCAAATTATATGCTCAAGGAGTAGATACACAAGAGGGCCTCTCCAAGGCAATTTAGCAATATGCTATCTGCTTTTTTTCTTGAGTATAGAAAGCTTTAAAAGACAGTATTCTTTACCAAAGTTTTTTTGTCTTTATCCCAATGTTGAAGAACCTTGCTGACTGAGTCCCAGTCCAAGACAGACACTTGATGGCATGGAAGCCAGTTAATCCATGTTCTGCATGCATCAACTGTAGTTGACCAAAAAAAATGGTTCTGGGTATCCACGGGACCCAGTTTAAAAGTCTGAGAGTATGGAAAACTCATTTGCTTAAACTCTCCATTCCAGAAGGCTGAGGCCACCATTGAACAGAAAGAAAATGTTTCTAAGTCCTTGTTGTATTTTCTGCGGAATAAAAATATATATTTCTGAGGATCTTTTCTGCAGAGAAAAAGATTCATGTTTAATTGTATATAAATATGTGTAAACTAAACTTATAAATATTATTTTTAAATGAATTAATGTTCAGTTCTCTTCTTGTCCTTTCTTACTCTTTTGTTCTTACCCAATTGCTTAGATGATTCTTCCTGAAAGAAAAAAAACCACAAATATGATTTCAGTAATCTCTTGCCTTCTAGTAAAGACCACTTTGCTTTTCTGTGCACTGCTAACATTCTTTTGAGGTGGCTCACTACACTAAATAGTGTAATCAATTTAAAATATTCATAATTCAGAGATTTTGTGATCAGACTTGTATATTTAACAAGCTAACTTTCTTATTTAGTACATTTTTGTCTTGAGCAACTCTAAAACCTTTATTCATAGTTACAAAAGGAATTATCACCCTGACTCTGACCTCGCTTACAACAGTTAAGCTCTTCAGGGCAAGGATCTTATCTTCCTCTGTACATCAACTAACAGAATGGACCTCTGAACCTAACTGGGGGCTCTGGGCACTGCCCCAATAAGCACTCAGATACTAAGAAAGAGAGCTGAATGAATAGGTAAGATAGACATAATAAATAACTTCACATTGTTGTGACTTCATTGAAGTAACACTGTATTAAATCGGGAGTAGACCAAGCCTCCACTTTCTCATGTCTGGTGTAAGTATCAAACACATCTGAACCTGCTGTAAAAACTTATTGCCTTCCTACTGGCATGCAATTCTCGTATTTCATGCATAATTTACAAAATGCCTTTGATCCTTTACTGGAAACTAGCTTTTAAAATGAAACAGAAAAGTCCATTATTGGAACATATTAAAGAGTATGTTTTGCATCCTGATTGCTACACTAAAAACAATTAGCAAAAAAGAACACTTTTTCAAGAACCACAGACACAATTGCTATCTACAGTACTAGTATCTTTAGCATTCATTTGACAAACATTTCATTGAATGATGTTAACATCTAACTGCCCCCCCAGGACCCTATCCCCTATCCAACTGCCCCGTTCCCTGTCTGCCCCCTGGAACTCCCTTCCCCTTATCCAACCGCCCCACTCCCCATCCCCTTACCATGCTGCTCAGAGCACCAGGACTGGCAGCCGCGCCGCCTGGCCGGAGCCAGCCCCACTGCCGCGCAGTCTAGAGCACCAGGGCAGGCCAGCAGCTCTCGCAGCTGCACTGCCCGGCAGGAGCTCGCAGCCCTGCCGCTGAGCTGAAGGGGGACAGCAGGGGAGGGGCCGGGGGCTAGCCTCGCCGGCCAGGAGCTCAAGGACCGGGCAGGAGGGTTCCGCAGGCTGGATGTGGCCCGCGGGCCGCAGTTTGCCCACCTCTGGCTTACACAATGTATTATATAAGTAAGAATTATTATCTGAACTGTACAGATCAGGAAACAAAACTCAGAAAAGTTTAAGAGACTTTCCTATGGTCACACAGGGAGTCTGCGGCAGAGCTAGGACCAGAACCCAGATCACTAGACTTCAAATTAGTAGAGCCCTGCAAATCCGCAGGTATCTGCTTTATATTGGTGGACCATTTTTGCGGATAGCAGTGAGGATGCAGATACAAATTTAGTATCCGCGCAGGGCTCTGACAGTAAGAGACGGGCAGGTAGCTGTGAGGAACCGCGGCACAGATCCTCCACCTGCCCTGGGAAGAGGACATGGGGGGTAGGGACACAGGGGGGCTGCTCGGGCCCCATGCCGAGGCCAGGTGGAGGATCCGTGGTGGCTCTGCACAGCTGCCCGCCTGGCTCTTATCATGGTGGGGCTGTGGCTCCAAGCCGCCCCTCGGGCCGGAGCCAGGTCGGGGAGAGCCGTGCTGGCAGCTGTGGGAAGCCACGGCAGACCCTCCACAAGCCCTGAGTGGGGGGCTGGGAAACGGGTCGGAGGCTGCTCAGGCTCCCCGCACAGGGCAGGTGGAGAGTCTGCTGCGGCTCTCCACAGCTGCCAGCGCAGCTCTTCCCGACCCGACTCCGTCCAGGGAGAGGGGTGGCTCGAAGATGCTGCCCGACGAGGGGAGTAGCGCTAAATTCGACATGGCCATGTCGAATTCGTGGTACTGTGGACGAATTTGACGTTAATAGCTCCGGGAGCTATCCCACAGTGCACCACTCAGTGGACGCTCAGGACAGCAATCCGTACTCGGATGCTCTGACCTGCCACTCAGGAAAAGCCCCGGGAAAATTTAAATTCCTTTTCCTGTCTGGCCAGTTTGAATCTCATTTCCTGTTTGGACATCGTGGCGAGCTCAGCAGCACTGGCAACGATGCAGAGCTCTCCAGCAGAGGTTACCATGCAATCCCAGAATAGAAAGAGGGCTCCAGCATGGACTGATCGGGAAGTCTTGGATCTGATCGCTGTGTGGGGAGATGAATCCGTCCTATCCGAGCTCCGATCCAAAAGACGGAATGCAAAAATTTATGAAAAAATATCCCAGGCTATGACGGAGAGAGGATACAGCCGGGATGCAACGCAGTGCCGCGTGAAAATCAAGGAGCTGCGACAGGCGTACCAGAAGACCAAGGAGTCCAACGGACGCTCCGGATCGCAGCCACACACTTGCCGTTTTTACGAGGCACTGCATGCTATGCTCAGTGGTGCTGCCACCACTATCCCACCAGTGTCCGTGGACTCCGACGACCGGGGTCTTATCTACGGCCACGTCGTCGGAGGTTTTCGCGGACGGTGAAGATGAGGAAGGAGAGGAGGAGGACGAGGCAGTCGACAGCGCTTTCAATGCTGATTTCCCCGACGGCCAGGATCTATTCATCACCCTGACTGAGATCCCCTACGAACCCTCCCAAGGCAGCATCCCTGATCAGGAAGCAGGCGAAGGATCAGCAGGTCAGTGTTTTAAACATTTATTTGTAATACAGTAGGCATGGTGTATAAGCACTGTGTTTGTATTGCTTAATTGGCCTTAGGCGCTTCAGCTTTGAGTCGTTTTCCAGTGCAACTACTCGAAAAGTCTGTCAATATGTATGGGGATAGAGGAGAAATCCCCATCGGAGATCTCCGCGAAGCTCTCCTGGAGGTACAGTGAAAGCTTTTGTATCATGTTCCCAGGGAGAGCGGCCTTATTGTCTCCTCCATGGTAGGATACTTTCCCGCGCCATGCAAGCTGGAGGTACTCTGGTATCATTGCCTTGCATAGCATGGCTGCATACGGCCCCGGGGTTTGCTGGCATTGACGCAACATGCGGTCTTTCTCTGTCTCTGTAATCCTCATCAGACTGTTATCAGTCATGGTGGCCTGGTTTGAATGAGTGTTTTTTTTAGTATAGTGAATTCTTCATTTTCCCTTTAAAGAAAGACACCCGGCGGTTTCCATCCACGCGGGTGCGGGAGGGAGTTGGGACGCTAACCATTCGAACTTAGTGGTGCGCAGGCAGGGAGAGTTCCCTGGACCGGCCACGCGGAGGTGGGGAAAGGGTAGGCGAGCCGTTCAAACAGAGCGGTTCGCGGGCACTTTCAGTTCCTGGGAGCGGCCACGCGGAGAGGGGGAAAGGGTATGCGAGCCGTTCAAACAGAGCGGTTCGCGGGCACTTTCAGTTCCCGGGAGCGGCCACGCGGAGGGGGGGAAAGGGTATGCGAGCCGTTCAAACAGAGCGGTTCGCGGGCACTTTCAGTCCCCGGGACCGGCCACGCGGATGGGGGGTAAAGGGTTGGCGAGCCGCTGTAGATGACCGGTTTGGGCAGCAGCAGGAACTGGCCGCCGCCAGGAACTGTGATTGAAACATGGGAGTACAGCACTTCTGTGAAGTAAGCTCTCAGCAGTCCAAAGGCAACAGCTTACCATGGTCTCCTGAGAGCAGATTTCCAGTGTTCAGCAAGGCTTCTGGGATCTGTACACCGGGACCCCAGACACTCAGGATAAAGTGGACATGTGATAGGTACTGTGCTTGGTCTTATTCACAGGGAAAGAGTATAGGCATTGTTCGGGAAAAAGTATCTTTCTGAGGAATTCACTCCCTTTCTCTCATCCCACAGCTGCGAGTGTCTCCCGCACTACCCGTGGATCACCCTCCCAGAGGCTTGCGCTGATCAGGCGGCGCAAAAAGAGAACCCGGGACGACATGTTCTCAGAATTGATGGTCTGTTCCCGAAAGGAGGCGGCACAGCGGAGAGAGGACGTCTCAAGGTCCGAGCGAGCAGTCAGCGAACGGGAGCAGAGGGCTGAAGCTCGCGAGGACAGGTGGCGGCAGGAAGACCAGCAGGCGACTCAAACGCTGCTGGGACTAATGAGGGAGCAAACTGACACTCTCCGGCGCCTGGTAGACGTTCTCCAGGACAGGAGACAGGAGGAAAGAGCTCCTCTATATGTTATTTCCAACCGCCCTCCCCTGCCACAAAGTCCAATCTCCCCCTCACCCAAAGTCTCTAGAACGAGGGGAGGCAGGGGCCGTGGAAATAATCACTCCACCCCTGCAGACTGCTCCAGTAGCAGAAGGCTCTCATTTCCAAAACTTTAGATGGGTCCTTTCCTTCCCTCCAACCGCACCCCACAACAGTTCCCTGCCCAGGTTTCATCTAAAAAATATGCTCCCCTTAATAAAAATGTTTGTTTTGCACAGTGCTGTTTCCCTGACTTTCTTTCACAGGACGGTTTGGTTTTGGGGGAGTGGGTAAGGGGGTTTGTTATTAGCGACGACAGGCGCCAGAACCAGGGTACAGACAGGGGGAAAGGATCAACATAAAGTCACTCTCACATTGCATGCACTGGGCACACTTGTCATTCTGGGAGGGGGTTGTCTTGTTCTCTATGGGGGGGGGGGGGGTGCCCTGTGACTTTCTGGTGGGGGAGGGTGGCTGCAGATCTTTTGCGGCCGGCGATAGCCTGCATGACAGATACATGCAGCAGGGGATCTGTGGCCGCAATCCATGGCCAAAAAGTCACAAAGGCCCCACCACACACAGTTGCGAATAGGAGGGGTTGCTGGCTCCCTTGAAACAAGCAGTCCAGCACTTCAGACTGCTCTGGGAGCAGGAGCATGTCATTCCCCGAGTTTGGAAGCGTACTTTCCAACACTCCACCCGCTCCCCAACCGCGGTATGCGTCCCAGGTTAAACCCTTAACCGAGAAATCATTAATAGAGACGGTTTTAATAAACAATGTTTCCTTTATTATACTTTTAAAGCGTTGAATGAAGGGGGGGAAGGCGGTTGGTAATTGGAGAGGATAGGCAACAGAAACTGGGTAAAGAAACGGGGGCAGGTTCAGCTTCTGTTTAACCAAGCGTAACAGTCACTGGTTACCCCACTCGCTCTGGAAGCTAGCTTTCAAAGCTTCCCGGATGCGCAGCGTGTCCCGCTGGGATCTTCTAATCGCCCTGGTGTCTGGCTGTGTGTAATCAGCAGCCAGGCGATTTGCCTCAACCTCCCACCCCGCCATAAACGTCTCCCCCTTGCTCTCACAGAGATTGTGGAGCACACAGTACGCTGCAATCACAATGGGGATATTTGTTTGGCTGAGATCGAAGCGAGTCAGTAAGCTTCTCCAACGACCTTTGAGACGGCCAAAGGCACACTCCACCACCATTCTGCACTTGCTCAGCCGGTAGTTGAAGAGCTCCTTTTCAGTGTCCAGGGCTCCTGTGTATGGCTTCATGAGCCAGGGCATTAGCGGGTAGGCTGGGTCCCCGAGGATCACTATAGGCATCTCCACATCCCCAACAGTTATTTTGCGGTCCGGGAAATAAACACCCTCGTGCAGCCGTCTAAACAGACCAGAGTTTTTGAAAACATGAGCATCATGAACCTTGCCCGGCCATCCCACATTGATGTTGGTAAAACGTCCTTTGTGGTCCACTAGTGCTTGCAGCACCATAGAAAAATAGCCCTTACGGTTAATGTACTGGCTGCCCTAGTGGTCCGGTCCCAGGATAGGGATGTGTGTCCCATCAATAGCCCCGCCGCAGTTTGGGAATCCCATAGCGGAAAAGCCATCTATGATCACCTGCACATCTCCAAGGGTCACTACCTTTGAGAGCAGCAGGTCAAGGATTGCATGGGCTACCTGCATCACAGCAACCCCCACGGTAGACTTGCCCACTCCAAATTGATTCGCGACTGACCGGTAGCTGTCAGGAGTTGCAAGCTTCCACAGGGCTATGGCCACTCGCTTCTGGATAGTCAGGGCTGCTCGCATCCGGGTGTCCTGGTGCTTCAGGGCAGGGGACAGCAACTCACAAAGTTCCAGGAAAGTGCCCTTACGCATCTGAAAGTTTCTCAGCCACTGGGATTCATCCCAGACCTGCAGCACTATGCGGTCCCACCAGTCAGTGCTTGTTTCCCTTGCCCTGAATCGCCATTCCACAGGATCAACGTGCCCCATTGCCACCATGATTTCTACGGGCCGGGGTCCCGTGCTTTGCGAGAGGTCTGTGCCCCTCTCAGAGTTCATGTCCTCCCGGAGCTTCCGTTGCCTCCTCGCCCGATTTCTCTGCATCTGCCTCTGGAAAAGGTGGACGATAAGGCGCGAGGTGTTGACAACGGACAGAACAGCAGCGATAATCGCGGAGGGCTCCATGCTCGCTGTCCTGTGGCGTCTGAGCTGTCAATCACCGGAAAAGGGCGCGAATTAATTGCCCGCTGGCGCTTTCACGTAGGGAAGGCGGGAGTGTGGGTCGAGTGATGACATTTACTTATAACCACCCTCGACACATTTTTGGCCCCAGAAGGCACTGGGGGCTACACCCAGAATTCCAGTGGGCAGTGGGGACTGCGGGAACTGTGGGATAGCTACCCACAGTGCACCGCTTGCAATGTGGACGCTTGCCCCGTTGCTGTGGACTCACAAATTCGATTTAATGTCCTTGCTGTGGATTCGCACGATCGACTTTGCAATATCGGTTTCACAAGTTCGGTTTAAGAAAAATCAAACTAGTCTCGTAGTGTAGACATACCCTAAGTGATGTAGGAGGCTAAGTCCCATTACGTGCTTTTGAAAAAATTTACCCTTAGTCTTTTCTTTGTTCTTGATTTCCACTCTTCTAATCTAGTTTTAAAAAGGGGAAAATCTTGTGTTTTATTGTTTACATGTTTTTCTGTACATATAAATTTCTTCTGAGAGCTGCTTTCTCTTTGATAAAGCATCAAAAATGTTGAATTGTACAATCAGTGTAGAGTGAACTGTATCATTTCTGAAAAACAGCTCACTGTAGTTAAATAACCTGAGATTCATACAGTGTATCAGAACAAAGGAGGTGTTTTAAAAAAAAAAGATTTAAATATCAGACCAAATCCTGACCTCTTTGAAGTCAACGTCAAAGCTTCCATTGATTTCAATGGGACTAGACCTTGGCCTCACTCAATCTCAGGGTCATTTGAGGATATGTCCCATGATGGTGCCTATCATTAATTTGGTTATCAGGCATGTACCCTAACTTGGGGATCTCTAACGCCATAGTCTTTACCCATGTAAGACAGTCAGATATTTACAAATTAACTTTTTTTACTTTTACATTTAACATGCAATAAAACCAAAATTACACAACACAAGGGAAAATTCCAAAGAAGTAAGAAAACAAAGGGGAGACTATGGAATCTTAATAAGGAGAAAAGTAGTGAAGGAATCTTTTTAACTGAGCTCTTAGGTTTAGCATAAGCACTCAAAGGTTACCATGGGGCAGATCCTCATCTGGTGTAAACTGTCATAGCTCCATTGACTTCAGTTGAGCTATGACAATTTACACAAATTGAGTACATGGTCCTATATGTTCAAATATCGACATTGTCAATCTACCAGTAATAACTTACAGCTGAACTTGTGTAACTATATTCCACTAGTATATTTCTGGCACAATTGTTGATGTGTTTAAAGCGATCTGGTCCTAGCCGGATACCTCCATACCAGCGGGATACCACAACCAAAACATTACGGACATTCAAAATCTGTTTAACAAACAAACAGAACATTATTTTAAATAGATAAACACATAAGTCAACAGTGAAACTAGTTTCTTTTGTATAATGAAAGCTTTTTCTTTCCCAAAGGAACTTGCAAGGGATATTATTAAAGGGATACTTGTTGATTCACATTTATTATTTTTAAATATCGTGCATTTTTAGTTACTATTTGTATTGAGGCCTGAATCCCTGCCCCATGAGCAGAGCTTCTATCTGCATTTTTAACTTTATCCTGAAACACTGTGGGGGTTATATTCTTGGGCTGGTTCTCTGAAGATCTTTGTAAGCTGCAGCTTGAGAACATGCACGTGGAGCTTCTCAGAAATGCTCTAGGCCTGGGCTCCTGCCACTTGCAGGGCAGCAACAATAGCACATGGAGAAGACATGAAAGGTAAGGAGGACTTCACGTTGTAGCCTGATCGAAGATGTGTTAATATTGATTTGGTTTATCAGTTCAATTTCACTTAATGCAATTAATTTTAATTAATAAATAATAATAATGTTAATAATTGTTATGTTTTAATATTAATAGTATGGGTTCAGGCTCGCCAATCTGTTTGATCAGAAGATAAAGTTCTTGTCCCGAATCAGGCTCCACAGAGTTTATAAAAGGACCCTTGGGGTATGACAGGAAACTCACACTGAGACAGATATAGTCATAAAGACCTGTTATTAAAATCTATGAAATAGTAAGAAAATGGTAAAATATTCAAAGATATCAAGTTACAATGGTATTATTGTTATTCAAAATACAAATAATAATGTGTTCTGCAAGACTTTGGTTAATATATTCACACCGTTTTGATAACTTGGCGCTGCAAGACACAGGACCTCGCCTCTGGCGGTTCCGGTTTCTCACCTCTTGCAGAGGAAACTGTGAAAAACTCAAATCTATTTTAACTTATACTTATGTTTAACTATGAAATAAAACTGAGAATAAAGATTCAGGGAAACCAAGCTTGACCTAGCGCCTTTAGAACTTAAAGTTTGAAAATAAAATAAGTACGGACTACTAATAGGTAACAGCCGTCGTAGATAGCATCGATAATCAGCTGAAGATGAAGAATGAGTGCTCCCTAATGAGGGGGTTCATTTCTTTTATAACCCATAGTTACCGGAAATCCTTCCTCTTATGCCCAAATTTCATTACTCCCCCCACAGAAATATTGGGGTTCACTTAGCTCATTGGCTGATATGTCTGTGCGTATGATGGCACCTGTTTACGTATTTGTGGTGTACGTGTTACATTTGTGGGTCCGGCTTTGGAAAAATCCCCTATGCCATTCTTTATGTCTATTGGTCTAGGTAAAAGGTCGTAGACAGAGGCGTGGGTGTTTCTATCTATTTGGGTAACAAAATGAAGGTTAACTTTCTGGGTGAAAGATCTTAGATGCTAATCTTGCATTTAGCATTAATTTACAGATTTTTGATCAGTAGGCCTTCTTGCGTTACAGCCAAACTAATTCTAATATAAATCTATTACAATACATCAAATACTTAAACTTATAAGAAAAGATATATTTTATGCAAGCAAGCAGATTAATCCTTAGGGCTACAACGTCTGAATTAGGTTCTCTTCCCACCCTGAAAAAATAATTCTGGTGAGGAAGACTTGACTCTCACCTCTCCACTCAAACAGAAAGATAAGGCAAATATTTGCCTCTTTTGTCCTTCAAAAGGACTTTTCCTAGTCCCTGTGTTTTTCAGTTAAGTTAAATGTATCTTTCCACTTTACTCCCCACCCCCACCCCTCAATTCTCTTTTTATAAGTGCACTGGAGCCAGAGAATTTTGCTTAGCAGTACTTGTAGGAGGTAGCACTTGTGCCTCCAGCTCATAGCCCCTCCCCTGGCTTTATGAGAGGCTGTGCCACTTCAACCCCCCTCAGTTCCTTAGCACCGAAAGCCCAGACACTAGACTCCGATGAAGAAGGGATCGAGGGTGGGTTGTGGAATACACATCCGCATCACATCTTGAAGAACCACAGTAACCGTTTCTTCTTAAAGCAGATGCAGCCATGTATTCCACTTAGGTGACTCACAAGCAGTACCCATAGGAGGCAGAATCTATCTAAACAAGGATTCCAGGATTACCCTTCCAAAGTTTGCATCAGTTCTGGAAGATGCAGTAATGGCATAATAGTTCATAAACATATGTATGGACAACTATGTGGCAGCCCTGCAAATGTCCAATATTGAAACATCATCAAGGAACGCTAGTGACATTGCTTGCGCTCTCATAGAATTAGCTCACACCCACTCAGGGGGTGTAGTTGAAGCTATTTCATACAAAGACTTGATACAGGATGTCATCCATCTAAAGATCGTTTGTGAAGAGAGTGCTCGATCCTTCATACGATCCCCATACAACACAAACAGGTGAGGCAAAGCACAAAATGGTTTAGTCCTGTCAAGATAGAAGGCTAGACATCCCCTGACATCTAATGTATGGAAACGCTGCTCCTCTAGAGATGGACGCAGCTTAGGAAAGAACACAGGTAAATATACTGCCTGGTTCAAATGAAACCAAGAGACCACTTTCAATAAAAATGTTGGGTGCGGCTGTAAAGTCAAATTGTCCTTGGAGAACTATGTATAAGGTGGTACTGCAATCAGAGCCTGCAACTTGCAGACTCTACTTGCGGATTTTATCACAACCAGTAACAGAGTTTTCTCGCACAAAAGCAGAAAGGAACAAAATGCCAGAGGCTCACAGAGGTCCCACTATCTAAGGCTGCCAGAACTGTGTGAGGGTTCCTACAGAGGATCCAGCTCTCAGACTGGAGAATGGAGACGAAGAAGCCCTTTTAAGAATCTTGCTACCATGGCACTGGAAAAGACTGATCTTTCAGGAATGAGGGGATGAAATGCTGAAATTGCTGCCAGGTGCACACTCAATGAGCTAAGCACAAGGCCCAATGACTAATGATGCAGCAAGTACTTGATAGAAGCCAGCACCAGTTGAACTCTGCAGGCCAACAACCACACAGAAAATCATTTCCATTTCACCAAATAGACAATTCCGGTAGAGGACTTTCCACTGTTGGATAGAACCTGTTGAAAGCCACTGAACAATATTCTTCCTCCTCATTAAACCATGAAGCAGCCACACAGTGAGATGGAAGGGAGCTGACTACAGGGTGCAAGCTGTGACCGTGATTCCGCGTGAGGAGGTCAGGATGGAGAGGAAGGGATATGGGAGGCTAAATCAGGAAGGTCATACAACCAAACACTGCTCGGCCATGCTGGGGCAATGAGGATGAACTTGACCTGATCCACATGACCTATGGGATGATCGGGATCAGAGGAAATGTGTACAGAAGAGCCAATTGCCAGCTGAGATGGAAAGCATCAGTGAGGGAGCCTGGACCAAATTGCACATAATGATCAATATAATGAACCCAATTCATCCCTCATGTAACTCCATGAACTTCAGTAGTTACAGTATTGCAACTCAGGCATAAAATTAGAAGTTGTCCAATGGAAAACATATATGGATACAAGAGATCTAACACAAATTCATCTGCAACGGCTCAACTATCACTACCTTGCCCAGATAGATATGTTTTATATGGCAATTTGTACAGAAAAACCTTATTTATGTAATTGTAAAAATATTGTCAAATTGTTCTGCCTTTGTATGTGGAAACAAGAATTCAATAAAAATTCCAGAATAAAAAAGAATAAAGGGACTATCTAGAAAAGAAGTGTTGAGACAATTTCAATACAGTTCATGTTTCACAATATACTTATACAACAATTGTGAGCTCAGTGAATTAACTCTAGCAAAGCAACTCCGGATATCAATTGCTCATAGTAAGAAAGATGCCAAATGGTATTAGGAAATTTTTGAGCTCTCTGTCGTTTTAAATCTAAAAGGTGTGTCTAAAATATTGTTTCTTCTAACTGGAAAGTACTATCTTGACTGAAATGGTTTTAGTTTATCTTAGGCAAGATAAGAGTCCTACAGAAGAGAAGACCATATCTTCACAGATCATATCACTAGAACCTCAGTGATAAAGAAATACGCCCAAGTTTGTGCAAGAGCTGGGGTTGTTGTTTTTTTAAAAAATGGGGCAATAAAAAAGTTCCCCAAACACTACACTTTCCTCAAAACTGTTTTTATTCATGCTTCATGAGAATGGGGATGGGTGAGCCATAGTATAGTTACTGCATAGAGTCTAATCCTCTTCCTCAGGCATGAAGTATAATACTTTGTTCATTTCTATTAGTGGTAGAGGTTAATTCAGTCTACCTTGTAATTTTGGGTGGAGTATCCTATAGAGCAGCTATAAGAATATGGAAGAGTTACAAAAAGGATAAGTAGAATTTATGGTTTAACTTCTTGCCTCGTCAAGTTTCAGTAGAATAGACTGCTTAGATTGCAAATGATATACTAACCTGCAAAAACTGCAAACCCTCAAATGAAGATTAAAACAACAGAAGGAGCAGAAGTGGGTTAATTTCTCAATTTACATTATCAGTCATAAGTGTGTTTAAGCAGGAAGTCAAGAGATCTCACTGAAGAGCTACAAATAAACTTATGAACTGCTATTACTTAACCGCTCATATACACTTTTCTTTCCTCTGGGAACTGTGTTTTCCTGATTCACACAGAATAACTCTCTCATATATCTAATTGATGTGGTGTTAAGCAAAGTGATGGTCCTAAGTAGAATTTTACAAGCTGGTGTGTACTGTTCTTTTGGGAACATCAGGCCTGGTAATTCAATGAGTATTCAGTGGATAAGGGGCTGGACACTGCAGGGAATGCTCTGAGAACCTGGGAGTTGGTGTGTGCCTATCATTACCTAATAGAACTACTTTTTTTTAAACCAGGTATATACAGAATACTAAATCTACGGGGCTATTTGCAGAGCAAGAATTAGAATCAGCTTAAGTGCGTAAAGCTGTGAGCCTTATTTATGATCTATGATTTTTAAAACACATTTAAAACTATCTAAAGAGAAAGTTTGTTTCCTTTAACCTGCATAAGATGGAGGAGGCGTCCACCTGCTGCTGTCTCCCCATCATCTTCACAATCCTGTAAGTACGTCTGTTTGTCCTCACAGTATATTCTGAAAACAAGCAACACTATTAGGACCTAATCCAAAAATATCAATCACTTAATATTTTTACAGTGTGACACCCTGACACACCCCAATATTCACTATTTTTGACATCAGTGGAGTCATGATTTCATTGTCAATCTGAAAGTATGACCCAGGCCACTCTTTGTCTCTATGGGACTTCCCCCGCATTCAGGAACAGCACTGGGGCAGGTTGTGTCATGAATAAGGCTCAGATTTTGTCAGGGATACAAAATAGGGTAGGAGAAGGGTCCAATTGGGCTGCTGTGGGGGGGCCCCTCGCTGCCCACCATGGCTGAGCAGATGCGGGGAGACCCCTTGCTACCCACTGTGGTTGAGCAGCTGCAGGGGGCACCCACCGCTTGCCATGGCTGGGCAGCTGTGGGGTCCACTCATCACCCATCACAGCTGGGTAGCTGTGGGAAGCCCCACTGCCTGCAGCGAGTGGGAACTCCAGGTTCCCTGTGCCACCCTTGGCGGCTGGAAGCTCCGGGGGTTCCCCACCATACACAGGGGCTGGGAGCTCTGGGGGGACCCCCACAGCCTGCAGGGGCTGAGAGCTCCGGGATCCCCCTGCTGCCCAGCGGCTAGGAGCTGCTGAGGGGCCAGCTCCCAGCAGTGGCTGAGAGCTGCCTGCTGACAGCTCCAGCCTCAGGACAGAAATGTCACAGAGGTCTCTGAAAGTCTCGGATTCCATGACTTCCATGACATATTTGTAGCCTTAGTCATGCGTGAGAGGCTTGCACATCAGGCACTATAGGAGCTGTACACCCTGGAACAGGTGATTTATATTGAAAGGACTGTGGCCTCAGTCTAGTTCCAAACAATTATCCACACAATTGACATCATGCCACTTGTTACCCAAACTGATTTCATAACCTTTGGTTGTAACATCACACTCAGTTATTATAGAAGCAATGTAACCACGAAAAGAGAATTGTGACATCAGGTGAAGAATATGAAGTAAAAATAAGATATTTTTGGTTTTGTTTAAAGTGTACATAGCTAGTGATGGAGAGAGGTGTCATATTGGCAATAGTAAAAACTGAAATCGTCTGTTCACAGACAGATATAGCACGTGCCTCCCCTTGCTACCATTTTGCTCTTTGGTAGTACCACCACTAGATGTAACTGTCTAGGTCAGTTTCCATTAGGGTGACCAGATGTCCAAATTTTATAGGGACAGTCCCAATATTTGGGGCTTTTTCTTATATAGGCTCCTATTACCCCCCACTCCCTGTCCTGATTTTTCACACTTGCTGTCTGGTCACCCTAGTTTCCATGCATGCTCTTTCAGATCATTGGCTTCTCTGCTAAGACTGCCAACAAGGGATAAATGTTAGTATCAGTTGTAGTGATGGTGGTTTTTGTGATTTGGATCTGGACTGAGATCAAGTCATATATGACGCCTATGTGAAATGAGTTTATGATAAGGAGTGCAACCAGCAGCCCTATTATTAAGGTTGCCCAAAACTTCCCACTATAAAACCCCATTTTCAGTTACTTATAACTTTGCCAAACTTTTAACATTTGGATGGAAGTTTTCCACGCCAGGGGTCTGCCTTTGGCTGATTTTTTGGGAAAATTTCAGCCAAAATGCTTCATCCGCTTCCAAGAATGAGGCTAAGGAATAATACATTTTGCCCATATTCAAAAATACTGGCGACCTTTTATTTGAGAAGCTCTAGTGTCCTCATGTTTTGGAGAATGGACTTGAAATTTGGCAGAAGACTGGCTTTTACATCAAGGACGTAGTTTTTGTCATCCTCATTAAAATATGCCCAAATTTGGTCAAGATATAAGCCTTTTAAAAATCACAATTTGCATATGTTCAGCCTTACACCTTCACAGCAAAAACCTCTGAAGATTCCATTCACACTGGGCATGCTCCAGCCCAGGGATGAGCAGAAATTTAATGTGCAACCTTAATTTCTCCCTCTGGTGCATATGAATTATGATATAGTTCACATACTATCATTTCCACAGGACCCCTGTTTTATTCAGTGCACAGGATGGACAGTACTCAATGACTAGCTGTACAATATTTTATTTCAACCTCACTGTTCAGTATGTGACACTAGGCTTTATTTACTGCATATTATTCAGACCCTGCTATGAACACAGACAACCTTAATTCTGGTATGTCCTAACTTTTCAGTGCCTGACTTTGCAACCTTAAAAATGGTTCTTTTAATATCATTTTTGTGCTAGTATACATAAAATGTATGTTTGTGTGTACGTGTTTCTCTCTCTCACACACAAACACACAGTTTAACAAATCCACACAAATCCACTGAAGTGTTTTTTTGGAAAACTGGAAATAATTAAATAACCTTCCTCAGCCAAAACCCTGCATGCAAATATTCAGGACAGAATATTTTATTATCAAGATAAAATAAATGGAAGTGAGGCCATTTAAATGTAGGCCAGGAAAACAGTTTATGGGATGTTTCACTCTATATTTTATTTATATGTACAATACAGTAATTGTACATTATCTTCTAAGCAGTGTGTCTCTAGTGGATTTTGAGCATGGAAACGTGGATGAGAGAAAACATTGTTGTCCGATTACCATCCACACACAAACTGATTTTAGACATTTCCTGAGTAACTTTTAAATATACTGTCCTCTATGTCCCTCCTCACCGTGCTTTGTGCACATGTATGTGGTATGTGCATGTGTATGTGTATATTTATTTCTCTTCCCACTCCATTCCCCCAGTACCATACTTATTTATTATTTGTATTGCAATAGTGCCTTGGGACTTCAGTCAGGGATGGGGGTCTCATACAGACACATAAAACAAAAAAGAGGTTCCTGTCCCAAAATGTTTACTATCTATTTTTCTTTCTATTTTCATTATGAATTAGTGGACTGTGCTGGAAGGACTGTTTTCATCCAATAGCATTCCAAAGATGTATGAGTAGATTCAGAATGATCAATAATTTTCAGACCATATGCAATCAATATGTACACTTTTGGCTTGTAGATTACTCTTAGGCGTTGTTTGAATCCAAATGCAGTGTAAGAAGATTATACGACCCTATAACACAATTTCTGATTTTTATTTTATATCTGTGATCTTCATGGTTGCTATGAGTATGTGTACCCATAACAAAACTTAATACTCTTAATGTATGGTTAGGGTCAAAGTTACTGAGGCTGAAAATTCTCTACTCTTCACTCACCTGTATGCATATATGTTGTGGGTAGCACTCGCTATTTTCTTATTCTCATGCAATTTGGCAAGAACCATTTTCACCTTGAAAAACAACAACAGGGTTTGTAGGCATCATTTGTAAAGGATCTGTATACAGATTTAAAATAAACAATTATCTAACATTAATCTTGAATTGTTTTAATGTATCAAAAGAAACTGGTGTTTAAAAAAAATAAGTAAAGTATCCAACATAGAAGAACAGACACTTCTATCCCTATATCCTCTCAATCGCCCTGATCCAGCAAGGTACTTAAGTATATGCTTAACTTTAAGCACAAGATGGGACCATTCAGATGTTTATATAACTTGCAAAATCAGGGCCTATAAGCATTTCTAGAGCCCTCATCATTCTAGAATTTAAGAGCTATACAGTTTATAGCATACTCCCTTGACATGCAGGTGTAACTACCTAAAGCAAGCAGTGGTGATTATACAGAGCATGATGTAAAGAAGATACCTTTGATGTTATAGAAATGATTGTGTTTACTTCTGGAAGGAAGCATGAATTTGCTGATATGTCTCTCCTCTATCAATATGCAATGCATCTGTTGTTCACACTGTTCATGCGAAACACTCTCAGAACACATGGGGTGGTCTCTAGAGTTGCACATTACACAAGTTTCACAAGCATAAATTTCGCAAACTCAGCAGATTTCTAGAATTCTATGGTGTATTCTGGGGACAACATGAGGAACAGTACTGTTGGCGTCCGTTAGTCTCGAGAGACGATGGATATGCACCCATGGGGAATGTTTAGTTGATGGTTGTGCCGCGTTTGTTGTGGCTGTGGAGCCCCACACGAGAGTGGCAGTCTCGATTGCATTTGCTGCATTTAAAGGCGGTGTCAGCTGTGGGTTGGAGCCGCTGCTTCCTTTTTCCAGTGAGACATGGTGATCCCTCCCACCGTTGGAAGCAACCCCTGGCGCCAGCTCTACGCCAATCGAGCAGGGGGCTTATAACCGGTAAACTGTTGCTTCCCATGTTGTGTTGACGCTGTAAAGCGAAGCTGGAGTGTCCTCTCCAGAGCGCAAGCCAGGGCAAGGTGATATGGAGGAACAGCTGTTGCCCATGCAGCAGAACCCCCCTCTCCACAGTACTAATCTTTTCTTAAAGGGTGATGACAAGTTCATTCAGTAGAGCTTCATTTATTCATAGAGCTTCACTCTATGAGTCAAAAGCATTTCAAAATTACTTTTGTAAATGTGGAGGAAGCAGATTTTGCTCATTTAACACATATAACACAGTATGTGACCGCCAACCCCGCTCAGCCTGCTGCCAGCCCAGGGTTCCGTTCATCCAGGCTGACAGTGGGCTGAGCAGCCGGTGGCCAGAACTCCAGACCAGCAGCGGGCTGAGCTGCTCAGCTGCAGAGCTGCATTTGGCATGCGTGCTGCAGATTGCCAGCCCCCGATATATAGTATTGATGACTTTGTCATGTTCTTATTTTACTATGCAGAAAAATAATCTCTTAGCAAGTTGCTATCTCTGTTTTTAACAAATAGCACTTTTAAAAACATCATTTAGTAAATCAATATTAGTTCCTCTTCTGTGTCTAATTAAGCAAACTTGCAATTGTTCTGCCCTTATCAACTGGGTCTAGCAAAGAAAAGAGCTTTGCTAAAGACACTGTTTTAGTAAACAATGCATAATTAATACTACTTTAAGCAAAATATTATTACAGTTGTGAGAGCTTAAGAAAGCATGCCTGGCAAGCAAATTGTTTTTAATTCAAAAGAAAAAAATGTCTCTCTGGAGTAATCAAAATACATCTTCAATATTAATCTTTGCAGTATGGTGCTATTCTCATGTTTTTCCACAGTGAAATCAGTAAATGCGCTGCAAAAATAGATCTAATATACCTCAACAAACCATTTACTGCATCTCGGAAGAAAACGCTGCTTCAAAAACCTATTTCCCCTCAACAATTTTGTTCCTTTTTTAAAAATATATATTAAAGTACTATTTATATCACTTTTACACACTTTCAGAGCTTTGCCTGAATGGATGCAATTAAATTATATAATACACAGAATCATCACCAATTTTGAGACTGCTTACCTAAAATAGTGCATTATTTATTATCTGTCAGGTTCCCAAAAGCATGTAATAAAGGTTCATTCTAAAGAGCCTTCAAGACACGCACCTAAATCTAAGTAATCACATAATTTTTTTTTGTAACCCATGTCCTCTCTCTATTTCTCCTCCCCACTGATCCTACTTGTTGCATTTTTTTGTATATTTAAAACTGTAAGCTACGAGAAGCAGAGAACGTGACTCTTTATATGTCCATCAGGCACCTAGCAGTTTTAGAGAATTTGATAAATAGTAAACAATAACAAGGTGAGGGTAAAAAGAGGGAAAATAGGAGCACTCGGTTATCACAAAGTCAAGATGGTGAAAACAAAATTAATCAAAGAACCAAAGGACATCAAGAGATTATTTTTAATTGCTCACACTCCAATGCTAGGAGCCTGAGTAATAAATCAGAGGAATTGGAATTGCTAATTTATGAGCATAAATTCAATCCCATTGATATTACTGAAACCTGGTGGGATTATCTGCGCAACTGGAATGTTAAAATCAATGGTTATAAGCTATTTAGAAAGGACCGAGTGAGCAAAAGGGGAGGAAGAGTGGCACTCTGTCAAAAATAGCATTACCTGTTTCCGAGTCACTGATAACTCAGAAGAAAATGATCTTGAATGCATTTGGATCAATGTCCTAACAGATAAAGCACAAGATATGGTACTGGTCAGTGTCTGCTACAGATCACCAAATCACACTAGAGACAGAATAACTGACTCCTTATGTGTGTAGGAAAAACTGACTCCTATCTACAGTGTGAAGGAAAAAAAGCAGCATGATCATGAGGTAGTTCGATGAGAATGACATATGTTGGAGGTCTTATGCTGCCAGTACTAAAACATCCTTGGAATTTCTAAACATTATAGATGAAGATATCTCAACTCAAAAAGTGTTGCAACCAACACAGGGGAATTCTACATTAGACCTTGCCCTAACAGATGAACAGGAACTGATCGCAGAACTAAAAATTAATGGTACCTTAGGTATAAACGATCATGACCTCATCACATTTACAATGTGCAAGCAGAATAAAGCCCAGAACACTAATATGTCTACCTGTACCTCAAAAGGGCCAATTTCACAAAGATCAAAACAATTGTGAGGCATATCAGCTGGAAGAAACAATTTAATCAGAAAAATGTGAATGATAATTGGGAATCATTTAAGAACATCTTATTAGATCTCCCAAAAAAACAGAATCCCACAATCAAAGAAGGCTGTGCTGGTTAAAAAACCAGCCTCGGTTAGAAGGGAGGTGATGGCAGCTGTAAAAAACTAAAAAAATACTATATAACAAATGGAAGAAAGGTGAAGAAATGAATGTAAATCAGAAGTTAGGAATTGTAGAACACTGATAAGGGAAGCCAAGGGACACGAGAAATATATAACTAGAAGAGTTAGAATCATAGAATATTAGGAGTGGAAGAGACCTCAGGAGGTCATCTAGCCCAATCCCCTGCTCAAAGCAGGACCAACACCAACTAAATCATCCCAGCCAAAGCTTTGTCAAGCTGGACCTTAAAAACCTCTAAGGATGGAGATTCTACCACCTCCCTAGGTAACCCATTCCAGTGCTTCACCACCCTCCTAGTGAAATAGTGTTTCCTAATATCCAACCTAGACCTCCCACACTGCAACTAGAGACCATTACTTCTTGTTCGGTCATCTGCCACCACTGAGAACAGCCGAGCTCCATCCTCTTTGGAACCCGCCCCCCCCTTCAGGTAATTGAAGGCTGCTATCAAATCCCCTCTCACTCTTCTCTTCTGCAGACTAAATAACTCCAGTTCCTTCAGCCTCTCCTCAGAAGTCATGTGCCCCAGACCCTTGATCACTGGCGTTGCCCTCCGCTGGACTCTCTCCAATTTGTCCACATTCCTTCTGTAGCGAGGGGACCAAAACTGGACACAATACTCCAGGTGTGGCCTCACCATTGCCGAATAGAGGGGAATAATCACTTCCCTCGATCTGCTGGCAATGCTCCTACTAATACAGCCCAATATGCCACTGACCTTGGCAACAAGGGCACACTGCTGACTTATATCCAGCTTCTTGTCCACTGTAATACCCAGGTCTTTTCTGCAGAACTGCTGCTTAGCCAGTTGGTCCCCAGCCTGTAGCAGTGCATGGGATTCTTCCTTCCTAAGTGCAGAACTCTGCACTTGTCCTTGTTGAACCTCATCAAATTTCTTTTGGCCCAATCCTTCAATTTGTCTAGGTCAATCTGGACCCTATCTCTACCGTCCATCGTATCTACCTCTCCCCCGCCAGCTTAGCGGCATCTGTGAACTTGATGAGGGTGCAATTAATCCCTTCATCCAGATCATTAATAAAGATGTTGAACAAAACCGGCCCCAGGACCGTCCTCTGGGGCACTCCGCTTGATACCGGCTGCCAACTAGACATCGAACCGTTGATCACTACCCGTTAAGCCCAACAATCTAGCCAGCTTTCAATCTTTATAGTCCATTCACCCAATCCATACTTTTTTAACTTGCTGGCAAGAATACTGTGGAAGACCTTATCAAAAGCTTTGCTAAAGTCAAGATATATCACATCCACTGCTTTCCCCATATCCACAGAACCAGTTATCTCATCATAGAAGGCAATCAGGTTGGTCAGACATGACTTGCCCTTGGTGACTTGCCCATGGTGTTGTCTGTTCTTGATCACCTTCCTCTCTTCCAAGTGCTTCAAAATGGATTCCTTGAGGACCTGCTCCATGATTTTGCCGGGGATAGAAGTGAGGCTGACTGGTCTGTAGTTCCCTGGGTTCTCTTTTTTTCCCTTTTTTAAATATGGGCACTATATTTGCCTTTTTCCAATCGTCCGGGACCTCCCCCGATCGCCATGAATTTTCAAGGATAACGGCCAATGGCTCTGCAATCACATCAGCCAACTATCTCAGCACCCTTGGATGCATTAGATCTGGACCCATGGACTTGTGCATGTCCGGCTTTTCTAAGTAGCCCTTAGAAAAGGGCTTTCACTACTGAGGGCTGCTCACCTACTCCCCATGCTGTGTTGCTCAGTGCAGCAGTTTGGGAGCTGCCCTTGTCTGTGAAGACTGAGGCAAAAAAAGCATTGAGTACTTCAGCTTTTTCCACATGATCTGTCACTATGTTGCCTCCCCCATTCAGTAAGGGTCCCACACTTTCTCTGACCTTCTTCTTGTTGCTAACATACCTGTAGAAATCCGTCTTGATACTCTTCACGTCCCTTGCTAGCTGCAACTCCAAATGTGCCTTGGCCTTCCTAATTACACCCCTGCATGCTCTAGCAATATTTTTATACTCCTCCCTAGTCATCTGTCCAAATTTCCACTTCTTGTAAGCTTCCTTTCTGAGTTTAAGCTCAACGAAGATTTCACTGTTAAGCCAAGCTGGTCGCCTGCCATATTTGCTATTCTTTCTGCACTTCGGGATGGTTTGTTCCTGCACCCTCAATAAGGCTTCTTTAAAATACAGCCAGCTCTCCTGGACTCCTTGTCCCCTCATATTAGCCTCCCAAGGAATCCTACCCATCAGTTCCCTAAGGGAGTCTAAGTCTGCTTTTCTGAAGTCCAGGGTCGGTATTTTGCTACTCTCCTTTCTTCAGGATCCTGAACTCAACCATCTCATGGTCACTGCTGCCTAGGTTGCCACCCACTTCTACTTCCCCTACCAATACTTCCCTGTTTGTAAGAAGCAGGTTAAAAGAAGCACGGCCCGGCCCCTAGTCGGTTCCTCCAACACTTGTACAAGGAAGTTGTCCCCAACACTCTCCAAAAACTTCCTGGATTGTCTGTGCACTGCTGTATTGCTCTTCCAGCAGATGTCAGGGTGACTGAAGTTCCCCATTAGAACCAGGGCCTGTGATCTGGAGACTTCAGTTAGTTGTCCGAAGAAAGCCTCGTCTACCTCATCCTTCTGATCCGGTGGTCTATAGCACACGCCCCCACGACATCACTGTTGTTGCTCTTGCCTCTAAACTTAACCCAAAGACTCTCAATATGCTTTTCTCCAGTTTCAAACTCCTCCACCTTTCCTCCCGTACCTGTCTTTCCTGAACAATTTATACCCCTCCATTACAGTGCTCCAGTCATGTGAACTGCACCCTAAGTTTCTGTTATTCCAATCACATCATAGTTCTTTGATTGTGCCAGGACTTCTAATTCTTCCTGCTTGGTTCCCAGGCTTCTTGCGTTTGTGTACATGCACCTAAGAAAACTAGCCAATTGCCCAACTTTCTCAGTATGAATCAGGAGGCTTCCCGTCTTGTACACTCCTCCTTGTGTTTCCTCCCGGTATCCCACTCCCCCACTTACCTCTGGGCTTAGGTCACCATCCCCCGGTGAACCTAGTTTAAAGCCGTCCTCACCAGGTTAGCAAGCCTGCCTGCGAAGATGTTCTTCACTCTCTTCGCGAGCTGGACCCCATCTCTTCCTAGCAATCCTTCTTCCCGGAACAACATCCCATGGTCAAAGAATCCAAAGCCCTCTCTCCGACACCACCTGCGTAACCACGTATTCACCCACAATTCATCAGTCCCTACCTGGGCCTTTTCCTTCAACAGGGAGGATGGACGAGAACATGACTTGTGCCTCAAACTCCTTTATCCTTCTTCCCAGATCCACGTAGTCTGCAATGATCCGCTCAAGGTCATTCTTGGCAGTATCATTGGCGCCCAAGTGGAGAAGTAGGAAGGGGTAGCGGTCCGAGGTCTTGATCAGTCTCGACAAACACTCCGTCACATCCTGGATCCTTGCTCCAAGCAAGCAGCACACTTCGAGTCTCCCAGTCTGGTCGGCAGATGGATGACTCCAACCCCCTTAGGAGGAAGTCCCTGACCACCATCACCCATCTCCTCCTCTTGGGAGTGGTGGTCATGGAACCTTCATCCCTAAGACAATGCATCCCATGCCTGCCGGCCGATGAGGTCTCCTTCTGATACCTTCCCTCAAAGGGCTATTCCAAATCCTTCTCCACAGTAGTACCTGTGGAGAGAGCCTCAAAAAAGTTTCGCACCTCTGTCTGCATTGGGGATACATAGGTTCACCTCTTTCTTCTTCTGGAGATCACCTGCTGCCAATACTCTTCCCCATTCTGCACCGCACTCTCTGATTCTTCAGCATGTTTTGCTTCCAGAACCAAAAACTGACTTCTATCCAGAAAATCTTCATTTTCTCTGATGCAACGCAGGGTTAGGAAGTTTAGGACAAGAGTTAAGGACAATAAAGAAGGATTTTAAAAAATATATTGGGAACAAAAAATCTTGACTTTAGTATTAGTCCATTATTAGATGGAAATGGTAGAACTATCAATAATAATGAAGAAAAGGCAGTTCAGTCAATATTTCTGTTCTATATTTGGGGGAAAAACAGATGACAGTCTTATCATATAGTGATAACACTTTTTCCATTCCACTAATGTCTCGGAAGGATGTTAAACAAATTAGACATTTTTTAAATCAGCAAGTCCAAATAACTTGCATCCAAGAGTTTTAAAAGAGCTGCCTGAGGAGCTTGCTGGAACGTTAACGTTGATTCTCAATATATGTCTCAGATTACTGGAGAAGTTCCAGAAGACTGGAAGAAAGCTAATGGTGTACCAGTTTTTCAAAAGGGTAAACAGGATGACCCAGATAATTATAGGCCTGTCAGCCTGACATCAATCCCAGGCAAGATAATGGAGAAGCTGATACAGGACTTGATTAATAAAGAAATAAAGGAGGGTAATGTAATTAATGTAAATTAACATGGGTTTATGGAAAATAGATCCTGTTAAATTAACTTAATATCTTTTTTGATGAGGTTACAAGTTTGGTTAATAAAGGCAACAGTGTTGATGTAATATACTTAGACTTCTGTAAGGCTTTTGACTTGGTACCATACAACATTTTTATTAAAAACTGGAATATAAAATTCACATGGCATACTGTAAATGGCTTAAAAACTGGCTAATTGTAAATGGGGAATTGTCATCAAGAGGGTCCATTTCCAGTGGGGTCCTGCGGGGATTGGTTCTTGGTCCTACACCACTTAATTTTATTAATAACCAGGAAGAAAACAAAATTATTACTGATAAAGTTTGCAGATGACACAAAACCTGGGGGAATGATAAATAACGAAGAAGATAGGTCACTGATTCAAAACAATCTGGATTTCTTGGTAAACAGGACACAAGCAAACAATATGCATTTTAATAGGGCTAAATGTAAACGTATACACCTATGAACAAAGAATGTAGGCTATACTTACAGGATGGGAGATGCTATCCTAGGAAGCAGTGACTGAAAAAGATTTGAGGGTCATGGTGGATAGTCTGCTGGACATAATCTCCCAATGTGATGCTCTGGCCAAAAGAGCTAATGAGATACTGGGATGCATAAACAGGGGAATCTCAAGAAGTAGACAGGTTATTTTACCTCTATATTTGGCATTGGTGCGACTGGGCTGGAACTGTGTGTCCAGTTCAGATGCTCACAATTCAAGACGAATGTGGATAAATTGGAGAGGGCCATGAGAATGATTGAAGAATTAGAAAGCATGCCTTATAGCGATAGGTTCAAGGAGCTAAATTTATTTAGCTTTATAAAGATAAGATTAGGGTGACTTGATTACAGTCTAAACGTATTTACACGGGGAACAAATATTTAATAATTGGCTCTTCAATCTTGCAGAGAAAGGTATAACATGATCCAATGGTTGGAAGTTGAAGCTAGACAAATTCAGACTGGAAATGAGGCATAATTTTTTAATGGAAAGAGTAATTAGCCATTGGAACAATTTACCAAAGGTTGTAGTGGATTCTCCATCTCTGACAATTTTTTAAACAAAATTGGATGCTTTTCTAAATAGCATGCTCTAGGAATTATTTTAGGGAAGTTCTATGGCCTGTGTTATAGAAAGTCAGACTAGATTATCATAATGGTCCCTTCTCTCCTTAGAATCTATAATGTACTATTTTAGGTGATATTACACATAACAGATTATCATTCCCTCCATTCAGATGAATCTTTGCAAATGTGTTATGGCACAGATTTAAACTGTGATCCAACATATACAGACTGATAGTGAGTGCAGTTATTTCTAGTACAAGTCTTTTAGGATGCTACATGAATTTTATTTACAGCATATTGTGAACAAAAGCGTGGGGGATTTTTTATTTTTAATCTCTAGATTTTATTTTTAATCTATTTGGGCAGATCTCATCTGTTATTTTAAACAGATGTATCTGGAATGTTTTATATTTCTAAATTATTTAATTTTCCATACTTGTTACTAAGATACAAGATTAGAGACCTGAAGTTCTGTTTATTTCAAATTTTGTGTGCTCCTCTCATAATGAATTCTAAAGAATTTCCATAAAATATGTTGGTTTTTCTTTGCACATATTTCCTCGTGTGCTTTTTCAACTTTTTAACTCTGCAATAAAGTTAAATATATACACATCTTTTCCATAACAGATTTAAATCAATTTCTCTCTTATAAAGGCATATTCAATAGCATGCAATGGATCTAAAGCTTTTTCAGTGTGATTTTACTAAATCAGCTTAATCTGATTTCACACTAGTGGCTAGATTGTTCCCCACACTTCTGTGGGCAAAGGAATGGAACCCAGTAGCTCTCTCAGTTGGGACAAACAGGGAGATAAGTAGCCACTGCTTGGCATTTTTATTATCTGGCATCACCCTAGGATCCCACAAACGCTCTAGTGGCGCTCTGAAGGGTCCTTCTTCCATATTATTTTGCAGGTGGGGTCAAAAGAGGTGAAACAGCACCAGTCTTCTGATGCATCATGCCTAGCTGACCATGCTGATATCTAAGTGGATATCCAATTGAGAGTTAATACAGCATTAACTCCTTAAGAGCTTGGCTCCTCTGTAACTACTACTGCACAACTCCAGAGGGATTCAACCAATGGACGGGACCTGAAGGAGACATACTGCCAGGGCTGGGATGGAGAACCATGGAGAACCATGGGGAGAAGCCAGCCCTCCAAGTGGACATCTCTGAAACCACAGCAAGAGGGTTCTCTTTCATGGTGAACCATGAGAATCGGTGAGATTAGGAGCCCAAACACTAACCCCAATCCTTACTCCCTAAACTCCTCCCAGTAGAAGGGACAATCATCTGACAATCTGGAGGTTAAGCATATATTTTCCTGGCTTTTTGCCCTTCTCCTGTGGGTAAGCACAAACTAGCTTAGGGCATTCATTATTGCTTTTTCATCACACCAGTAAGAATTTATGAAGAATTTTTAAGTGTATCTTGTATGAATTAATTTGTTTGGTGGAGGAAACAAGGATACTCAAAGGGAGAAACACTTTCAAACTGGATTAGTATTTTATACTTTCAAGTATATATATATGGAAAAGATGCCAAGTAAAGATACATTCCAGAATGATCAAACAATCCAGTTCCATAGACTATATATGTGATGTGCCTGTTTTGATTTTTTAAATTTCAAAAGAATAAGTTAACACAAAATATTAAGTCAGAATAATAAATAATGCCCAATGAATGTCGACCCAGGGAGGGGTAAGGAAGCCCCTTTTCAAACTCAAAACATAAAAGACCAAAAGTTATCTTCCAGTCACCAGGTCAACTCCTTGTAGCATCTTTCAAAGATTTAAATGTCAACCATGGAAGCTTTGTGCATTTTAAACACCTAATCCCTTCTGCCAAAGAAGAGTAGAAAAAGTAAAGCCACAAAACATTCTAAATTGCCTTTGTTTTACCATTACCCATTACCTTTGTTTTCAGTTTTAAAATAATAATTACTATACTAATTAAAAGTAATATTATTTAAAACCATATTAAAGGTTAATTGAAACTGTTAAAAAATAAATGTGAAATACTGAACAATAGTTAGAAGTTACATAGCACTTTACATTTTCATAGTGCTTTACAAATATTAGTTAATATTGTGAAGTAGACAAAGTGTTATAAATAGATGCTACTCCCTTCATAGTTACTGATGAAGCTAGCTTTTGTTATGAACCCAGTTTTGACCACACATACCATCACTTTAACTTTGCCCAATTAAAACCCTGTCTGTCTGAAATGTCCTAATTATTTCGAGAGGAGGGATGAAGGAAGGAAAGGAGAAGAATTATTTAGTTTTCTGCATAGGTAGCTTTAAAAACCTGTTCAGATGAGTACATCTCTGTGGAGATCCTACTGTGCACATGTCACAAATACATGCTTTAGGAGAGGGGTCTCAAATACACGGCCCGTGGAGTTATTTCCTGCGGCCCCCCATAGGCGCCGACTCCACTGGCAGCCAAGCGCTAAACATTACTGAGTGTTTGTATTTTATTAAAACCCCTCTTTGCATTAGTTTTTAAAAAGTTAATACATTGACTTTTAATAGAATACTATATTACTCTTCATTTTTTTTATTTTTGACTATACTTTTGTATCATTGTATGAAAAGGTTTCAGTGATGCGGCCCTCGGGCCAATTTACTAGTTCTCATGTGGCCCTCGTTGTAATTTGAGTTTGAGATCCCTGCTTTAGGAAGTGCACACCGACTGATTATGGGCTTCCTCTAATCAGTATCTGTGCTATGCATAGCTTATGAACTGTGACCAATAGGTGCAAGCAACCTAAAGCAAGAAGAGGAAATAACATTGGTGGTACTGATTCCCTCCTTTCCTGAAGCCGTATTATCCAGAGGGACTGAATTTTAGTGCCCGTCTAGCCACCGTAGTCAAACTAATATGTATATGTCAAGTGATAAAGATTCTGTAGGTCACATTACGCCCTTCATGACAACAATGCAACTCTATTACCTCCAACAGGTTTGTTCTATATATCTTAAGTACTCAGATGGCCCCCGTTGCCACAGAATCTGAGCACTTCACAATCTTCAATGCATTTTATTCTCAACATGCCTGAGAGGTAGAGAAGTACTATTAGCCCCATTTTACAGGAGGGAAGTAGAAACATTGACTAAGTGATTTGCCCAAGGTCACACGAACTTCTTGTGGTGGAGCAGGGATTTGAACTCCCAAGTCCTTGGCTAATGCCCTAACCATCATTCCCCTCTTTGTAGCAGCTGTCAAAAATGTAAATGCCAACCACAAAAGCGTTGTGCATTTTAAACAGCTAATCTCCTTATAATCAGCCAAAGAAGAGCAGAAAAGGTAATGCTACAGAACAGGCTAAATTGCTCTTGTTTTCTGTTTTTGTTCAGGTATAATGGACACAAACAATTTTGTTAATGATGCACAAGACTGCAGATCACTTTGCCATAGCTGTATTGGCTATACAGTACCAAAGAGACTGAAAAATAATTATTTGCATCACTAAAACGAGAAAATGTGACTAAGAATACAAAAAAGATTACAGATGTTGAGCTAGGAATTTAATGTGTATACAGTCCCTTTTCAGAGTAGAAGCACACTTTAACTGATTTGCCCAAGGTTATACAATATTTCAATGTCATAACTAGGACTAGAAACCAAATATCCTCATCCCAAGTCCACTTGAAAGCAAATGATAATAATATTTACCTTCTTCAACAGTGAGGTGGACAACTGCTTTAATGGGAAGTATCACAGGGAATACATTCAGCAAATAGTGAATGACAAAGACTGGTTCTTATCAGAACAGTATTACCATACATTTCACAAAATAAAGATGCATTCAGATAGTTCCAAGTACATCTGTAGTATTTAATCATGCACAAAACTCTAGGATACAAATCTGTCTTGCAAACTTTACTAACCTGTTTGGGGCTCACTACAGGAGCCAGATGTGCCTGAAAAGTGCTCCTTCGGTCCGAAATTGGGTTCCCATGATTAACTGGTGGCAGTTCTTCATCTACCAATTTAAAATTATGATCTCTTTATTTATATTTTTATTTTTGGGAGAAATATGTCTACAACTTCCTAATAATGTATTTAGCTAGCTAAGAAATAAGGCATACCTCCAAATTCTAAACAACTCAGAAAAAGCTGAAATGACAAGATCTCACACACCACAAAAAAGGATGTTTTATAGTTACTATACAGTACTATAGGCTAGGGAAACAAAATACTTTTTAAAACCAAATATTGCATTATTATTTGATAAAATACATAGGATGGTGATTAAAAAGTAGAAATATAAAGATTTTCTCTTCTAAACCTTTACATCAAAATTAGCAGAGATTCTTTTACCTTCTTGGCTTTCAGATATAACAAAATTCAGTGTTTTAATTGTATCTTCTTGAACTGGTTGATACTCCAGGGAATAATCATCTTCATTACCTTCATCAATCTCTTCAGTAATTTTCTCAACGTTTGGTCCTGGTGGTGTAGACCAATAGAATTTGTAACAAATTTTATCAGGGTTGTCTGTCGCAAAGTATAATCTCCAATCACTTTGCTCAAAAGTCTCTAAAACCGACAGTACGAATCAGTTTTATGACTGTGATTAAACTATTAAATGTATTCGACAATAACATTAATTACAACTGGCATTTTTGGTGGAATATTTGTGATTGCAATCTTGCTAAAAAGTATTATTGTAATATTGGCAGTATGGTAGCCATATGCAATAGATTATAAAACATGTTCTGTTTTAATATTGGTTTTAAAAAACGGAAGAAAATCATTGTCTACTATTTAGATCAAAAGATTAAAATGTTATTGTTGTTAAACGAATAGTAAGATCAAAATGAAAACTGAAGTTTAGTCATCCAAGTGTGATCCACATTAAACAGGGTTCCATACCACAAAAACAGTCCACATAATTTGGCAAAAAATTATATGCTTTGGTCAAGAAAGTGTGAAGACTGACCAACTCACAGAATCAGAAATGAGATGAAAATGTACTGGTAGGTTATCAAACCTATCCCCCCTGCTAAAGTAGGACTGTTCCCTACCGTGCACTTTTAGTATTTTGTCTACTCTATTTTTAAGTATAAAGACTAAACTTTTTAGCCTAGTGGCTGTTAGTGACTGTTGCCTCCAACTCAGGTCATTTGTTGAGCATTGTAGGAAAGATCTGAACCTAATGCCCAACTATAATTAGTATGGGGTAATAAAATCCTTCAGTTTTTACTATTCCCAATTTCTTTCTGGTCACGTTTAAGTTCCATGATGGTGAAACATCTCCCTGACAGTGTTGGAGATTGAAGTCTTTTATTCACTGGAAAGGTAGAGGCTTATGGTTGGTGGCAGTGCCAGTTTCCTCAGTAACATAACTACAATGGTGTGAGAGGTTCTGTCATATCAAGGCCCATAAGGTTATGGAGGCCCAACCAGCAGAGGCTGCTCTACCTTAGGGATCGTTGTACTTACACCACCGTCTACCTACAGGCTGGCTAGGCAGCTGCCAACCAGCTGGGGCTCCAAGGAGCAGGAAGCAGTCCCTAGCTGGACTTCTGAGAAAAATGCTTCCAGGGGCTCTGAGGACCAGGAAGTGGCACCCAGGCAGGCTGTCAGGGAAGCACTCCTACCCTCTCCACAGCCACTTCCTGCTCCCAGGATGGTACAATCATGGTTGTGGTTCAGGCACCGAGCAGCTCAGAGCTGCCAATGGAAGCACCACGAATGCTGCTGGGCCTTCACGTTGGTGGCCCAATGCACATGCCACTCTGAAGCCAGCCCCCATGGGCCCTGCTGCTTGGCAGCCCGCAGCCCCTGCCACTGCCTTGGGTTTGCACTATAGTCACCGCATCACCAGCAAGAAGCTCATCTGGAAAGTTGTGTAGGGAGGACTGGTGGTGCAGGAAACCAGACAGGGAGTATGAGCTGGAAAAGGCTAGGGGTGTTGGGGGTGTGGGCTGGTGATGTGAAGTGCAGGGGGCCAGGCAAAAGATGCATGCTGGGATAACATGTTGGAGTGGAGTGCGAGGGAGGCGAGTGGGGGGTACATGGTGCAAGTATGAAGAGCCAGGCAGAGGGTGTGGGCTGGGATGAGGTTGGGGTGCAGGGGGCCAGGTTAGGGGCTCAGGGGGTCAAAAGGGGGATATAGCATGGGATCCAGGCTGGTGGTGTCCAGGTCCCATTGTGGTTGAGCTGAGTGGCTCTTAACTCTGGTAAAATATATTTCTCCTAACTAAGCTATTTTCACTGGTGCACTCTAGCTCCTATGCAACATTTTGACAATGGAAAACCATTGTCAACCTCATCTGATAAGACAGGTAAATTGGGTTTATTGAGTAGCTGGAGCATACTACTGAATCTTGCCCCATATGGGGTGGAAACAAACCCTATCTGAATAGAGTGTGCATCTTAGAGGTGTTTAGAAGATGTTACAGATGTTGGTGAGGGCTGGCTTTTTATCTAGGTAGTTGTTTTAATGGATGTTTTTGTTTGTTTGATTGATTGCCTGGCAGTATGGATTCTTGTTTTTGGGACTCAAGTAGGTCTACACTTACCTGCCGCGTCGGAGGCGTCCAATCGATCTTCTGGGTTCGATTTACCGCGTCTTGTCTAGACGCGATAAATCGAACCAGGAAGTGCTCCCCGTCGACGCCGGTAATCCTGCTCCACGAACGGAGCAGGCGGAGTCGACGGGGGAGCCTGCACGCCACTGTGTGGACCAGTGGTGAGTACTTTGAAGTTCGAAATAAGATACTTCGACTTCAGCTACGTTATTCATGTAGCTGAAGTCGCGTATCTTAGTTCGAACTTGGGGGGTAGTGTGGACCAGCCCTTAGTGACTGCACTTTCAAGAGCAGTCTATATATCTATGACATTTGTTTGCATTTGGTGCCCACCCACATGATGTGAATGTAAAGCAAATGCTGTTTGTGGTCAAACTGCAAGTTCTTCCACAGGCGAAACTGTGGGTTCAGGTATAAAGATTCCCCATTGCATTACAGGCAGTCCTTGGACTTACGACACAATTGGTTCCTGAAAATTGCGTTGTAAGTCAAAACGTCGTAACTCAGAACCGCAATCCGCTCCATTGCAGGACCTAGCATCGTAAAGTCAAAACCAATTGTCGTAAGTCGAATCAGGGTGTCAATTCAGAAGTGTCGTGCCATTCGTGGTAAGTCAAACGTCATGAAGTCGAGGACTGCCTGTACTCCCCTTTTACAGCAGTGTAACTCCATCCATTTAATTCTAATACAGGTGCACCAACTTGAAACTGTAGTAATACAATAGTGACTCAAGCCCTTGGGCTTTTTGACTAACTACATATGTGCTTTCAATGTACCTTGCTTCTTACTTTAACATTTGGCATATAATATCTGAGTTGTGTGTGTTCTATGTTTATACGATATGAATTACTAATGTGTGAAGTCTCATAACTGCTGTTGCAATCAATCATCAAGTAGTTAAAATGTACTGGTAAAATGTTTGTTAGGTTTTGAATATGGGTTTATTATCTTATGATGACATCACACACAAGACACACGACAGAATTATCAACTTGAGATCATTTCTGCAGGGCTTCTGCACTACAAAATTTACATCACTGCCTGTGATCGTTTTGTATAAATGTGTAAACAGAACTTTTTTGTGTGTAAATATTTTGCAAAATGTATAGACCATAGCCTGTATATAGTGTTTGTGTATTTATGGATAACATGGATATGTTCTGATTTTCCAAGATGGTAAAGATAAGCAAAATTTTAGATATTGGAATCAGAAAGGGAGCCCCTAACCTATTCTTGCACCAGGCCTTCTGGGGCTTTGCTACGCCCCAGAGTTTCCTCACATTTCCCTTCCAAGATCCATCCACCTGGACCTGGACGAAATCACTCCTACGGGTGAGTTAATTCAGTCTCTGTGCACATGAGTGCCAGTTGTGATGTTAGGTTTTATAACATGGTAACCTGCGGAGAAGAAAATTGACTGAGCCAACTAACATTTTTTAAAAAGCCAAGAAAATGTAGTCATATGAGAGTAAGTAATGACCAGAGGTTGTTGCCAACACTCATGGAGTCATTAAAGCCTTAATATCTCATTACTTATTCCTACATTATTTAGAGTCATTAAAGCCTTAATATCTCATGATTTATTCCTATAGACATCCAGTTGCCTTTTTAGTTCTTACACCCAAATATTAAAAAAATTCACTTTTCAGTTTATTGTGGGCTACTGAAAACTAATACTAGATTTTATAATGAAAAAAGAGTGGAACTATATACAATTAGGAAATGAAGCACAGACGAGAACCGCTATTGCACTTGCAGACATAAGACGCACACGCAAGAGGACAGGCGCTCCAAACAACAGTCACTGGCGGTAAGAAGGAACGGAGGACACAGGGCCGGCAGCGCCTCACATACCGGCGTGACGCGGGACTCAGGGGCATCAGAGCCAGCCCTACGGATATCACTAAGGCAAAAAATTCTGACAATGGTGCACATGGACGCGCACACATCTAGAATGGAATCAACATGAGCAAGCACTCGAAGAAGAATCTTACTTTAAAATTAAAACAAAAGTAAACAGAGAACACCACATATTTTCTACATTACCTGCATCAGATGACTGAGATTTTTCTATCAGAACTTCTCGTATCTTCTCCACCCAGAGGTAAAGGATGCATTCACCAAGATTCTTCCTGGAAATTATACAAAATTCACATTAAGTAAAAGGAACTCTTCAGAGGCTTCACTTGGGAAATTATTTACATTCAATAAATACTATGAACAAATTTTAGAAGTACGTTATAGAAACTTTATATATTGAAATGCTGAAGGATTGAGACATGCATGTGAGAGTAGAGTTCTTTTCTGAGTGGTGGTTTACAATCTGAAATTCTTGATTACTTCCGTTACAAGGAGCTGCAATTTAGGCTTTCTTCAGCTCCAACAGTACCACTCAAATTTCTCTTAGCATCCTAGGGATTTATGTATGTTCATGACTCCCATTACCACATTGAACATGAAGCCTCTTTAAATGTCTCGAAATATTGTTAAATTCTATAGTATAAAACCTCAGTAGAATATTGTTCCCTACTCAGAAGGTGATGGTCCTATTTTTGACTACCATGTTTTTTCCTAAGCCTCATGATCTTCAAGGTAAAGCAAGGTTGCACAGATTGAAGTCTATAAGAACACTCAGACCCTGATCCTGCAAACACTCTGCACATGCTTAACTTTAAATCAGTAGTTCATATTGACTCCAATGGAATTATTCGTGTGCTTACAGTTAAGTCTGTGCATAAGTGTCTGCAGGATTGGACAATTAATAGTTACTATTTGGAAACAACAAAACCTTTCCCAACTCTTTACAGATTAAGGGGAGAAATCCCAGGGAAAAGCCCTTCAACATAAACTTTTATTAAATGGACCATTGATGGTTTACCTATACTGGATGGGTTGAAATTAAATTCTAGGAGATTTATTATTATAATCAGCTACTACTTCTATGAAAAATCTCTACATTCTTGAAATAAGGCTGCTCTGTACTTGAGACTTGGAGTTCAATTCCTACCTTAATGAAATATTACTCTCAATTCTAGAGCTAGATCAGATTCTTGGTTTCTGAAGCTAATCCTTTAATATCTGTTTTAATTAAGCACTTCTCAACCCACCTCCTGGACTGTGATACTTCTAGATAATCTCTTATAGTGTGGATCTGCAGAGGCAATTCAGGATGAAGAAAGAAAGATTACCCATCAGTAGATCGAGTTCCGGCTGTATTGCTTCTGCAGATCCACACTGATAATTCTTCCTTACTCTTTTTTTGAAGGCCTTCAGTGAATATTTGAAGGTAGAGAGGAACTGAGAACTGCTATAAAGACTGCTTTTAGTATTTCCTGGTCCTTTCACTTTCAGATCTTAGACAGACACAAATAGCTTCAAACAATTTTATAACTATCAGTGGTTCCACTGCTCACAAGACATGGCACAAAACTTCTATGGTGTGGATCTGCAGAGGCAATACATTTGGAAAATTCCAATTACTGGTTATGAATCATGTTACTAAAGTTTGTTTTAATTACAGGTGAACAGACTTGCTGACAGTACAGTTATTCTTTCATAAGCAATAAAGGAGAGCATGACATATGTATAAAAAAGCAGATTGAATGCTACAGCAAATATAAATACTATTATAAAAAGTTAAATCAATTATTTGTTTTTAATTATTTTGTAATAGTTGATCCATCTTTCCTCCAAACAATTCAGGAGACCCAACACAGGGAATAAGTCCCTCAATTTCTATCAGTTTTTCCTGTGAGCCACAATTCTACAGTATACATTTATTTTTATAATAATTTTGATTAAATATGGAGTTATTTCAAGGATTCATACCTCAAATGCTTTTTAATATGTATGAAAATGTCCTAATTTATTAAAATTATACTAAGTCAGACACACAAATCAATAAAGTGTACTGATAAGAGTGAAACTTATTTCTAATTAATAATTTAACTTTCATTATTGGAAGTAAGTTTATAAATGTACTTCAGTGCCTCTGGGTGTTATAGACATGGTACTGCATGTTTACCTTGACCAGTATATATTTTTGCTTTTCCTTCACATAATCATATTTTTCCTTGAAGTAGTTAAACTAATCAAATGTAAAATGGTACTTGTAATTTGCACAGAAATGGAAACACTTTCATACTTTGCAAAGAATTCGGACTCTATTACAAGCTGAAACTGCATGTACTAGAAAATGAAAATTTAGAACACTGTCCAAAATTTTTCCAATTATGATTTTTTTAAAAGATGCTTAAAATTCATGTTTTCCAGGGTCACAAGACCAAAAGGCTTCACTTTCAATAATTTTTTTCAAGTTACTGCCACCTTCTGGAATAATAATGCATAAGTACAATTCTGTGGCAGAAAAATATGTTTAAAAATGTAAACTTTCAGTAAATCTGTATATTACTACTGAACATAATAAAAATATTTAGGCACTACTATTATTAAGAAAAGACAAACAAAAATCAGGAAAGTATAGACTTGTAGCTGAGACCTCAGAATCCAGACATACTCTAGAATGAGTTAAGTACCCTATTTCATGATACTTTCTGACAAATATATATACCAGTACCATTTTTTAATACTTGCAATTTATTAAATTCTGTATAATGAAGAGCAAGAATTTTAACTATAGAGTCATGAATAATTTTGTTTAGCAATTCTATTCATTATAATTAATGTTTCCCACTTCGCGGCAGATTTCATATTACTGAACATTTATTAGGAAATGTTTTGGAATGGGTGAAATCAGACAAATCTCATGAAGTGTCACCGATGGGTCCAGACAACTCCCTGAGGACTTCTGGAATATTAGCTACACCTTAAACCCTGCCTATATCTACGCTACTCCCATTCTGGTTGTTCCTGTTCTAAGGCTGCTATGATTTTCTTAGCATTTGTATGAAAGATGTTAAATTAAACTGTTCATTTAACAGAAGCCTGATACTGAGATTTTCTAGGAAAGGAATAAGTGTCTACACTTGTTGAATGTGTAACTTTTAATATATTAAGGGACCCAGAGTTCTGTTTGTGGTTTGTAATTCTGCAATATAAAACCAACATTATTCAAGTTATATCATTAAGCATTTCCATCTACACAGATACTTTTAGCAGTGTGATCTCCTACTGCCCCATCCCTACTGGAGCCTTTCCCTGGCACTGCTTCCTGGCTGCCGGAGCCCTTCATTGCCGCATACAGCTACACACCATAGTGACAAGTATGGACGCTGCTTGCCTTCCACTGCAGTGTGTATCTACATGTATAGAGCCTGTACTCTACATATTGCTATACCTGTAGACAGTCAACTACAGAGCCTTTCACCTCTAGATCTCTGATTGAATCAGACATGTTGGCAGTGATCAAAAGTCAAACAGATCACTTAAAATAATTAGTGAAAGATTTGAGAATAATCTAAGTTATTTATGTTTAACAGAAGATTATCCAAGGTTTGGATAGGTCAGAGCTCAGAGCCCTCCAAAAATAAGTAAGTGCTGTAGAGCTATGGTAGTCAATCCTGTAAGGATTGCATCCGATGAAGTGGGTTCTTAACCCACGAAAGCTTATGCTGAGGTGCCACAGGTATTTTTCTTGTTTTCTTAATCCTGTAGGGGGCACTCCTGCCACCAACTTAAAACTGAACCAGGGCAGGCCCAGCATGTTAGAGACCACTGCTTTTAACACAGACTGCGGAATGAGATAGAAGGACAGATTTGTTGCTGCAGTCAGTTTCTCCTAAGCAAAACAAAGAGGGGGGTGGAAATGTCAAATTGACAGTTACATTTCCCACATTCCCAGCCTGGGGACAGTTCTAACTTGCACCAGCTAACTATGGTCCACAAGGATCTATGCACCAGCTAGGAATAGTCAGAGTATATCACACCCTGGCCACTGCACCGCAAATCCTGATATGGCCCCTGTTCCAAATGCTGTGGGTCAAAAGGTGCAGAAGCCAGCTACTGTATATATACACACATGCTGGAGACTCCCCCATGCCAAGCATCACCCTGGGTGGGGAATCTCTGTTCCATCTGTACTGCTGGGGAATTTATGGTCATTAAAGGTCCCTATAGCACTTTTCATAGGAGTAGAGCTGTTAACCCACATGCTCTGTTCAAGTTTTAACTTTGGTAATTACATTCTGCCTGCCTAGATTCTCCAGAGCTTAGTTAGATAAGGTATCTGCTTCCAAGCCCAAACTAACTACTGTGTCGTTTCCGGCCATTTAAAATCTACCATAGTCCACACCAAAGATGTTTATATTTCAGTACTGAATGCCATGACCTCTGTGCTTAATGTGTATTTCACTTTTGTTAGGTTCATATCACGCTTTAGGATCAGATTGGATAAAAGAAACTATATAAAATTATTGTTTCTATTATCCCATGCTAACACCAATAAAACCTGCAAAAATACAGTCTGAGCATTTCTAAATATTTATTTATTCTCACACATTATGAGAAGTTCTGTTATCTGCACATTATGTTAACAAGCCTCTTCTAGCTACTGAGTGGCTTTATAGTTAATATTTTCTAAAGCTACTTTTATTTAAAATTCACTTTTTCTTTAGCTGAAACATTTGCTTTTAATAAAAACTGGTTTTCTGCCTATGTTCAAAGGTCTGAGTAGGTATTTTCAGATCCTGCAGTTTAATATATGGATATAGATTGGACATAAGGACTTTGACTTACTGGAACCAAACTCTAAAAGTAACCTAACATATATTATAAGACAAAATAAAGAATTCTATATCAATGGTACAAAGGGTTTAAAGAATATAATTATAATAGAAATTATCCATCAAGATTAATGCTTCTAACTTTATATAATGCCCCGTTCTCAACATAATTTAATATATGTACAAAATGTACAGTATCTATTAGATTAGACTGTTTTATTTATGCAGAAGTCTTACTTCATTTCAGCTGTTGCAGCAATTACCTTAATCCTTCTAATTCACGCATCTAGTACTCCTGGGGGAATTTTGCGTCACTGCGTGTGTGCAGAATTCATGGCCCCCCCCAGATTTCTTTGCTTACCTGCAAAAAAATGACTTCTGACAGGGAAACAAAGGGAAGTCGCAACAGCAGTAATGCACCCATTCCCTAGCAGTGCAGACAGGTTGGTTTGGGCACCCAGAGCAGCCAGTAGAGATATAAATCACCGCCTGGGAGGCGTGGGGGCTGGGTAATCATGTGTGTGCAAGAGAGAGAGAGACACTCTGTCCCTCTCGCTCGCTATTGCAGCACGCTCGACATGGAGGGGACGGGCTTTGGGGTATTTCTGAAGAGGTAGGCATGGGACAGTTTCTGTTCCCGCCTCAGGCAGAGGAGAATGTAGCAGCCTGCCTGCTTAGTGAATTGTTCCCAATGTTCTTAGTGAATTCCCCCAAGAGTATAAAACAGGTGTAAAAATTTTAAGAGTCCTTTACATTGCAAAGTGGTGTAAAGTAGCCTTATTGTAAAGAATAGTATGGCCTTATAAATGCTTATGGTGCTTTAGTGATTAGAACTGGTCGAAATTTTTGGACTGAAAAAATTGCCTATCAAAATGTGCTCCATGAATTGTTTGCTACTGACCTTTTTGGAGATGGTAAGTAGCCAGTATAAATTGTGAGTTTGAGTCCCCAGCCCTCCCTTGCTCTTCAGTTGCCTATGATATAATGCCGAGCATGTGGCTGCGGATATTTGTTGACTAATAATTAGAAGTAAAGGGTCAATACTAACTACATTACTATTAGACAGAAGGGGTTTGGAGACTTCCTCCAATGCTCCCCACTCCCATTCTTCATCCATTGTATTGTAGTTTAAATAAATTACCAAAATAATTGAAACGAGACAGATTATATTGCATTATTTTGACCCAAAAAATAAGCTCAGAATTTTGCAGAATTTTAAAATATTGTGGGCATAATGTTTAATTTTTTCACACAGAATTCCCCCAGGAATAATCTGCTTAACATAATAGGTTTAGAGAGATGTGCAACTGAAAATACATTAAGCAATTTTTAGAATTTTCCATCTTCTGCCACTTACACATAGATTTCTTCCAGGCTATTTGCTAGTTCCATATAATCATGTCCTCGAAGCCAAGGGGCACTAGAATGACAAAAAAAAAATACAATGAAATTAGTGCCTACAAACTGTGCATTTTGGTGTCTTTGTTTAGTTTGAAAAATGATTGATTTAAAAAAAAATTACACTCAAAAGTAAAACCTTTAAGACTAAATATTGTCTACTGTTCCCACTGATAAAGATTTTGGTTTTCTAACATCTCAGGGTAAGCAGTCTTCCAAGATATTCTACTGCTCCCCTCTAATGCTCTACTTTGGGATTACTCCATTTGAAGAAGGCTCAACACACTTTCCATTAACATGATTCCAGAGTTGCTCTGAGCATAACATAAGCTCTCTCCACTGCCTCCCCAAAAGCTGTGCATGCTGCCGCTTTTGTTCTCTCTGTCCCTGCTGCCATCCTGGCCTAACATACTTGCCTAGTGATCCTTTAATCCTGTAGTGCTAACATTTCAATCCTAAATAAAACTGTAAACTTTACAAAAGTTTGTTAACATCTCTAATTCCCAGAACGTATATTCAATTCAACCAGAGAGCTACCTTAAACTTCTACAAGCAGCTGCAATAATAATAATGATTTGAAAAAAAAATGCAGTAAATGTTTAAAATAAAAATCTGTTGACAAAGAGATATCACTTACTTCAGCTGATAAATAGGTGGGGCTGCAGCTGGATATTCAGAAGGCAGGATCACCTAAAAAGAATGTTAAGTATAAATATTCATCAGGTTTGACCTACAAAACTAGCTAAATTCCATGACAAAACCAATTAAAGTATTTGGGTAGTAAGCGGAGTTATAAAAAGGAGGAAATAGGTTGCTCGATTATTATGTGATGATACAAAGGCTGTATTTCTATTGTGAGCGTATAAATCAGGCTTTTGCCCATCTGTTAGACAAACAAATAAAGTGTCATATGGTCTACACTCTGTGAACAGATAAAGTGGCATACGATATATCCTTTACTATAAAGAAAAAAGGTTAGAAGTATACATAGACACTTCAGCCCTGTGTACACTAAACAAAAAAGTATTGCAACAAACTATTGCTTGGAGTGCTCTTGACTTGTAATACTGTACAAAGCCATATAGGACAGGTATCCTAAACATTTTACAAACACTGATTGCAACACCTAGTAGAAAATCTTTCAGTCAGGTCTGGCTGAACTGTAATGCAGTCTAAAATGGTTTCTTTCTAATTCTGGAATAAAGCAATAAGACGGTGGTTCTCAACTGTGGCCCACCACTTCTTCAGGGAAAGCCCTTGGCGCGCCGGGCCGGTTTGTTTACCTGCCGCGGCGGCAGGTTCGGCCGGTCGCAGCTCCCACTGGCCGCGGGTCGTCGCTCCAGGCCAATGGGGGCTGCGGGACGTGGCGCAGGCTGAATGATGTGATGTCTGCCGTGTCCCGCAGCCCCCATTGGCCTGGAGCGGCGACCCGCGGCCAGTGGGAGCCGCGACCAGACGAACCTGCCGCCACAGCAGGTAAACAAACCGGCCCGGTGCGCCAAGGGCTTTCCCTGAAGAAGCGGTGGACCACAGTTGAGAACCACCGCAATAAGAGAACCAGCTGCACCAATTCAGCCAGTCCTTCTAAGCAAAATACAGTATATAAATAGATAAATAGTGAAAGGACTATCTGGGAAATACTCTTTTAATTAAAATATTTAAGGGAGTGGAATAAGCAAAAATAATTACTGAAAAAGTTAGCAGACAGTGACATGTTAAGGAGACTGAACAGACTGAGAAAAGCCTTTATCCTACAACTGGATCCATAGGAGCAGACCCTTGCGCCTATATGGAGCCCCATTAAACAAGGCACAAAGATCCACCCTGCATGATTCCGATAGCTGAAACAGGGCCAAACTCTGTACCAACACCATACCTGCAAACAGAGAGTCCATTTTGGCTGTTCCAAACAATCGCTAATCTTAATGCAAAATATCCTTTCATCTTCATCAACAACACACCAGTCATCACCGTATATAGATGAGAGAGCATCAATTTCATCAATCTACAAGAAAAGTATGTTAAAAGACAAAGAACTCGATCCTCTAAGGTGCTGAGCACCCTCAATTCCCAATCACCAGAATTGTGCCCCTAGCTGCAAATGAAATGAAAGTTGTCAAACACATAACATACTGCACTGATATAATTTTTGCATCTTTTCAGTGTTACACACCAAACATTTTAAATGGACACCATCAACTTGAAAAACCACATCTAAAAACATCATACTATAAGTTTCCACCTGCATGGAGCCCAGTTAAAGTCAATGGAGCTGGCTGTATGCAGTCACTGGAGTCTGCAAATAACTCATTGCAGGATTGGGTCATATGTGAACACATTACTCTGAATTTACCAATTATATTGACAGGACAAATGGTTCTTTAAAAATGATACAGCGGACAAAACATTTAGATGCTAGTGTCTTGGGAAATAACAGTTCAACAGCTTTAATTTAATGACTTTTCTACTTTTAAACTCTCAACAACAAACTTGCTTTATTGTAGCTTTATGCATTTGATTTCCCTGTTTGTACATATTTTTAAAGGACAAAAACAAAAGTGGTGCCTACTACAGTAGGTGTGTTTGGTAAATTTCCCATTGTCCCACTTGTGGTAGCAAACTGCAGCATTCCTATCATAGACGAGGCTCCTTCAGCCGCTGGCATTTTTAATACACAGTGGGTCTAAATAGCAAAGCGTTGAACACAGACGTGCGAAGGTGAAACTGCACCCTCATGCTGGGAAAAGTTCCAGTGGCTCTCAGGCTTTTTGTATTGGCAACCCCTTTCACAGCAAGCCTCTGAGCGCAACGCCCCCTTAGACAGCTCACGACCCCCAGTAATAACCTTGTGACCCCCTGAGGAGTTGCAAGCCCAGTTTGAGAACCCTGGTTAAGACAAAGCTTAGTGCAGCCAAGGACGTGGACCCAGCACCCCTGGAGAAGGCTGCCAGGCGTTACAACAATACACGTGCTAACAATGTGACTGGAGACTGGCCAGGCCCCCGGTCCCATGTAACAGCCATGCTGCCTGTGTGGGGGGAAGAGTGTGGCGAGGGAAGGGCAGGGCCAGGCGCTGTACGGGGCGGGGGGGTTGTGGAGGCTGGGTGAGGGGCAGGGCGCTGTACGGGGGGGCAGGGTGAGGGGCAGGGCTCGCAGGGGGGTACGCTGGGGTGGGGGATAGCCTAGCAGGGCGCTGTACGTGGTGGGGGAGGAGGGGTGAAGGCGGGGTGAGGGGCAGGGCTCGCAGGGCGCTGTACGTGGGGGGGTGGGTTGTGGAGGCTGGGTGAGGGGCAGGGCACTGTACGGGGGGGCGGGGTGAGGGGCAGGGCTCGCAGGGGGCTACGCCGGGAGGCTGGGGTGGGGGATAGCCTGGCAGGGCGCTGTACGTGGGGGGGGGGGGTTGTGGAGGCTGGGTGAGGGGCAGGGCGCTGTACGTGGTGGGGGAGGAGGGGGGAGGGGCAGGGCTCGCAGGGCGCTGTACGGGGCGGGGGGGTTGTGGAGGCTGGGTGAGGGGCAGGGCGCTGTACGTGGTGGGGGAGGAGGGGTGAGGGGCAGGGCTCGCAGGGCGCTGTACGGGGCGGGGGGGTTGTGGAGGCTGGGTGAGGGGCAGGGCGCTGTACAGGGGGGCGGGGTGAGGGGCAGGGCTCGCAGGGGGGTACGCCGGGAGGCTGGGGTGGGGGGTAGCCTGGCAGGGCGCTGTACGTGGTGGGGGAGGAGGGGTGAAGGCGGGGTGAGGGGCAGGGCTCACAGGGCACTGTACGGGGGGGGGGGGTTGTGGAGGCTGGGTGAGGGGCAGGGCTCGCAGGGGGGTACGCCGGGAGGCTGGGGTGGGGGATACCCTGGCAGGGCGCTGTACGTGGTGGGGGAGGAGGGGTGAAGGCGGGGTGAGGGGCAGGGCTCGCAAGGCGCTGTACGGGGGGGGTGGGTTGTGGAGGCTGGGTGAGGGGCAGGGCACTGTACGGGGGGGCGGGGTGAGGGGCAGGGCTCACAGGGGGGTACGCCGGGAGGCTGGGGTGGGGGATAGCCTGGCAGGGCGCTGTACGTGGTGGGGGAGGAGGGGTGAAGGCGGGGTGAGGGGCAGGGCTTGCAGGGCGCTGTACGGGGGCGGGGGGGTTGTGGAGGCTGGGTGAGGGGCAGGGCGCTGTACGGGGGGGCGGGGTGAGGGGCAGGGCTCGCAGGGGGGTACGCCGGGAGGCTGGGGTGGGGGATAGCCTGGCAGGGCGCTGTACGTGGGGGGGGGGGGGGTTGTGGAGGCTGGGTGAGGGGCAGGGCGCTGTACGTGGTGGGGGAGGAGGGGTGAGGGGCAGGGCTCGCAGGGCGCTGTACGTGGGGGGGGGGGTTGTGGAGGCTGGGTGAGGGGCAGGGCACTGTACGGGGGGGCGGGGTGAGGGGCAGGGCTCGCAGGGGGGTACGCCGGGAGGCTGGGGTGGGGGATAGCCTGGCAGGGCGCTGTACGTGGTGGGGGAGGAGGGGTGAGGGGCAGGGCTCGCAGGGCGCTGTACGTGGGGGGGGGGTTGTGGAGGCTGGGTGAGGGGCAGGGCACTGTACGGGGGGGCGGGGTGAGGGGCAGGGCTCACAGGGGGGTACGCCGGGAGGCTGGGGTGGGGGATAGCCTGGCAGGGCGCTGTACGTGGGGGGGGGGGGTTGTGGAGGCTGGGTGAGGGGCAGGGCGCTGTACGTGGTGGGGGAGGAGGGGTGAGGGGCAGGGCTCGCAGGGCGCTGTACGTGGGGGGGGGGTTGTGGAGGCTGGGTGAGGGGCAGGGCGCTGTACGGGGGGGCGGGGTGAGGGGCAGGGCTCGCAGGGGGGTACGCCGGGAGGCTGGGGTGGGGGATAGCCTGGCAGGGCGCTGTACGTGGTGGGGGAGGAGGGGTGAAGGCGGGGTGAGGGGCAGGGCTTGCAGGGCGCTGTACGGGGGGGGGGGGGTTGTGGAGGCTGGGTGAGGGGCAGGGCGCTGTACGGGGGGGCGGGGTGAGGGGCAGGGCTCGCAGGGGGGTACGCCGGGAGGCTGGGGTGGGGGGTAGCCTGGCAGGGCGCTGTACGTGGTGGGGGAGGAGGGGTGAAGGCGGGGTGAGGGGCAGGGCTCGCAGGGCGCTGTACGGGGGGGGGGTTGTGGAGGCTGGGTGAGGGGCAGGGCGCTGTACGGGGGGGCGGGGTGAGGGGCAGGGCTCGCAGGGGGGTACGCCGGGAGGCTGGGGTGGGGGGTAGCCTGGCAGGGCGCTGTACGTGGTGGGGGAGGAGGGGTGAAGGCGGGGTGAGGGGCAGGGCTCGCAGGGCGCTGTACGGGGGGGGGGTTGTGGAGGCTGGGTGAGGGGCAGGGCGCTGTACGGGGGGGCGGGGTGAGGGGCAGGGCTCGCAGGGGGGTACGCCGGGAGGCTGGGGTGGGGGGTAGCCTGGCAGGGCGCTGTACGTGGTGGGGGAGGAGGGGTGAAGGCGGGGTGAGGGGCAGGGCTCGCAGGGCGCTGTACGTGGGGGGGGGGGGGGTTGTGGAGGCTGGGTGAGGGGCAGGGCGCTGTACGGGGGGGCGGGGTGAGGGGCAGGGCTCGCAGGGGGGTACGCCGGGAGGCTGGGGTGGGGGGTAGCCTGGCAGGGCGCTGTACGTGGTGGGGGAGGAGGGGTGAAGGCGGGTGAGGGGCAGGGCGCTATGGCGGGCAGTGGGGGGCGATAGCCTGGCAGAGCTCGCAGGGGGCTGGAAGCGGTGGGGCTCGCAGGAGGCGCCGAGCCCCGGCGGCGGGGTCATCGCGCACAGCCCGGCCGGCCCCGGAGCCGAGCCCTGGGTGTTTAACCCCAGCGCCCCCGTCACTCACTTGTCTCTGGGCCGTTTCCGGGTCGCTTGCCGCCATTGGGCGCCGGGGCACGTCACTCCCAGCCCCCTCGCCCCACCTCCCGCGGTCACCCCCCTTTCCCCGCAACCGGGACGAGCTCCCCACCCCCGCCGGAGGCGTGCAGGGTGCGAAGGCGCATGCGCGGCTGGACTGACCGGTGGCGGCGGAGGCCTCGGTCCTGATGTTCTGCTCCGCTCCTGGGCAGCGGCGGGAGGGTGGCCCCGGCCCCGGCCCCGGCGGACAGAGGGGGCGGCGGGCGGGGATCTGTGACCCGTGCAGATGGAGCTCTCCGAAAACAGCTGCAATCGGCTCTGCCCATGAGTAACCCGGCCGCCGCCTGCGTGGCTGCGCAGCCTGCGCTGTTCGCTTCGAAACGTACCTAACCCGTCTCATCTAGCGCCTACGCGGCCAGCCTGGGTGCACACCGCCTTGTTGCGATCGCCCTGCCGGCCTGCGCACCCGGGGTTTGCAACACCAGCGTCTCTTAATTCCGCTGTAAGCTCCTCAAGGCCTGGGTTCTTTAAAGGTGACCCACAAACACACCGCACGATGGGGCTCGAGCCTGATTTTAGCCTCTAGTCTGGACTTAAATACAGGGTGACAAAACTCTCCGTGTTTTCATTTCATTAAGGCGGCCACATAATTCTGAGTCTGCCATTGCAGAGTGCAGGGAACTGGTGTCACTGTTACAGGGCCAGCTGCACCTCTGTCCCCTTCCTGGTCTCTCTCAGCACGCACAGTTGTCTGGCCCTGTGCCCTTACCTCTTCTGGGATGAAATTGTGCAATCCTCCCACTCCTAGACCCGACCCAGGGCTTCAGTACCCTATTGCATCAACCATGCTTATGCAGCGAGGGTTTGGGACCTGTAGTTCTAGGGTGACCAGATGTCCCGATAAAATTGGGACATCCCGATTTTTCATCTTTTGTCCTGCGTCCTGACCGATGCTTGGTCGGGACGCCTTTTGTCCCGATTTCCGGTCTTCATTTTTTTTTTATTTGCTCAACAACTTCGGGCCGGAGAGGGTTGTTTTTTTGGGGGGGGCGGGGTTGTGCTCAACAACTTCGGACAGGAAGTCCCGATTTTCAGGTCTTCTCATCTGGTCACCCTATGTAGTTCTTCCTTTCAGGAGTCCGTGACCAGTAGTATGCAGTAATCAGGCAACTTTTTAAAACAAAAATACTGTTTATTTTAACAGTAGGAAAAGGCATTTATTATTATATTACTGTAGCATTTAGCAGAGGCTTGAGCTAGTCATTGACTAGGACCTGGTGCCCAGCAGTGCACAAGCACAACAAAAAGACAATCTCTGCTGCCTCCAAAGAGCATACGGACTAAGTATAACACAGGAGACAACAGACAGAGACAAACAGATGAGGGCGTACAAGGAGTCAGCATGAGAGGCAATGGTCTCAGTCCATCAGCAGCCTAAGTTGTCAAGTTTCTTGTAGGCATCACAGCAGAGGAGAGTTTTGAGAAGGGATTCGGAGGAAGATAATTAGGCAGCTTTGAGAGTGTTTATGGGGAACATCTGCCAAGCATGAGGGACAGCATGGGAGAAACCATGAAGGTGCTTATTTGAAAATGTAACAAGTGAGCGATGGAGGCTGGCATGGGCTGATTGGAGGTAAGCATCAACTTGATAGTGAATGAGAGATGATAGATAAGGTGGGGATTACTCGTGAAGGACCTTGAAAATGAAGACAAGCAGCTTATGTTTAATGATAGGTTTAAGTAGCCGTGTTAGTCTGTGTCAGCAAAACAAAAATAAGAAAGAAAAACTTGTAGCACCTTAGAGACTAACAAATGTATTTCAGCATAAGCTTTCGTGGGTTAATACCCACTTCATCGGATGCATGGAATGAAATACACAGTAGACAGATATTTATACAGTCATATACCTTATCATGTTTCTCTGACTGTATAAATATCTGTCTACTGTGTATTTCATTCCATGCATCCTATGAAGTGGGTATTAACCCACGAAAGCTTATGCTGAAATACATTTGTTAGTCTCTAAGGTGCTACAAGTTTTTCTTTCTTATTTTCCTTATGTTTAATGCGATAGAGAAGGGGGAGCCAGTGGAGGGATGCAAAGAGAGGAGTGACATGCTTAAAGCTACGGCCTAGGAAAATGATCTTTGCCAAAGTATTCTGAATGGGTATGAGAAAAGCAAGATGGCATTTGTCATGTCCAGAGAGAAGGATGTTGCAGTAATTGAGATGCAAGATGACGAGAACATGGATGAGAGTTTTAGCTGTGTGAATGGATAAGAGAGGCTTTTTTAGAGAAGTTATGCAGAAAGAATTGGCAAGATTTAGATATAGTCTGGATATGGGGATCTAGAGAGAGAAAAAGGACTTTAAAGCAACAAACAGTCTACACACATTTCTATTTTACTATCCTATGACAGTGACCAAGGCAGACCTAGCTTCTTCAGACACCACAGGTGGTACCTGTGTCTTAATCTGGTTCCTCCAAACAACTACCCACCTCCTGAGAGAGTCCTTTTTAAACTGTTACAGCAGTCATAATGATCTCCGGCCTGTGCAGATTTTTTCCTAGCTATTCTAGGCGGCTTTCATATCCATGCAAACATTACAGTGATCAGCTGGGCTGAGTATCATTCCGAGTCTGCAGCGGGACAATAATTGTGGGATACAAACATAAACAGAACTATCGGTAACATGTTCCTTTCGCTGGATCTGAAACAGGACATAGACAAATTTATACCTTTCTAGGATTCTGTTTTAAAAACTATTCCTGGGTGGGAAACATTTACAATCACAGAGATGCTGTAAATAAAGTGTAATATTTACTAAAAAAAACCCACCGCAACCTAAATTAAATTTTTATGCCTTACAACTAAATAGGTGATGCAAGTGTTCTCTTTTCATTAGGAAGTTAAGAGCAATTTCTTATGAGTGTTTGCCACCATTCAGAATTTGCTCCTCAGCTAACCATATGGGCATAATATATTACATAATGGAGAGCATTAGATTATTAGGGTAGTTACTTGGTGAAAATTCTTAGAGACCAGGAATGGGCAGGATGTATAATGCAGTGAGTAGATGTGAGATATACTGTTTGTGCATTTTCATTGAGTTAAGTGGGAGTTCTGTGTTTGAAAGGAATATACTTGACCTAAATTGAAAATATTGTAGTTATAGACAGAAAAGACTCAGATAATTCAGTCAATTTCTATAGCCATGTTTCTATAGCCATTTTGCAAATAAAATGTTCCTTGAAGGAAGAACTTTTTAAAAATGTATCTGTAAAACTTCTGTTTAATTAATGTGTGTGGTCATGATTCAGGAATGTACTTTAGCACATACTTTAGCATTGACTTCAGTGGGACTCCTCATGTACCTAAGTTCCCTTGAATTGGAGCCTGCATGTATAATGACTGCAGCTATATACAGATCAGGGATCAAACCAAAAATCTTCAGCACCAAACTTTGAGATTTTTCCTATTTGAGCTAACAGGATTTCTTTAGCGTCAAGTAGCAAGCTGTTACAGTTGCTGTTAATTCCATTTGACTTCAGTGAGAGTCAAATAGGATCCTACCTCAGTATTCCATATACCTAGTGTCTTCTTTAAATCTTCTGTACCTACATTGTGTATGTATAATGTAGACTGATGCCTCTCTCCCATGTGCAGTTTTAGAGGATTTAAAAAAATATTGTACAGTAACTCCTCACTTAAAGTTGTCCCGGTTAACATTGTTTCGTTATTAGGTTGCTGATCTATTAGAGAACATACTCGTTTAAAGTCGCACAATGTTCTGTTATAAGATTGTTTGGCTTGCCCCATTCCGCCCGCCTGGCGCTCCTGCCAGGGAGCGGGGTCGGGGGCTTGCCCACTCCCTGGCTGGAGTGCCGGGCAGGTGGAGTGGGGTAAGCCCAATATTAAATTGTTTGTTTAAAATTATTTTAAACTTATACTGTGTATGTATATGATGTCTTTTGTCTGGCAAAAAAAATTTCCCTGGAACCTAGCCCCCCTCCCCCAATTTACATTAATTCTTATGGGGAAACTGGATTCGCTTGACATCGTTTCGCTTAAAGTAGCATTTTTTAGGAACAAAACTACAATGTTAAGTGAGGAGCTACTGTATGTTTTTCCTTACATTGTCCTAGTTCTAAATAAACACCAATATAAAAAATAAAACAGTCATGCTCTGTACATGTTATACAATTTTATAAATTAGTAGAATCATACACAATGCAAAAACTGCTACAGAACTTTACACTTTGCTATTAAATAAAGTAAATGGGAATAGATGTCTTGAAAATTATGCATAAACTAGTGGTGAATTGTACATTGACCTGTTTATTGCAACTTTCCTAGCAATACCTATAAAACTATCTACTATCTAATTAAAAGTGAGAACTGAACAAAAGTTAATCGAAAGGAAATGTTTGGGGGCATTGTATTTTCAATAATGCCTTTCCAGACTTAATGTGGCAGAGTACAGAGAAAAGGGTTGACAGGAATTGAGCCACAAAAGCCAAATGTCACTTCAAACAAGACTCCATAGACACAGGTTCCATTTCAGACTGCACAAATAACCTTAAGTAGTGATCATGGTGCCCAACACAGGGCAAAACCACAGATAATTACGGCAAGCAACTGCAATATTTTGGTCGCTGGACAATTTTGACCTGGTCTTCACTCTGAAGGCTATGTAGTTATTTTCAGGAATTATAGAATAGATTCTGGAAATATATGAACTGTCATTATCCATCAGCTATGTCTGTGCCCTTGAGGAAGAAGAGAGACTATTCTCCATGTACATAAGAAAGGCCATACTCGGTCAGACCAAAAGTCCATCTAGCCCAGTATCCTGTCTTCCTACAGTGGCCAATGCCAGGTGCCCCAGAGGGAATGAACAGAACAGATAATCATCAAGTGATCCATCCCTGTCACCCATTCCCAGCTTCTGGCAAACAGAGGCTAGGGGCACCATCCCTGCCCATCCTGGCAAATAGCCATTGATGGACCTTCCTCCATGAATTTATCTAGTTCTTTTTTGAACCCTGTTATAGTCTTCACAACATCCTCTGGCAAAGAGTTCCACAGGTTGATTGTGCATTGTGTGAAGAAATATTTCCTTTTGTTTTAAATCTGCTGCCTATTAATTTTCATTTGTTGACCCCTAGTTCTTGTGTTATGAGAAGGAGTAAATAACACTTCCTTATTTACTTTCTCCATACCAGTCATGATTTTATAGACCTCAATCATATCCCCCCTTAGTTGTCTCTTTTCCAAGCTGAAAAGTCCCAGTCTTATTAATCTCTCCTCATACGGAAGCCGTTCCATACCCCTAATCATTTTTGTTGCCCTTTTCTGAACCTTTTCCAATTCTAATATATGTTTTTTGAGAAGGGGCGACCACATCTGCACACAGTATTCAAGATGTGGGCATACCATGGATTTATATAGAGGCAATATGATATTTTCTGTCTTATTATCTATCCCTTTCTTAATGATTCCCAACGTTCTGTTCTCTTTTTTGACTGCCGCTTCACATTTCAGAGAACTATCCACAATGACTCCAAGATCTCTTTCTTGAGTGGTAACAGCTAATTTAGACCCCATCATTTTATATGTATAGTTGGGATTTTGTTTTCCAATGTGCATTACTTTGCATTTATCAACATTGAATTTCATCTGCCATTTTGTTGCCCAGTCACCCAGTTTTGAGAGATCCTTTCGTAAGCTCTTCGTAGTCTGCCTGGGACCTAGCTATCTTGAGTAATTTTGTATCATCTGCAAATTTTGCCACCTCACTGTTTACCCCTTTTTCTAGATCATTTATGAATATGTTGAATAGGACTGGCCCCAGTACAGACCCCTAGGGGACACCACTATTTACCTCTCTCCATTCTGAAAACTGACCATTTATTCCTACCCTTTGTTTCCTATCTTTTAACCAGTTACCAATCCATGAGAGGACCTTCCCTCTTATCCCATGACAGCTTACTTTGCTTAAGAGTCTTTGGTGAGGGACCTTGTCAAAGGTTTTCTGAAAATCTAAGTACACTATATCCACTGGATCCCCCTTGTCCACATGCTTGTTGACCCCCTCAAAGAATTCTAGTAGATTGATGAGGCATGATTTCACTTTACAAAAACCATGTTGACTCTTCCCCAACAAATTATGTTCATCTATGTGTCTGACAGTCTTGTTCTTTACTATAGTTTCAACCGGTTTGCCCGGTACTGAAGTTGGGCTTACCAGTCTGTTTAAGGATTAGGTATTTCCTCCTTATGTACAGTTTTTTATTTTTCCAGGAAGAAAAAAAGTCTTAATAGCCCTTCACTGCTCTCTGAAGGTCTGCTAATACTGGGTGTCCTAGTCAGTTGACTTCTTTTGTGTGTTTTTATGTTGTGGTAAGTGTGCATGTGGGAATAGGCCACAGATATTGCTCGTATAAAAGTGCTAAAGACTTAAGTATACAGATGAAAAGACCAGTTGAGATAATATTCAGTGTAGCATTTGCCATCTGTTACGATGCTGCAGCCAGCCACATGTTCCCAAATGCAAATTGCTGGGTCATCATGGGGTATTGATGCAAAATCCCAATTGCTACCATAATAGCTAGGGTGTTTGAAATCCTTGCCTATTTAATTAAATAAGCCACCTAAAATAATATTAAAAGAGCATAGACATACAATGAAAGCTCGATAGGGCTGGTGCAGACTATTGTGCATATTAGCACAAGGGAAAAAGTGATTAAAAAGAGAGAGTGCAGTAGAACACAATCCTGAATTAGGCCCTGATCCAGTAAAGCAGTGAAACACTTGCTTAACTTTAAGCATATTAGCAATTTCATTGACTTCAGTAAGATTGCTTGTTTAAAGCCAATAGGACTACCAGAGACATACCTGATCTGGCTTTTGGCCAATGTGCTGCCTCAGTTTCCCTCAATATCAAACCTTAGTTTCTCCTCAGATGGTTTTCTGGCTCTCAGTACCATCAGGTTGCAGAGGTAACCTAGCCCTCTGGCTACGTCATGAAAGTCTACCTCTTCAGAGAGTTAATCAAACCTCCCAACAGAAACACAACCCTCGACCCCCAAATCTTCTGCCCCAGCCTGTGCCAGGGGTGAATTTCACAGATGCAGGATCAGGACATAACTAGCTAGCTAGCTAGCTATCTGGCCGCCATCACCAAAGCTGAAAACAAAAATTAATTATTAAATAAACACAGAATATAAAAATACTGTTAAAGCTTTTTTAGTTAATAGGACTACTCATGTTCTCTAAATTCAGCAGAAGCTTCATTGCTGAATCATGGTCTAAAGGGGTAATTTGGCAGACTTTTTATATTTTAAAAACAACTAATGAAAAATGATAATAGTATTGTCTTCAGTTTAATCTGAAATATCATTTCTCTCTCTGTTAGTAGGAATAAACAGCTCACTGCATACACTATATGTACAGCTTTAGTAACTGATAGAGACATATCATAGCTGTTGAGGTTGATGTGAAATGCTGAAGCTGTGCACATAAGATGGGCTACAACTTGCCGAAGTTTGTAGAGGCCTCTTCCAAATATCCACTTGTCTGTGAGGGCATAAGAGAGATACACAGGAATACAGAATGCTTCTATGGAAAGAAATCAAATACAAAATGCAGTTACTGTAGTCTAGGTTGCATGTGGTGCTAACAGAGAAACAAAACCATTAAAGATACATCAATACAAATTTCAGATTGGAATTTATACTGAAGTTCTTGTGTTCTCATGAAATCAGTGTGTGGGCTCCTATGTATTAGGGGTAAATTCCTGGCTCAGTTGAAGTCCATAGGAGTTTTGCCACTGATTTCAGTGGAGACAGAATTTCGTCCTAGATCTGAAAAACATTTTTTGTACTTTATTAATTTTCTATCAAATAAATGTCACTGCTTATTGGTTGTACTTTCCACACTAATCCCTGTTTAAGAGGAACAACTGAGCTATAGAAATCGACATTTTTAACACAATTTTGAAATGTCAAAACTAAAAGAGGTTTTATTAATAATGTACTAGAGCATTGGAATTAGATAGTCATTCTGTGGTTTGATTAAAAATTAGTCATCCTAAATTAGCTTTGTAAAAATTAATTCCTATTACCAACTTTATGTTCTCTAAAAAGAATGATACAATACCTTATGTTATTCCAGAAGAAATAATTATATACATGCACTGCAATATCTTGGTCTGTCTTAAGTATTATTCAGGTCTATTCAGATTGGTACTTAATTTCAAAGTAGAAAAAACAAGGAGGTAAATGCTGTACAATATTTACAAGGTTGACTAGTTAATCTCTACTGTGTGACAACCCACAGTGAAAAGCGAAATTCAGCATTTTAGAGATATATGATTCCATTCATGAGCAAAACTAGCTTCAAACAACAACTTCTAAACTGAGGTGATTTTAATATCTATACTATTACAATTGTTGCCTTTTTTTTACAACAAAAATATTGCATGTTGTGATCTGATAAAAAAGATCATTAATGAGACACACACCTAAGAACTTATATCCCTCTTAAGTGCAGTTTTCAGTTTCCTGCACATTAGTCTGCTAAGTATACTGTGTGCTTGGTAAACTTTCTTAAGCTGAGAAACAACTTAGTGACATAAACCTTTTTTATTTGCCTTAAAGATATCTTTAACATTGATATTATAAATAATACATTGCTTCATTATGCTAATATAACTTACCTACTTCAAAACCCAAAATAGCCAAATTAAAAAAGAAATAGTTACTCCTTTGTCTAAGATTTTTGTCCACCACAAAGGTCCGGATAAACAAGGCATTTCTAAGAACTGTAATAAGGACTAACAAAACATTAGGAACTGTCAATAATATCAAAACACCTAATGAAAAAGCTGTTCCTAGGGCCTTACTAAATGAAGTTAGATTTTTGATACATGTTATATCCACATATAGAGCACTGGCACTGTTGTTATTCATATTTTGCATGTACTTCAGCTCACTTAACCAAGGAATTCAGCACAGTAAATTAACCCCGTAAATTAATGCTGAAAAATATTTTTTTCAGCAAGATACATTAAAAAAGCAAGTATTGGTACACCCAGAAAAATATGTCTAGTGCAAGAAAATTGATTGCAAGATTGTGATGCTTGACCATTTTAAAAATTGTATAAGTCTTCCAGGTTCTAAAAACATAAGTGTAGGTATAATTTCTTTTAAACTCAAATTGCAGAAGTGTCACCAGTATTGTGTCACCATGCATCTGAAAAAGTGAGGTTTTTACCCACGAAAGCTTATGCCCAAATAAATCTATTAGTCTGTAAAGTTCCACCGGACTCCTCGTTGTTTTTGTGGATACAGACTAACACGGCTACCCCTCTGATATTCAGTATTGTGTAGAGTTTTCACATACCCTTATTAAATTCAGTGTTTGTTTCTCCATTGTAGACCTATTTTCGGTATCTGTTATAGTAAAGATGTCTTCAAAATACATTTCTACTAGTAAATAATTTGATTATTAATTTCTCAATTTTTTGCAAAGTATGTGAGCCACCTTTTCTCTGCAATTTATAATTTGAATGTTTTCTTTTTATATATTTTCATAGAGATTCAATAGTGAAGAATTACGGTAAGATACATTTTCCCTTTCCTCTAAATGTATTTGGAAAGAAAGCAAATAAATATACTTTGTTCATATTTTTCTGTTTACATTTTTATAGTTGAAAGCTCAGATACAGCAAAATTAGATCTGACTACTTTTTTGTTCTGACACACTAACCAATGACTCCTCAAAAGAAGGGGCTGACGATAGAAATAGTTTTGCATTGGCAAATGTGTGATTTATGTATTCAGTTTAGGCATAAAAATGTGTTTGCTGTGTTGAGAAAGAGAGTATGAACTAATTCAGCAGCTGGTCATCTGCTTGAAAACAAAATAGAGGAGCCCAACTGCTTCTATACACAGTAACAAATTAAAGTCAACCTTGTGGCATATCTTTTTTCACCTCACCTTGAAAAAATTATTCTTTGTTACATGGCCTTGTTGTCCTCAAAATTTTTGCTTCCTCTGACAATGGGTTGACAGATATAAGTGAGGGAAGAATTTGGATCAGCATTTGGAACTTAGTGAACAATTCTGCTGAGGTTTCCTGAGTCAAAAAGAACAAAACTGAATCTCAGATCCCAGGCTCAGTTTGCAGGGATGGCAGTTTGAAAAAACATGTTTTTATCTGTAAACGATCAAATCTGATTTGAAAGCAACCGAGATACGAAAAATATAGAACCCTTCACTGCCACTTCTAAACAGTCAATCTTCGGAGTAGAAATGCAGTCTAATGTACATAAACACTAAACAGTAGACTCTCGCAGTTACAAATACCTCGGGAATGGAGGTTGTTCATAACTCTGAAATGTTCATATCTGAACAAAACATTATGGTTGTTCTTTCAAAAGTTGACAACTGAACACTGATTTAATATAGCTTTGAAACTTTACTATGCAGAACAAAAATGCTGCTTTTAACCATCTTAATGTAAATGAAACAATCACAGAAACAGCTTCCGTACCTTGTCAAATCTTTTTTTTAAACTTTCCCTTTATTTTTTTAGTCGTTTACATTTAACACAGTACTGTACTATATTTGCCTCTTCTTTTTTTTTTTTGTCTCTGCTGCTGCCTGATTGTGTACTGCCAGTTCCAAATGAGGTGAGTGGTTGACTGGTCAGTTTGTAACTCTGAAGTTCTACTGTATTCAACTTTCCCATCCTAGATTATATATATAAAAGATCTTCAATACTTGGTCATTGGAAAGGTAATTTTCCCAAGATGGGCAAGGCTTCAGATTCGAACTGATTCGAACTTCATTGATTTGATTGTTTTGCCTTAATAAATATTTGTTAGACCCATCTGTTTATTAAGTGAATCTCAGTCCAACTTCAGTACATGGTTAAGTACTTTGGGGACTAAATCACTGTGAAATTGCTATAAGACCATTGTATGCACACGTTATTCACTATCTTGTATTTAAGACCAAACCAAAACTGCTTCTGTTATTTTAGCAAAAAGACACCATACACAGGCCCAGATCCTGGGCTGTGGCCAAGGACCATTTGGTGCATCTCAGAAGAATTGTGTGTAAAGGTGCCTTTAAGCCACCTTTGTGACCCACCTCCTCTCTGATCTTGGGGCCATCTGTGTGCCAGTCCAATCTTCTGTGTAACTTAGAGAAACCTGAAAGCTTTTCTAAATTGTGGTGGCTATCAATGGGCCCCAGGGGCCATCCCAGCAACTGAGCATTAGTAAGTACAGCCAGGAACCTTGGGCATGCACACTTTCCTCTGGCCATATGGGATGTCATTTGGGAAGGGCATGGCATAATAGCCAATCCAACAGCTCTATATCACCCGATTCACCTCTTCAGGGGGCCTCCTCTAGTGGCTGGCTAAGCTCGCCTTAGTACTGCTTTGTGCAGTACAAACTAGCCCTACCCCACAGTAAGATGGGCCCACAGTGTTCACAAATAGACCATGCGGCAGGCCTTTCTATTCTGTCTTCCTGTTGGCATGCATTCAGATCTACTTTACAAAGGTTCATAGAGGGTTCTGTTGGAGAACGTGGGCCTGACTCTTCACTCTGTTATGCCATTGTAAATCTCTACGCTGGCATAAAATGTGTGTATTGGAGTAGAGGACCAGACCTCATGTTTGTATCCTCACCACTATGCTTTCCAAACAAAGGGGAACTAGAAAAAAGGAATAACTTTCCCAGGAACCATACGCACATACTAACCATTAGAGCACAATTTGTCACACTACCATTTTGACTGTTCATTTAGTAAACATTTTACTGAAGGATAGCATCTGTACAACAGATCAAATTACAATATTTCAATAGTGAATTACCAATGTCCAGTTCCTTGTAGAGTTGGCAATCAGGGCTGGCCTTACCATGAGGCGAACTGAGGCGGCTGCCTCAGATGCCAGACTGTGGGGGGGCACCACTAGGACCCAGAATGTAGTAAATTGTGTCTGCTGCTGGTGCATATGTATTCTCTCTGCTCTAGATGCACAGAGATGGTGGAGTGCTGTGCTGGAGGAAGGAGGGCATAAGAGACATAACTAGGGTGACCAGATGTCCCGATTGTATAGGGACAGTCCTGATTTTGGGGTCTTTTTCTTATATAGGCTCCTATTACCCCCCTACCCCCATCCCGATTTTTCACACTTGCTGTCTGGTCACCCTAGACATAACAGGCAGGCAGGAGAAAAGGTGAGAGGGAATAACAGAAAGCAGCAGGAGCTGCAGGAAACGAGAGGAGGAGGAGCCTCTTATGTACCTCTCTAGCACCCCCAGTAGCCTGGACTGATTAACACCAGTTTCTCAGGGAGCTTCCTGTTTCCTGCTGCTTCCCTGAACTGACTTGAGGAGAACAGGCAGTCAACTGAAATAGTAGGAGCCAGTTAGACACTGATATCTTCCCTCACTCAGGCCCTGCTACCAGCCTGCTTATTTGTCCCCTTAAGTTGAGTGTTGAGAGCCACTATAGCTGGCACAGAACAGCAGTCATGAGTGAAAGAAGAATGCTGCCCTCTGGGGCAGCATTCAGAAAAAGAAAGAAAGCAAAGGAAGCTTTTCTATCTAAGCAGGAAGGAGCTGTTCTGAGATACATAGACACAAATGTTCACGGTAAGTCTTCCGGCCCCACTGAGGATGTGAGTGGTGAGGAGATGCCTGATCTTCCCGTTAATCAGAGTGCAGGTGACCCGGCAGCTACTGCAGCATCCATATCTCCATCTCAAATGGATGTAACCATGCACATTCCTGAAGAAAAGTGTAGATCAGAGAAGAGTGTGGTGGAGGCGCAAGAAACAGTGGCTGCTGAGTTGAGTTCTTTAAGTCTAGATGATCCAGGACTGTGGACTCACTTGAGCAGTAGCCTGAGGGACTTCCTTGTACTGCATGGGCCACAGCAAGTGAAAAACTTCATGTTCCCCAAAGACAATGAAAATAGAAGTTCCCATCCAACACATTACTGGTGTGAAATCCCCAATGGTGACAAAGTGGAGAAGTCATGGCTTATGTACTCAAAAACCCAGAATGCTGCATACTGTTTTTGTTGCAAACTCTTCCAGTCTAATGTTCCAGCCACACTGGGTTCTACAGGAACAAAGGACTGGAAAAATCTGGCTAGAAATCTGGCATGCCATGAGAAGGCAGCAAATCACCAGAGAGCATTCCATAGGTGGGAAGAGCTTGAGATGAGACTAAGCTTAAAGGCTACCACAGATGATCAGCATCAAGAAAAGATTGCAGCAGAGTCTCTTTACTGGCAAAATGTTCTGAAAAGGCTCATTGCCATTGTGAGAATGCTTGCTACCCAAAACCTAGCACTGCTTGGCACTCAGATCAGCTGTATGTGCCAACCAATGGAAACTTCCTTAAAATTGTGGAGCTGATGGCTGAGTTTGATGCTGTACTCCAGGAGCATCTAAGAAGAGTCACCACCCAAGATATGTACACACACCACTCACTACTTTGGAAAACCAATTCAAAATGAGATCATACAGTTACTGGCAACAAAAGTCAGACAGAAGATTGTGGCAGATCTGAAGTCAGCAAGATATTACTCTGTTATTCTGGATTGCACCCCTGACATCAGCCATACGGAACAAATGACTTTAATGGTGTGTTTTGTAACAACAACAGAACCTAGTGAAAATGTCCCTGCAATGGTGACTGTCAGAGAGCATTTTCTAGAATTTATTGACATTGATGATACTACAGGAGCTGGTATGACAAATGTGCTTCTTAAAAAGCTGGAAGATACGGGAATTGCAATAGCTGACATGAGAGGTAAGGACTACTATAATGATGCCAACATGAGAGGAAAGAACAGAGGAGTGCAGACACGGATCCGAGAGTTAAATCCTCAAGCTTTTTTTGTCCCATGCAGTTCTCATTCATTGAACTTGGTGATCAGTGATGCAGCATTAGCTTCTAGTGAGGCTGCTGAATTTTTAAATGTAATTCAAGGCATCTATGTATTTTTCTCTGCATCAACTGATCGATGGCAAATTTTGAAGCAACATCTGGGAACATCCTCTCTGACACTGAAACCACTGAGTGCCACACGATGGGAAACTCGAGTGGAGGCAATAAAGCCTGTCAAACACCAAATTGGGAAGATAGATGATGCCATAGTTGCCATTATGGAGGATAATACTATGACAGGAACTGTTCGTGGGAGAACAGTGGCAGAAGGAAATGGAATCACCAGAAACATACATAACTTCAAATTTCTGTGTGGCCTAGTGTTGTGGCATGACATACTGTTTGAAATAAATGTTGCAAGCAAAAGACTCCAAGGTATTGACCTTGATATATCTGGAGCAATGGAACAACTGGACAAAGCAAAGTCATACCTACAGTCTTACTAGTCAGATGAGGGATTTCAAAACGTTCTGAAGAAGAGTGCACAGAAGTTGGCAGAGGAACTTCACACTGAAGCTATTTTCCCACCCATTCAAGAATACAAGAGTCACTAAAGAAGAAAAAAGAAAATAAGAAAGAAATACTTGTGGCACCTTAGAGACTAACAAATTTATTTCAGCATAAGCTTTCGTGGACTACAGTCCGCTTCGTTGGATGCATAGAATGGAACACACAGTGAGAGGATATTTATACAGTCAGAGAAACATGAAAAGGTGGAAGTAACCATATCAACTGTAAAAGGCTAATTAATTGAAAGGAACTGTTATCAGTAGGAAAGAAACTTTTGAAGTGATAATCAACATGGCCCATTACAGACAGTTGACACAAAGGTGTTAAGGGTATGTAACAGGGGGAAATAAATTCAATTAATGTAAAGAAGAAGACATTTTGATTACGAGGCATGGGATAATACCATAAGAGATCCCAAACAAAACTTCAAAGTTGAATTCTTTAACCAGGTGCTAGATTGTGCAATATAGTCAGTTGAAGAACGTTTCATGCAGCTCAAGGAACACAGCAGTATATTTGGGATGTTGTACGATATTCCAAAACTCCTCACTATACCTGAAGAAGACCTACACTAGTAATGCAGGGCACTAGAGACAGTGTTGACACATGATGACATGCGCGATATTGATGCGAGTGATTTAGATGATGAACTGAAAGCCCTTTCAAGATACATTTCAGCAGGATCAACTCCAAAGGCTGTTCTGGAATATATGTGCACAAATAAAATGACCACTCTCTTTCCAAATGCTTTTGTTGCTCTGTGCATACTTCTAACACTTCTTGTAACAGTTGCCAGTGGAGAACGCAGCTTCTCCAAGCTGAAGTTAATAAAAACACATCTACGCGCCACAATGACACAGAAGAGGCTGGTCAGCGTTGTAACATCTCAATAGAGCATGAGCTGGCCCAGACTGTGGACCTTCAGGAAGCAGTTCAAATCTTTGCAACCAAGAAGGCACGGAAAGCACCACTTTGATTATTCAAACAAATAAAAATGCCAGTGTTTACTATGCTGACAAGAAAAGTTACATTTGCTGTTCAGGTGTTTGAAAGTTAAGTGTTACTTAAAATTTTTGAACAAGACATTTTAAGTTGTTAGTTCTCCTTTATTGGGGTAGGTGGCAGAGCAGTACCATGAAAGGATTAGAACAGGAAGAATGCAGAATTGAGACCTTTCAAAGTTTTGACCCAAGCAAGGGGGCATGGAGGCGTCATTTGAGCTCCCCACTTCAGGTGCCAATATGTTGTGGGCCGGCCCTGTTGGCAATAGTGAATATATGTGACTTTTTTTTTTCTAGTTTGAAGATGAAAAAGAGAACAAGATCTGGAGACGTGCACAAAGAAGATGAGGTGTTGGAGGCAGAACTGCAGACGTTTTGTGGAGAATACGGGGGGATATAATACTTAATAAATCTTAACCCTTTTCAGTTCAAAACACTTTCCAAATATTATTCCTCACTTCATCCCTGGATAAGCAAGTATTAGTACACTTAGTCAATTGTGCAATGCTATAAAGGGTGTATATGCTTCTTCCTGACCTGTCTAAACTATCATTGGTGCCCTGAAGCATGATAAATTATCACCCTTACACCATCTTGCCTTGTATGGCTCCTATTTTCAAACCATGTCCAAATTAACTAGTAATTAACACTATTATTTTAAATTGTCCAACCCTTTTATAAGTCTTGTAACAGGATTTGACTTCCTGCGGCAGTGAATTCAACAGACTGATTATGTGCTGCATGAAGTAGAAGTTCCTTTTATTGGTTCCGCATTTACAACCTATTTAGCCAAGGCTCTCCCTGGTCTTGTATTCTGGAGCAGGATAAAGAGGTGGCTTGATCCTTCAAAACTTTGAATTCTGCAGTCAAGTTGCCACTAATGCTTTACCTTTCCAGGATAAATAATCCCAGCAGAGGAGATGGTGTCAAATATATTCTGCTACAAGAAAATCATTGACAAAACCAATTTACATCATACACATTAATTTTATCCAAAGGTGGTTACCAACACACTCAACACCAACATAGCTTGTTGGATGTTCCACTTATTACTAACTGCAGCAGGCCACCTGAAAAAGAAAGGAAAAAATATGCCCAAATCATGGGAAACCCATGGTCATGGCAACACTGCTTCCAAACTTTAAAGAGCAAAACTCACTAGATTATTATTCTTTAGGCAATGCTGGGAGTGTACAACAAGGGGCTGTAAAACTAGTAAACTATGATGAAGAAATAATAGGACTCTGCCTTGAAGAATTTGGAAACATGAGATAGTCTAGTTGGCTGCACTACAGACACTGTGTTGTGTGGTAATTATAGCTGGGATCCTTTGTGGAAGAGGTAGGGTATTGATTTTTTTTTTAAGAAAAAGAATATGGGGGCTTGGCTTTAATGGGAGGCTGTTCCATGCAATCAGGGTGTTGTGAAAGATGGCACAAAGCCATGAGTGGGCTAAGGAGACAAAGGGAGAGAAGCTTAGGTGGAGCTAAGGGTGTGGTTTGATGTGTGGGAGAGAGGTGCAGGCAGAGCAGTTATGGTGCTCTGAAAATGAGAAGAAGGCTGGAGTTAATATGAAAGAAAAAGAGGCCAGTGTGAGCATGGAAATAAGTGAACCCCTTCAGATAGTATGTACTAGAGCTAGGCAGGAAATGGGTTTCCTGTCCTGGGAAAATATAGATTTTTTTTTTTAAATTTCCATACCGAATCAGAACAAAAAGTTGCAATCTCAAAAATTTTCACAAACGAAACATTTAAAAAAAAAAAGGTTTAGGTCAATTTAAACGTTTCCTTTTGATTTCAACCTTTTAAAATTTTTTTTTACTGTAAATTACCTTTCAAAATGAAAAATTGTTTTGAAGCAAAAAATTTATCTTTCTGTTTAGAAAATGTTAAAATGGAACATTTTGACAATGTTGAATCTTTTTTCAAAAAAATGTTCAAAATGGGAAATTTGTAGAAATCAAACCTTTCCCATGAAGTTTTGGTTTTGATGAATCAGCATTTTTTGACATTTAGTTGTAAAATTCCCGACCAGCTCTATTGTATACCCATTGCTAAAGCTCATCTACAGAATGATGCCTTACTTAAGATCAAAAAGAACCCATTCACTAGAGACAACACAAACCAGAACACGAGACCAGCAAATTCAGATTCATCTGTATAGATAGGGAATTACTATATTTTGTCTTTTTATATGCTGCAATGTCATTTTAGAATTAACATATTTTAATATATAGAAAATAAATGAAGCAGAGTCAGTAATCTACAATAAATACATGCTTTATTACACCCTCTTCATGTCATCTTGGTTTCACAATAATTGCGAAGGTTTAAATTTGCCCATTCCTGAAACCCGATGATCCACCCTACTGGGTTGAATGGTTTTCTGACTGCATTTGTAGCTCCTGACCTTTCACCAAATGCAATACAGTCACTAATGTCTCAACACCGTACACTACTATAATATTTAACAATTTCACATGCTCCTGCAAGGCTTCAAGCAGCATCCTCCAATGCTGAAGACAGAACTGCAAGTTGCTAGATATCATGGGGATTAAATATGGGCAAGAAAGTGGAACAGATGGGAAGAGTGGTGGATATAAGGCTCTTGAACCAAAGTAGTACATCAGCCCCTATTGCTGTACAGTCACTCAGAATTTCCTTTCAGTGGTGGTGTATTTGTATGTAAACTGAAGTAACTGCAAAAAAAAAAAAAGTGTATTTTTTCTGATGACTTTATATTCTTTTTTGAGGAGTTACATTTGTCAATGTTCTTGTATCTATTTATGGATTTAATCTTCAATTTTATTCATATCTGGATCTGATATATTGTGCCCTCTTTGTAAGATAATAGATGGTTGGGTCCCAGACTGATAGACGGGAAATCTAACCCTATTCCCCACCCAGCCACTCAAGTGTGTGGCCTTCGGCTAATCATTTAACTTCTTTGTGCCCCAGTTTTCCCCCTCTATAAAATGGGAATACTCATCATTTTAAATGGCTTTGAGCTCATCAAATGAACAATGCTATATGAGTATTATGTAGGTCGCTAGGCCGTTTAGTTGCAGTATGCCGAGCCTCCCTCACACATCAAGGTCTTATGAGCTCGCTCCTTGCAGGACTCTCCCAAGGGGCTCCCCCTCAGAGCGCCTGCCTGGCGCAACAGAACCCAGGGCCCAGCTGCTGGGGCTCCGAGCACGCGCAAGGGACGCGGGAGGGGCTGCGGCGCCGAGCGCGTTGCGAGGCGCCGCCGCTGGGCGGAGCTTTGCCCCCACTCTAGTTTCCCGTTGGGGAGGGTACGTCAGCCGGCCGGGGTGGGGGGAGGGAGGAATCCTCCCGGCTGGGCAGGGCGAGCCCCGCGGTCGGTCGGTCACGTGCGGGCTGGCTGAGTATAAAATAAGCGGGAGGGCGGCCCGGCGCGTGAGGCCGGCCGGGAGTGAGACGCGGTGGCGGCGCGAGGGAGCCCGCCTGCTTGCAGCGGTGAGGGTGAGGCGGCAGCGGCCCGGGGCTTGCTGGGTGCGCTGCCCAGCGGCGTTGTTACCCCCAGGGGCGTCCCAGCCTGCGGTGGGTGGCCCTCCCCGGGGGGCGCAGCAGCAGCGGTTACGGTGCAGCGACGAGCCGCTTCGTGCAGGGGGCGGCGGAGCCCTCCCGCCATGGCCCCTGCGGAGAGCCGCTGCGCGGGCCCCAGGGCTGCGAGGGGTGCAGACTTGGAAGCGGAGCGGCGGGTCGGATCGGATCTCCGCGCCGCTCGCTGCCACCCGAGGGACTGATGTAGTGACCCGTCCCGGGGCTGAGGGAGCTCCGCAGGGTAAGCGCGTGCTCCTTGCAGAGCGCAGCTGTGTGCGTGGCTGGGTTGCCAGGACTGCTCACTCCTGGTGGTGCCCAGCGCGTCCCGCAGCCAGCCATAGGCATCTCACGTGCTCAGTTTGCCTAGTTAAGGAGTGTTGGAACAGTTCGTATAGTGAGGGTGCTGAGAGCCATTGACCCAAGCTGTAAACACTGTATATGATGAAAAGCTCTTCAAGCCAGAGGGTGTGGCAGCACCCCTAAATTCCAGTACCGATGAGTTACATGAACATCATCTTTACAAGCTAGAGAGCTGTCCCCAGAGTCTGAGCCCTGTTCATTTGCAATAGGAAACATGCCCTCCCCTGTGACTGATTACAACATACTGCTGGTTAAATGTTCGTTTATAGTTGCAGGAGAGGATGTTGGCTGTCAAATCATAAGACTCGCTATCAGTTAAAAAAAAAATCGAAACTGGCTGCTTGATGGTCAGGCTCGCAGGAAGTAGCCAGCTGTGTTGGGCTAGACCCTGCACGTGCACACACAAGAAAGTAAATGTACAGTTCAAGTGATCCCTCCTCCCATCGCTGTATAGCTCAACAATAAGAGTTATGCGCCTGTTGAGTGGAGAGCTGTCAGGGTGGAGGTGTCCAGTATTGATGGTGTTTGGGGAATGACAGTCCATTGTCCAGTCTTGAACGTGCTTGTATGTGTTGCAGCTAATGTGATCTGTAACTTGTTAATCTTCTAAAGATCACCATAAATAATTCTTTCCAAAATGACCTGAAAACCACTACCAAAGTATGGCTTGAAGTCAGTTTGCTACTTTATGACTGATAGAAGATTTCTACATCCCCAACTTTGAACTTCCTTGCAATTATACTACCTTCTGCTTTGCTATTAGCTTGCTGGATAGCCTCAGGCAAATCATTTTACTTCTCTGTGCCTCAGTGTCCCCATTTGTGAAATGTGATGATGGTACTGACCTCCGTTCTAAAGCCCTTTGAGATCTGCTGATGAAAAAAAGCACAATGTAAGAGCTAGGTATTTTGCTGTGATTCTGACTGATCTCGTTAACTGCAGTACAGTTGGTCATATTCTTGGCTATTCTTTAAAGATGTATGACATTCTGCATAGATTAGTGCTGGTGGCTTCAGTAGGTAGCACTCGCCCCTTCGAATGGAAGTGAACCAGTACAGTAATTCCCCACTTAACATCCTCTCACTTAACGTCGTTTCACTCTTACATCCCTGCTCAATTACAGAACATGCTCCATTTAAGTTGTGCAATGCTCTGCCATTACGTTGTTTGGCTGCCTTCTTTGTCCACAGCTGGCATCTCCTCTATACCACCTCATCCCCCAGCACCTCCCACCCGCCGGCTAACCCTGCCGATCAACGCCTTCTTCCTCCTCGTCCCCCCGCCTCCTGCCTGTGGCAATGAGCTGGCTTGCGGCATTCAGAAGGCCTGGGGGGAGGGATAGCTCAGTGGTTTGAGCATTGGCCTGCTAAACCCAGGGTTGTGAGTTCAGTCCTTGAGGGGGCCATTTGGGGATCTGGGGCAAAAATTGAGGATTGGTCCTGCTTTGAGCAGAGGGTTGGACTAGATGACTTCCTAAGGTCCCTTCCGACCCTGATATTCTATGATTCTAAGGCAGGGGAGGGAGTGGGGAGGAGCGAGGACACGGTGTGCAAAGTAAAGGGGGAGGAGGTGGGGTGAGGGAGAAGAGGCAGGTCAAGGGTGGGGGCTTGGGGGAAGAAGTGGAGGGGGCGGGCTGAGGGTTGAGTCCCCCCTGCCCCTGGTGCTTGCAGAGTAGAGGAAGCTGCCGCTGCTGCGCAATGTGCTTCTAGCCTACAGCACCTTCAGCCTCCTTGCCTGCCTCATTGTCTCCAGTGCCAGTGGGCGGTGCCTGTGTGAGGTAAGGCGGGGGAACCTCCCAACTATAGTACTGTACTGTATGGCCAAAAAAAGTCCCTGGAACCTAACCCCCCCCCCCCCCCATTTACATTCATTCTTATGGGGAAATTGGATTCGCTTCACATCGTTTCACTTAGTCGCATTTTTCAGGAACATAACTACAGCGTTAAGTGAGGAGTTTCTGTACCTTAGAGTGGTTGGCTCACTGGCCGGAGTCTTCCTGCAGAGAGGTGAAGCATCCTGGCTAGGTGTGAAAAGAGCCAGTACAGTGGAGTCGCATCATACGTGCATTTAAATTACGTGAATGCAACTATACGCACTCGGCAAAAAACAAACAAAAAAAAGAAGAAAAATAACAATTTAAGTACTGTAACTGTACTGTGGCCGATTCCACCCACCATTCCACTCAATGAGAGTTCGACTATACTTAATTTTCGCCTTACATGCTGACTTTAGAACCGAAACGCGTAAGATGCGACTCACCTGTAGATCTTTAAGAGTATAGGGATTAACCTAAATATTCTGGCTAAAGTCAGTGTTTTTGCTGTCAGAGGTATATTGTTCTCACCCAAGTTACTTATGCTTCAGATGTGGGTGAAATGATTTCTATATAATCTGATATTGTGTACTCAGAGACTGTTCTATGAAAGTGCACATCTCTGGATTTTATCCCCTTTAATTTGAGACTGAACCCATTGCTTGCTGTACAATATAGTCGGACACTTCAAACTTCTCTCCATTGCATAACTAGTAGCAACTGCAGCAGCCCTAAAGTATTTGTGTTAGTACACTACTTCTGTTTGTCCTTTATTAAAGCAGGGGCAGTAAGTAGGCAAGTGTCCTCAAAATCTGTAGAACTTTCACTTAACTCTCTGTTTGAAGTGTCAGGTCCTCTTGGTGCTGAGTGTGTTAATCTACCTGCGTGTAAATCAGTGTAGTGTTTTAGGATTATTGTCCATTGATGTAAATGGAAAGCTTCCCATAACATCAGTGGTTACTGGGTCAGACCCTTTGTGTGAGAATGGCCAGTTTCAGTGCTGCTGTTGCTCATAGTTTTGTCAAGCTGCAGCAGAGTGAAAAGCAGCCAGATTCTTGCCAGCTTCCAGTGCTGTCCACAGAGTTGTGAACAGTAGCTGTGAAACAAAAAATAATCTGGTTGGTGTTCAAACTAAGGCTGTCAAGCGATTTAAAATAAAAAAATCGCAGTTGCGTGATTAAAATGAATTCTGATTAATCGTGCTGTTAAACAATAAAATACCATTTATTTAAATATTTTTGAATGTTTTCTACATTTTTAAATATTGATTTCAATTGCATCACAGAAACCGTGTACAGTGCTTGCTTTATATTTTTGATTACAAATATTTGCACTGTAAAAAGAAACAAGAAATAGTATTTTCAATTCACCTAATACAAGAACTGTAGTGCAATCTCTTCATCATGAAAATTGAACTTACAAATGTAGACTTATGTACAAAAATATAACTGCACTCAGAAATAAAACACTGTAAAACTTTAGAGCCTACAACTCCACTCAGTCCTACTTCTTGTTCAGCCAATCGCTCAGACAAACAAGTTTGTTTACATTTGCAGGAGATAATGCTGCCAGCTTCTTGCTTACAATGTCACCTGAAAGTGAGAAGAGGCATTAGCATGGCACCGTTGTAGCCAGTGTCGCAAGATATTTGCATGCCAGATGCACTAAAGATTCATATGTCCCTTCATACTTAGACCACCATTCCAGAGGACATGTGTCCACACTGATGATGTTCCTGCTCGATAACAATCCAAAGCAGTGCGGACTGACGCATGTTCATTTTCATTATCTGAGTCAGATGCCACCAGCAGAAGGTTGACTTTCTTTTTGGTGGTTGTGTCTGTAAAGAGACTTTTGTGTGGGAGAAGAACAGACACTTATAAGGTGAGAGAAATACAGTTAAGGAAATGTAGGAGCAAGAGTAGGAAACAGGCATTGAAGACAAGACATGGAAAAGAAGCCATCCTATATCTTAAGAAGAATTCCAAAAGCAAGAGACTTTATAAGTAGGAGTGTTTTGAGTAATAGATATAACATTTGACATATGCCACTGATCTATTAAATTTAATCTGACAAATACTTTCTTGCAGTATTAGCATATAACACTATTGCATTACTATTTGGCAAATACCTTTATGGCTTTATAGCTACTAGCATTCAAATGCTTTTTTGCATTGATGGGCAATATTATACTGAAAGATAGTACACAATTGCCTTAATTCTTTACATTGTTGATAGTATGATGGAGTTGTGGGTAGGCATGGTTGTCATACATATTACCCTGGCTAGTCGGTTTGGTTCTCAAATTGGGGGTGGAGAGAGTTACAGGGGGGACGACTAATTACAGGTTATAACTTACAAATTATTCTTGCTGTGTAGATCCACATTAAATAAACTATGAATTAGTCCTTCAGCTTCAGTTGGACTATACAGCCTTCAGGTGGCTGGATGGTTCAAGGATTATGGACCTTTTTCACCACTAAACCACCTGGCTTAGAAATTGCAGCCTCACCTACAATGGAGAGTTTTGGGTGTGATAAATAAAATGATTGGCCTGTGCAACTCCTAAATGTTATCCTTAGCCAGTGCTCTAGTAAGGAGTTACTAGTGTAGATAAGCATTGTCTGTCTAATTTGAGTATTACAAATGTCCTGCAGCACACTAGTCTTTCAAGGGCATATTAATTTCTCACAAGCCAGTGTACATAGTGCCAAGAAATGTGGGATAAGTTTCCAGAAGACAATGTATTTGCAGTGTCTGTGGGGATAAATGCAAGCAAAATAGGATTGGTGGCGTGAACTCCCTGTAATGTGCCAGGTACACATGGGCCTGTAATAACACTTCACTTTCATGTGGCACAATTCTCCAGTGTAAACAAGACTTAAGCTGCCACCATTCAAAGATTCTCTGTATGCAGGGAGGGCTCTCTGTTTTGTGCCGCCCCAAGCACGGGAGTCAGGCAGCCTTTGGCGGCGTTTCTGCGGGAGGTCGCTGGTCCTGCGGATTCGGCGGCGTTCCTGCAGGCGCTCCGCCAGTCCCACGCTGTTGGTGTTCCCACCACCGAATCTGCGGGACCAGCAGACCTCCCGCAGAAACGCCGCCAAAGGCTGCCTGACTGCCACCCTCGCAGCTACCGGCTGGCTGCCCAAGGCACGTGCTTGCTGCGCTGGTGGAGCCGGCCCTGTCTGTATGTGAATGGTCTCAACCTTCATATTAGTAAGTGCGCACATTAAACACCCACCACTGGCTGGCATTTTGGTAGTTTCAAGAAAGGATTGAATGCAATACAAATTCCTTTTTCCCTTAAAGGTGGCCTCTTCAGGTAAGGGATTAGGCCATCTGGTGGATGACTATAAGGAAATCTTTAGTACTCCTGCCAGGCTGTACCTGATCTGTAGATTAAGAGAACTTCAGTAACCAGCACTGTCAGTGTGGTGCCTTCTCACAACTGCTAAACTCGGTGAGAAGGGTTTCGGAAGCACAACTTTCTCTCTCCTTGCATGCCTCCCCTTGCCCAGGGTTGCCTTTAAACTCACAATACCTGTAACTTTATTGACTGTTACTCTTTGCTCACTATTAAAACTAGATACATTTTCAAATAGGATATGAAAGTCTAACTTCAGTCCCTTGTCATAAACTGTGCTTTGTGGGCATGCATACTAAACTGAATAAACTTCTTTAGTTCAAATTTAGCTCAAATCTTAAACTGGAAGAGTGACCACAGGCAGATTCACTTAAATGTGTACAATTTTCCACATCAATAATCCCTGAAGTGGCTATGACTAATAGCCAGTCAGCATTCTTCTGCACCAGTTCATATTTTACACTGTGGCTCTAGGTGCTTCAATAATGCAAATAAATAATAAAGCTCATTCTAGGAGGAGAAAAAAGCAATTAGATAGTGAAGTTCTTTAGTAAACAAACCTTGTTTAATTTTAGCACAATATATTTATTACTCTTCCAGTGTATACAGTTGCAAGAGCAGAAATCGTTTACCTTGAGATAGTAAATCAAGATTTAAGCAAACTCTGAATTCTGTCAGTTTCTCCTAGGCAAGTGATGCTTGCCCAGTAACTCCACAGCCTTGCTGGTTCTCAATAGGTCTTGTAACCCTGGCTTTTAGCAGAGTGCTTACCCAAAGAGCACCAGCTTTTGCTGCTGCATAAGCACGAAGGAGTGCTGAGCAAATGACCGTTGACTGGGTTCCTTTCCCAACTGTCCGAAGACAGGGGAAGGGAAGACATAGTGCCCAATGGAACAGCAGAATTGCAACAATTATGTTGAAAGTGTACTGCAATGTTTGCACATTGTCAACATCCCTTGTTGACAAATGATGCAATGTTGTGATATAAACATTACAATGGAATGTCCCTCGGTCTTTAAATGGATTGAGAGTATCCCTGAAGAACTGACTCTTTGTTTTTTGGACAGGTGGCTTTTCTGCTTTTTAATTCTGCTGACCTCTCCATAAGAGATTTCCCTCCTCGTGGCCTCCTCCTCCTAGCTTCCCACTGCATGCTGGAAGCCACCAGGAAAGGCATCACTCTTCATAGCTTGAGAAGCAGTGTTAAGACTATTCACAGATCACACTTCACTCATATTTTCTTGGCTTAAAATAAGGTTTTTGTTCCATGACCTCTGATATGGTTTGGGTATTCCTAATATACCTGTCCATTATTTCTTGTGTGTACCTGTTCTCAGTGTGTGGTAGACTTGTCTGTGGAAGAACTCAGTCTGGTATGATGGTATTGTTAAATTCTGTATTTGACTGGCATGTGCTTCTGAGTTTCTTCCTTGTAGAAAGTGAATTTTGTAATGTAGTTTCTAGTATTATGGGTGTTGCACAATTAGCATGTGTTTAATGGATATAGAAACTATGCAGCTGTATTCGTTCTCAAAGACAAAGTAAAGAATGGTACCTTACTGAAGAGGTCTCATTCAAGCAAGGCTAGTTCCAGGGCCTGAAGATTACCAGAAACCTGTTAGTCAGAGATAGACATGAAAGATGAGGAGTGGCAGAGCCCTGCCAGCAAGGTCCAGTGGCAATGCCTTCTGCGAAGACAAGTGCACGATGTCCCCCTTACAATCCCAGTCTGCTGGGTTTTCAATCAGGTTACTCTTCCTGGTCCCTGCTTGGGAAAGAGGGGTTGTTCAATTTTCCATGCTGGCTTCTGGCAAGGAGGCTTTTCAACCTGAAGATTCCTCCTTCCCCCTCTCAGCTGCTCCTCTATCATCTTCAAAACCAGTCTTTGGGAGGCTTGCCTCTGCTACTCTACATTTCCCCAGCCTCTTAGGGTGCTGCAAGGTGTGTGGTTTTATGTGACTTTCGCAGTTTACCCTCCATCCTCTTTCTGGATCCTTCCCCATGAGTAGCTCCCAGGCAAAAGGGAGTCCCTTCTCTGGCTATGGTCCCTCCTCTTTGGCTGGTGCAGTGAGAGCTCCCTCCTATTTCAGTCTACTGTAAACACTGTTCACAGAACTCTGAATAAGTATTGTGTGATTGATCCATCTTATTAGCTTTCACAAGCAGCCAAGTACAATTATGAGAAGCAGTAGAATTACTGGAGATCTCTGCAGGCAGGAAAATTTTGCTGAATAGTAGACTTGGTTAACACTGGGAACTTTCTTTGCAACCATAGGGGCAAAAAGTTAACTTTCACTTATTGGAGACTTTGCTTCTGAAGGATTCAGTATAGGCAATCCTTGCATGTGTCTAGTGGTCTTGTCAAGACCTGGCTTCTGTCCTTTGCCAACCTGCTAGTCTGCTGATGCTCTTGGCAACAGTAACATATTGCAGAAGAACACTCTTTGTAGGCGGCTCCCTGACTCTTTTCAAAGAGGTCACACTTCACTTATGACTTGAGGATTTCTTGCAGGTAATTTTGAGTTGTGCTGTGTCTTGTGACAGTTTTGTTGTTGTAAGCAGCAAGCCAGGAACATATTTTCCGGTGTATAATTCATGGGACATGTGCATGTGTGAGGAAAACAAATGGATTCAATCTTGTGTATATAAGGAAAAAAGGCAACATTTAAGAGAGGAATTTGAGTAAATGGTACTGTTGCCCACCCAGTTGCTTAAATTTTTCTGTTGGGTTAGCATTGTGCTATTGTCCCTTTTATGCGGTCCTAAGAGTACAACAATCATACAATGTTGGTAATACAAGACCCTCTAAAATAGCACCAACAGCGCTGAGCAGTCCCAGTTTTAGTTCACCTCACACTGATGGGCCATTTTAAAATAAAGGATTAAGTCTCTTGTGGATGCTTATTTCAATGGCTCATCCTTCCTGCCACCTCGGTGGACAATTGGAATTTCCATGCATTCTCACCCCACAAACACTAACGGGCTCTGTTCTCCAGTTGATTTCTGTTGCTGAAAGGACTCCATTAATCCCCAGCCAAGCACTCCGACTAAATAGTATAAACTACTTATGTTGTCTCAGAGCTTTAAGGGGTGGATGGAGGAAAAGGGGAAAGTCATTTTTTATATATAGATGACATCTGTAGCATGTTATTTGCTCATTAGCTAGGTATCTGAACTGAAAGCAGCCAGTAAGTAGAACATCTTTCATCTAAGCCATATTAGTGCATTCTCTAGTATTCTAAATATTCATATCCCAAACAGAATGAGACTAAGTGAGCACATATCCAAATGCTACATGAGTTATGGTTTGAGTACATAGCATTCATTGCTTGGTTAAGTGCAGGGTGGCCAAAAAATAGTTTGACAACTTACCATAATTGCCCTGTGATGGAAGCTCTATAAATTTAAATATGAGTAGCAGGCCGAGAGGCGAAACTGCAATAAATGGTGAAGTAAAGTAAAATGGAGAGGACACAGCTTGGAATAAATTACTACAAAAGTTATAGTATATCCTGTTTTATCTTGGCATGAAGTTATGCTATAACTTTTCTCCTAGGGAAGAGAGGAGGAGTGAAGATATAACAATTAATAGTCTGTATTTGTAATCTATTAGAGATGAGCACTGAAGCAGAACAGCAGCTTCTCCATGATGCTAGAAATGGAAACTGTGAAGAGGTTCGACAACTACTGGAAACCCTGGACAAAGAAGTAGTTGTTGACATTAACTGCAAAGGTTAGTATGATTAACTCTTAGCCATTATGGTTATAAACCTTAAGTGATGTAGTTCCCCCCCCCCCCCCTCATTTTCCTCTAAAAGGTACACCAGGCATGTATTTTTGTGTGCATGTATGTACATATAGAGCAGGGTGTATACGAGCCTCACCTAGTGGGGTCAAGTACAATGTTTTGAAAGTTCTCTTGTAAAAGCGGCGTGCACTACCATATAAAGGACCAGAAAGTCCAGTATGTTGGACTGTACTCCCATTTCTTGGCTTAAGGGAGTAAGTGGTGCCTTTTGGAAAGGACACTGATGCCATCTGCCAGCACTTCCAGTGATGGACATGCCCTAATAAGTCTTGAACATGTTCTGCTGTAACTGTTTGTTTGTCTGTATCTTGCATCTTTCAGTCTTTGTAGTAGAGCACACCCTCAGTCAATACTTCATTTACAACTCACTTGAGAGGTAAGTCTACATATTTGATATCTGTAGAAGTTTGAGACTTGGGCAGGGAGTTGTATGGGGCTGTGGTGCCCGGGCTCCAGGAATATTCAGGGCCGGGGGCCCAGCTCCACCAACGTTTGGAGCTGGGTCTCTCCCCCAGCCCTGAATGAAAGCGGTGCGGCTCTCCCTCGGCTGCCTGCTACAGCATAAGGCTACAGAACAGCACAGCACAAGAGCAGCACTGGGGGCATGCTGAGGCAGCTGGCTGCTGCTGCTGAACCTCAGAAGGGGAGGGGGAAGGAGGCACACAAGTGCATGGCAGCCCTCCCCTCCCCCAGCACCCACCAGGAGGACTCCAGGAGGAGACACAGGGTGGGCTCCTGGCCAGGAGACATCTGGAGTGAACCTCACTCACCTGAGCAGTTGCTGGGGCTTCGGTGAGTGTTTGACCCTGTGATCCACCCCCTCCCCATTCCCACACCCCCCTCTAGCCCTGAAATTCCCTCCCAGAGCCTGCACCCCCAGCCCTCCGCACTCCCTCCCAGACCCTGCACCCCCACCCCCTCCTGCACCCCCACTCTTTCCTCTGTTCCAGAGCCTGCACCCCAGACGCCGTTCCAGAGCCTGCACCCCAGACTCCATCCCAGAGCCCAATCTCTCAAACGTCCTACACCCCAATCCCCTGCCCCAGCCCAGGGCCTGCACCCCAGACTTCCTCCCCCCCACCCAAACTCCCTCGCAGAGCCTTAGGCAGGTGGGGGCAGAATGCGGGGGGGGGGGGGGGGAGGGAATCTGAGCGTTCTGGGCACAACTAAAATTTCTACAAACCTGCCGCCCCTGGTTTGAGATAAATGTATAACTATAGAACTTGGGCAGAGTAAGAGGGACTCTAAAAAGGGAGAGGATGGGGAAGAGGGTAAATAGCTGATCGTGTAGTGTTAACATTACAGTAGGGCCTGGAGACCCCAACTGGGACTCTGTACCCCATTGTGTTATACACTGTGCAGACACATGACAGTTGCTACCCCAGCAGCTTATGGTCTAGTTGTATGAGACACAGGGTGGGAGAGTAGATGGAGGTTTCAGAGAGGTGAACTGACTGACTTGACCAAAGCTGCACAGCATGTCACTGGCAGCAATGGCAATAAAAGCCAGATATCTTGAGTTGAGTCCAGTCCAGTGCTTTGTCCCCAGCACCATGTTCTCTCTCCTCTCCATTAATAAGCCATGGATGCTTCACGTATTCATGCCTCCACCTGTAAAATATCTAACTAGCTAATCTCCAAAAAGAGAATATGCATTTTTTCCACTCTTCTCAGTGGGAAGTGGGGAACAAATTGCTTAAATAGCAAGGTTTTTTGTTTGACTGATGGCAGGATAAAAGCAAAGCTCTCTTAAAGAAGAATCTTATGTACAACTCAAGCCAACAGTATGTACAGTGAAAACTTACACCTGTAAATGGACTACTAAGCATAAAAATTCTTGCTTCAGCTGGATTCGTCATCATAAAGGTACAGATATACCACCACTCAACTACCCATTATGAATTAACTTCCTCTGTTATACACGCATATCTATCCACTATTGATATGGTATTCTCATTTATTTTCAGGTGTGAACATTGAGACTAACGCTATAATATTGTTAAAGAAATTGTACATGCGTACCCTGTTTTTGGAGTTAAAATTTGGGACAAAACCAAAGTAAGCCCTGCAAAGTCCACTGCAAACTCCACCTTAGGGGAAGTGCTCGATCTCTTCTAGAAAATCAAGTCTTTATAGTCTCCCTCCTCCTCCCCCTCTGCCAAACAGAGGCAGCAGTAGCTGGGCCTACGACCCCAATTTGATCTTCCAATGTGTCTCAACCCTTCTCTTGAAGGACCCCTTGAGGTGTGGTTCAGGTACCATGCTAGTTCAGTCCCTGGTCTCTGCAGAGATTGTCAGCAGCATCACTTGGAATGATGCTACTTTTATGAAGTACATACTGTTCCATTGGAAATGGACTGAGAGATTTTCCTTAGGCTAATAAACATCCATTAGCCAGTAAACACCCTGGAATCTACATTTAATACAAATCTAGGATTGTACTAGGCACTGCAGACTTAATAACTTCCCTGCCCTATATAACTTCCTGTCTAAAACAAAGGAGGTGGAGAAGGGATACAACTTTAACTTTTTCCCTATCAACTTGAATTGTAATCTTTTTTTTTTTTTTCCTCTCCCCTTTCCCCATGGTCTGACTCCTTAAACTTCTTCCACATTCCCTCCCAGTACTCATTGCTTCTGTTTATTCCAACAAAATGAGTTCAGTGTAAATGAAAAATAGTGCCTGGTGGGCTGTACAGAAATTCACTATCCAGTTATTGCCTTTCCAATGTCATATGTTTCTGCTTTCCATTTAGCTACTGTGTAGCTGATATAGTGACTTGCACAAAATGTAAACAGGAAGGATGATCTCTTTTGAGTGGCAGCTAATGAGAACTTCCTGAAAGTAATATTTCTATTTGAACATCAAAAGAATTGATGACCAAAAGAGCTTGGGGTTCTCAGTTCTAGGGTTTTCCCCTTGACACCTTTTTGTATTGTCTGCTCTTGTAAAACACAAAGGTTTAATGTGCAGGTGTGATAGCCAACTTCATTCTTCATTTTTGTCTACCTGTGTGCTCCACTAAGCTGTCTCCTAACAGATGGTTTTCATGTTACAAAACAGTTTGAGATGACTGATGAAAAACATTGCTGACCCACTTCAGTCCTGGTATAAGAAGCCAGACTTCACTGGAGTTGCAACAGCTTGCACTCGCTGAATTTGGCTCACTCTTCTGTGAAGCAATCTTATCCATGCTACAATGGCATAACCTTTCAGACAAATGCAGAATGATACTCTAAGGCCATTTGTGCTAGCTTCCTTCTTATTTTACATACTGTAGTTTGCTCTGTTGTAGTGCTTGTAACTTGCAGCAAGTGTCTTCAGACACTAACCTTAAAGGGCTTCCAAAATGCTACACTATAGCCGTGGGCTTTTAATACGTTTACTTATAGGAGGCTTATTTGGTAGAGAAGTGACAAATTACTTTAGTAAATAGTGGTGATTTAACGCTTCACTTTGCTAAGAATCCCCTTCCTTTATTCTGTACATATGCTTCAGTGGTAAGTCAATATTCCATAAAGCTACACTAAAAACTACCTGAGCGACAACCTTCGCCCTCCCCCCCCCCCCCCCCATAGTTTTTGAGACTTTAGATCAGATAATGTGCCGTTTTCCCCCCCAAACCATCACTTCTGGAGTAAGCAATGCTTCTCTCTCTCACTCTCTCTGACTCACATGTAAGTGGGCAGGCAGGATTTAGTAACCAGAACTAACTGACCTGTCAAAGTGAACTCTAACTGAAGGCACTGCAGTTCTTCAAAAGATGCACAAAACAAGGAGCCTGTTGAGTCTAACTAAAGGGTTCTGCATGAGGTTGAGCTGGGGAAATAATCTCAAATCACTTTCATTTGAGAGAAGATTGCACAATGCTTTACTTTTCCCTTGGCCGGTGATAGGCGCTGTAGAGCTAGAAGGAGGAGAGCGTGAATTCTCAGTTCATCTGTTTCGGGGTCTTGTCACAGGAGTCGTAACTCAATTTGACTTGGAGCGCCCAGTTGCTGCTGCGGCATCACAGCCCTCTTGGATAAAGGGGTTGATGATCCAATTTTCCTCCAGATTGCTGGAGGTGGGATGGGAAACAATCCTGCGGTTGGGTGTGAAGCACTCTCAGTTGATGTCTTGAGTGCTTGGTAGCTTCCTCATGCTTCAGACTTTTTGGAAACAGGTAGACAAGAACTACTACAGGCTTTCTCCTTGTGCTCCTGAAGACTAGTTGTGAAGCTTTGGCTGAATGCCTCTAAGCTGTCATGAAGGGAGAATACCAATGCTCCACCCTTAGAGGGGAGCTCAGTTGTTATGTTAGGTGGTATGCTTCTGCTGTGTTGCTGACATTTCTGGGCACCTGAGACAGTGACGGCTTAAGCAAAAGGTGACCGTAGAGCACGTGGGGGAAGCCACCCTTGTGTTCTGAATTTAAACTGGCTGCACTTCACAACAGAACTACCTCACTTCAGTGCTATTGCTAGAAAGGGAGCTTGCATCATTACAGAGCAATGTATAAAGTCCAAGTTCACTGAGAAGCTTTTAAATTTGCTACTCTAACAATAAAGCTGTTCAGAAAATGTAATTGCAAAACATTTTGACATCTCTGCAAGACAGTCCTCCTCTTTTGACAAGTTCTGATTAACAGCTTCATGAAGGATGTGGTGTCATTTTGGAAGTGTCTTCATACACCAAGCTCTTTGAAGGAAACAGACATTAGGTGTGAAGATTTGGATGAATTACCATATTGATTGTGTTTGTCATCAGCTTTGCAGATCTATGCAGACAGTAATAACATACTCCCACTGAATGTGGGGACAGTGGAGTGCTTCCTGAAATGTCTTGGATGAGTGACTTAAACTGTGCTAAGACAGTTTATAGAGGAATGGCTCTACAGCAGTAACATATCTAACAAATGCTAGAAGCTGACGGCATCAGACACCTAATTTGAACTGCTAGGAAAAGTTAGTGTTTCGGTGTTTGAAAGCAGTTGGTCTGATATCCTTGGCAGTATCATTAATGTGGGTTGCTTAACAAAAACATAACTTTTCACTCTAGCTGCTTCTTGCCCTTGAACTCCTGAAACCACGTCTCTTGCGCAGAGAAGGAAGACTTTCCAGGTTAACACATACTTCTGCAAGTCACCCAACAGTATTAAGTGGGGTGTGTTTTGCATTACTCAGACTGGCAGTGTAGTCTTGGGTTTTTCCCCTAGGCTTTAAGTTTAAATGAAGGTTTCATACTATTGGCATCTGGGACTTTAGAATATGCTCCTTTCAAAACAATCCAGTGTAACTATATTTCTGCATTTGAGTTATTGCAGCACAATTTGGCGCTACCCTTTAAAAAAAAATCATGCTGGATCACTCTTGGTTAGCCTTTACCAGACAGTTTGACACTCATCAACATGTGCAATTCAACTGCCCTCTGGCCTTAGCAATGACTGCTCTCTCACGCATGGCATTCCAATTCTGGGACATGGATGTCCTGTTTTGTGTGTTAGGGTTTATAATAAGGGGTGCTGGGTGCATGTTTAATGCTGTCTTAATAGAGGTTGTAGCAGTCCATTTACTTGCATTCTACTCTGAACATACCAGCAGATGATTAGATGGAAACAATACAAGTCCTGCCTGAAGAGGACATTGTTACAGGGCTCATGTTGTACGTTTACATCAGTTGCTTCTGTACTACTTCTGGCAACCCTTATGCTCTTTCTTCTTCCTACCCCTTCAGTGATTGATCCTGCTCTAGATAACGAAAATAGAACATTAACAAAATAAAACCCTACACACCTTGCACTTCTGTTCAGTAGGCTCCTGTTAGTTATGGCTGATAGTTGTTGCTCCAAAACTAATATACAACCTGCTGGTGGCATTCAACATGGAATGAGGTATATCTTGGTACTAGAGGAATGAATACTTTTCCCTTAGAGAAGCACAATGTCAAACTGTAACAGACAAAAATCAGTGTAGTAAGGGAGAACAAGCAGAAAGTCAAACATTCAGCAGAATGCACAAGTCCTAGTAACATAAGATGGTTACCAGGTCTTATTAAAGGTTACATATAGCAGGCCTGCACAACTCGTAAAGCGGTGAGGGCCACATTACTCCAAAGAAAAAAGCCGAGGGCCGGATGCGAGGAAAGTTATTGAGCAACTTTTATTTTCTTTTTTGGCCAGCCTCCCGTGGGCCGCATGTTGTGCAGGCCTGCATATAGCATCTTGTTCCAACAGAACACAAAAAGGCAGATTTAACAATTGTGCTTGCTTTTGTGGGTTTATATTGGGACCCCAATGTTACATACAAGTCTTATTTCTGCTGGGCTGTCACTTTAATGGAGGATGACTGATCATTAACAGGTCTGCTTCTACCCTTAACTGATGCTGTTACCTCTTTTTAATGCATGAAGCAGGGAAATGCCTTTCTGCCACATCAGTCTGGTATGAAAACATGAACAATTGAATTTTAACTAGCCTAAATCTGAACTGAAACTAAAGTTGCAAGCAAAACTGGCCACATGGGAGTTTCATCAAAACTTTCTTCTGACATGACTTTTTTTAACATGTTACTCAGACTTTAAGTGCAGCTTACTGATGTGCAGGAACGTTTAGCAGAGAGCTTACATTTAATTAGATATAGCTTTCAATCGCTAGGCCTCTCATTTGAATGTGTTTGTCCACTTCTAACTAAGATCTTGAGTGCATTAGACACTCTTTAGTCATATTCTTGCTTGGAAACTTTACATAAGGTAAGACACTGAAAGGTGAGGCGCCCAAAGAAACAATTCCATTAAGACCAAAACCAAAAATTGGTCTAGTTGTGGCCCAAACTTCCTGATCTCCACAAGAGTTATTTCAAAGCCCTCTGCATGGAGTCTAGAGAACATCTGTTGGGTCTTTCCAGCTACTAATATCTTTAAAAGATGTAGTCATGGGGATGTAAAGCTAGAAGGCCCAAAGTATGTGTGAGGGTGGTCTTGGAGCAGGGGAGGCAGCATACTGGCACCTCTGGTTTGCTGTAGACCTTGAAATGCTACATACCTAGACTGTTATCCTACACAGTTATCTTAACCAAGAAGTCTGCCAGTATGGTTACCACTGTTGGAAGGGACCATAAGGATCTCATTTTGCTTCACGGTCTTATGAGCAAATGTATAAATAAGCCACTTTTATACATATGTAGATACTATTGATATCTAAATATGTATAAAAGTTCAATAGAAAGGCCTCCCTGTAATGCTACTGTTGATAGCTGAGAGGCAGTGATGACTGCATGGAAACTTAAGTGACAAGGGCAAACTAGGGTTGTCACAAAAGATTGGCATGGCCTAGTCGAACATTAGAATCCTGAAGTTCTGAACAACTGATAATCCCATTAGAGGATACGCAGTGAGATGGCTTTGAATCTTTCTGCCCGTAATTTGCTATCCTTGTACTTGCCAAATAGTGGTTCACATGGCATCTATTTGCACTGAGGTAATACTGCATAACCATCAAGGCTCAGTTGCCATTTTGCAGGCATGCAGTAGAGTCCTTTCCCAAGGAGCTTACAATTGAGGCTATGGCATACTGCAGCAGGTCCATGAGAGACGGGAGGTGGGGACAAAAATGGAAGGGAGAAGACAAGGTAACAAAGTAAGCAAATATCCTACAATAAAAGAGGGCTCATCTTGCCACTTGAAATGAAGGTGCAGCTAGGACTGGGATGGGCGGTGGGGTTGGGGCGGGGGGCGGGGGGGTGGTGGTCAGCAATCTTCAAAGCTCTAAAAGTGTTGAGAAAATTTGGGAAGGGGTGAAAACCTGTTATATTAAATTAAGACCTCCTTATGGTTAAAAGGCCTTAATGGTGCTTATGCTGAAAATTGGTACCAGGGCAACTATGGGAAAATAACTGATATTCAGTTTATGCTATGAGCCCCATCTTAAACTGCACCTTTCTTAAAAAATGGGTGAGTTCTGTGCTAGTGTGTTTGTCTTCTCTTTGGCAAACTTGCATGGGCTACAGAGGTCTGCTTGAAAGGCATAGGTGAGATGAAGGAGAACTTGATGATGGTACTACAACTTACCCATTAAACCACTAATTTGTGTCCCCTCAATACCCCCACCCTCACCCCCACCAGTAATACGTTTTGTGGCTGGTATTTAAAAGCATCTTTAATATACAGTTTTTTGTGAGGTGCAGAACGGCTCTGTTTATTGTCTACATGTAGCAAGTAGAGAAACTAAGCTCAGTTACCAGCTCAGTGGAATTTATTTCACTGTAATATGTATAATTTTAACCTAGAAATCTACCAGTTTGTTAAATAGCAGTGACTGTTAACTAAAGCTGAAATTTCAGGGAATGTCTAATACAGCTAGTCACCACTTCGGGATAAACTATTCAGATTCAGAATAAATGGTGGTTATCCAAGAGCTTTGCTCTGTGTCCACTTCCAGCTGACTGTCCTGTTAGCTCCACCACCCTGCCAGTGAGATCTGAACATACAAGCCTTGTGGATTGCAAACTCTCTTGGTAACTGCTTGACATAACTTACTTGACGTGGAAAGCCTTGCCAATGACAAGGCTGTTGTCAGTGCATAAAATTCCTAAACATAAAGACAATTCAGGTTATAAACCAACTTGATTCTCTTGTGTACTATGCTCTTAAGTGCAAGGGCTAGCCCTTACTCTCTCAGGGCTGTGTAAGAGGAATGGACCCAGTTAAACCGGAATTGGCTTGTTAGATGCTTGTAGATTTAAAAAAAAAAAAATCGTTCTTAGAATGCTGTTTTCATCCATATGTGTCAAAGCACAAGAGATAAGAAATATGGAAGCAACAATGTAATGCTAGCTTGATGCTTTATTAGATGCTCTAGTTCAGACAAATTTTCTCAACAAATTTTGAGGGTTCTCAACAACATTTTTGGTGGCCTCAGAGTGTGGCCACCAACCCTGGTTGGTGGCCACTCTGACAATTTTTTCCCTAAACTACTTAACTTTAGGAAAAACAAATAAATATGCATATTTACATATCCAAATCATTGTAATTGATTGTAGGGTTTTTTGTAGACTCAGTAGTAAAAATAATGTAGTTATATTTTGGTGCCCCTGGCCCCTTCTGCCTCCCCGGACCCCACTGCTTCCACCCCATTGCCTTGGGCTCCCTTCCAGGGTCTTGGACCCTAGGCTCACCCCACTTCTTGCCTCTGGACCACAGCGCCTGGTAAGGCCAGCCCTGCAGAAGCCCAGAGCCCCATGGCTGGAGTCCGAGGTGGACTGAAGCCCGGAACCCACAGGCAGAGCCCTGCTACTGTAGGGGGACTGAAACCCAAAGCCCTGAAGTTGGGGGAAGGGGGCTGAAGCCCACCTCAGGAGGCCCGCAGCTGAAGCCTACTGCCAGAGTCCTGCAGCCGGGTGAGGGGGGACTATAGCTTGTTGCCAGAGCCTCTTGGGGAGGCTGAAGCCTGCCCCTGAGTGCTGCAGGGAGGGGCCACTGCTTTGCTCCCTCGCCCATCTCTGCACAAGAAGCTGCTGTGGCCGCAAGAAAAACCCTTGGTGGACACATTTGGGAGACACTGCTCTAGTTCAACCAGAAGCTATGGGCTTGATGCAATAATTAGTGGGTGGAAATTTTTATTTTATTCTGCAGGAGGTCTGACTAGATATTCATAGTCCTTTTTAGCCTGAAATCTATAAATGGCTGCTGCACTGTAGAGACTAACTATGCCTGTTATATGTGTGAGAGTTGGCAAGATGTTACAGTTTACACTGAACTGTTCCTACAGTCGTGTGTTACCGAAGCATTTGTTTACCTGAGGTTCTGTTTCATATTTTTAGGAAGAAGTAAATCTAATTTGGGTTGGACGCCTCTTCACCTTGCATGCTATTTTGGACATGGCAATGTGGTCAAGGATTTGCTGAAGGTATACTTAATGCTGTCTATTTCTAAATGAATCTGAAAATCCTACTAAAATAAGATGGTATCATGAAAAACATTAATACTTTTTTTTCATGATACCACAAGTTGTTGTTCAGGTGACCAATAGCTAGTTGTCTACTTCTGAAACCTCAAAATAAACAGGAAAAGTGGTTTTTCTATTAAAGTGCAAACCATTTACTTGAAGAGAAGCAAAGCAATTCTAAGTGAAGACAATGAACTATCCTTCTCCGTAGTCATGTGCATGCTTGTATTTAACTACATGCTTGCACATGTACATATTTGCATGGGAAAATATATGGGAATGTGGCAGGGTACAGATTATCCAACGTTCTTGGAATGCATGGGAGACAACTTTGTTATAGAAGGTGGAGAAAGCAACTAGGAAAAGAGGCTATTCTGGTTTTGACTCTGACAAACTGAGAAACTAGTTGAGAATTTGAAGGTGGAAGGCAGCTTGGGTGAAAGATCATGAAATGCAATAGAGTTTGATTCTAATGAATGGTAGGAGGGAAAACAGCAGAATAAACATGATGGACTTTAAGAAGGCAGACTTTAGCAAACTCAAAGAATTGGTAGGAAAGATCCTATAGGAAGCAAGTCTAAGGAGGGAAAAAAGTACAGGAGAGTTGGCAATTTTTTTAAAGAAACATTAAAGGCACAAGGGCAAATGATCCCATGTGGTAGGAAAGATAAGAAGTATAAGAGACATCTTTAATGACCTGAAACTCAGGGTCAAACAAAAAGTGGAAACTACATCAAATTACAAAGGACAAATATAAAAAAAAAAACCCACAAGCATGTAGGGACAAAATTAGAAAGGCCAATGCACAAAACAAGATTAAACTAGCTAGGAACATAAAGGATAACCGTTTACAAATCCATGAGAAGCAATGGGAAGTCCAAGGACTGGTAAGCACATTACTCAATGTGGAGGGAAAGACAATAACAGAAAATGCAGCAATGGCTGAAGTGTTAAATGGCTTTTTTGTTTGCTTTCACTGAAAAAGCTACTTAGCAGTGATTGGATAACTAACACAGTGAATATCACTGTAAATGGGGTAGGATCTGAGGCTCAAATAGGAAAAGAACAAGTTAAGTGTCTTCAAGTCTGTGGGGCTGGATGAAATATTTTCTAGAATATTTAAGGAACTAGCTGAAGAGATCTCTGATCTATTAGCAATTAAGACTATATTTTAGTCATGGGTATTTTTAGTAAAAGTCATGGACGGGACAGAGGCCATCAACAAAAATTCACGATCTGTAATCTGTCCATGACTAGTATTATATAGCCCTAACTAAAACTTGAGCTGCGGCCCCGTGGGTGCTGGGGGAGGGAGAATGGCCCCGGGGGAGTGGGGGCATGCTGCCCCCACCACGAGCGCTGCCTCCACAGATCCCATTGGCCAGGAACTGCAGCCAATGGGAGTTGCGGGGGCGGTGCCTGGAGGCAGGGACGTTGCGCAAAGCCCCTTAGCCCTTCCGCCTAGGAACTGCAGGGACATGCTGGCTGCTTCTGGGGAGCCCCCCAGGTAAGCACTGCCCCATATGCCAAGCCTCTGCCCCAGCCCTGAGCCCCCTCCCATACCCACACTACTGCTGATTGCGGGGGAAGGAGGGTGCAGTGGCCCAAGACTGCCCCAGCAGCAGCTGGAGCAGCTGGCCCAGGGGCTATCAGAGCAGCCGCACTGGCTACTGCAGAAGTCACGGCTGTCACGGAATCCGTGACCTCCGTGACAGACCTGCAGCCTTAGCAATTATCTTTGAGAACTCATGGAAGTTGGGGCAGAGACCTGAGGACTGGAAAAAGGCAAATGTACAGTAGTACCTGTTTATAAAAAGCAAATCTAGACAACCCAAGGAATTCTAGACTAATCAGCTTAACTTTGGTACCTGGAAAGATGATGATGCAAATCAATCAATTTGTAAGCACCTAGAAGAAAGTAACAGTCAACATGGATTTGTCAAGAGCAAACCATGTCAAAGCAATCTTATATCCTTCTGTGGTGGAATAGGGGAGACAGTAGTGATGATATGTTTTGACTTTAGTAAGGCTTTGATTCTGTCTCAATGACTGTCTCATAAACTAGAGAAATATATCCTAAATAAACCTACTGTAAGGTGGGTGCACAACTGGTTGGAAAATCATTCTAAGACTAGTTATCAAATGGTTCACAATTGAATTGGAAGGGCATATCAAATGGGGTCTCGCAGGGGTCTGTCCTGGGTCCATTTCTATTTAATATCTTCATAAACTTTGATGATGGTATAGAGAGTACACTTACGAAGTTCATGGGTGATACAAACCTAGAGGCGTTGCAGTTGCTTTGGGGGACAGGATTAGAATCCAAAATGATATCGTCAAACTGGAGAAATGGTCTGAAGTAAATAGGATGCAATTCCATAAGGACAAATGCAAAGTACTATGCTTAGGAAGGAATAATCAATTGCACAAATACAAAATGGGAAATGACTGTCTAGGAAGAAGTACTGCAAAAATGGATCTGGGGGGTTATAGTCAATTATGTAATACTGTTGCAAAAAAAATATCATTCTGGATGTATTAGCAACAGTGTTGCAAGCAAGACACAAATAATTATTCACTCAACACTGATAAAGCCTCAACTGGAGTACTGTGTCCAGAACTGGACACTACACTTTGGGAAAGATGTGGACAAATTGGTGAAAGTCCAGAGGAGAGCAAATTATTGAAGGTCAAGAAAACATTGTGGAGAAATTGGGTTTGTTTAGTCTGGAGAGGAAGACTGAGAGGAGACAAGTCTTCAAATACATGAGGTTGTTATAAAGAGGGTAATAAATTTTCCTTCTCCGCTGAAGACAGGAGAAGAAGTAATGGGCTTAAATTGCAGCAAGGGAGACTTAGGTTAGATGTTAGGACATTTTTCCTAACTGTAAAGGTAGTTAAGCACTGGAATAAATTGCTGAGGGAAGTTGTAGAATCTCCATCATTTGGAGGATTTTCAAAACAGGTTAGACCAACATCAAACTTCACTGCACCGTGACCCACTTCTGACAACAAAAATTACTTTACGACACCAGGAGCAGGGACTGAAACCTGAGCCCACCCAAGCCCCACTGCCCTGGATGGCAGGATCAAAGCCCGAGCCCCACCTGTCCAGGTAGTGGGGCCAAAGCTGAAGCTCAAGGTCTTCGGTTGCAGGCAGGGGGCCTGCAACCTGAGTCCTACCACCCAGGGCTTCAGCCCTCAGGCTTTGGCTTCACCTGTGGGTAGTGGGGTGTGGGCTTCAGCCCTGGGTTCCAGGAAGTCTAAGCATGCCCTCGTGACCCCATTCAAAGGGGGTCAATATTAATCAATATCCTTTTTCACAGCAGACTTAGTGCCCCATTGCAACACTTACTTTGCAATTCAAGATCACTTTTCACATTGCCTCTCTTGCTTCTGTGCTGCTGCTGGCGGGGCACTGCCTTCAGAGCTGGGTGCCTGGCCAGCAGCCGCTGCTCTCCACTCTGCCTTCAGAGCTGGGTGACAGTATATGTATGTGGAGGGAGGGGGCATAAACTACTGCGGACACTCAGGAGGGGTACCTATTCAAATACGTTTGAGAACCACTGGTCTAGATAATACATAGTCCTGCCTCAGTGCAGGGGACTGGACAAGATGACCTGTCAAGGTCCATTCCAATCCTACACTTCTATGATTCTATGTGCTTATGTACTGTTGCGCTTGTAAGCAGCTAACGACATACTTCTGAATGTGTGGCTTGTTCATGCACACCAGATGTTTGCACACCCCTAATCTTTAGATTTCTTGTGCCAAATTTTCAAGTCTAGTTTAGACAAAACGTTGAAGTAGTTGAAGGGTGGTATTGGCAGGTACTAGTTTACATTCTGAAGTATAATGTAAACTAGCTGGTACAGCTAAAGCCTAGGGTGATGTACTTGTTTACACTAAACCACTTCTAAAATGTTGGCTAACAGACGAATGTAACTTTGAATTCAGGCATTAGGAAACAAAATGTGCCTTAGGTATACCGAATAAAACACTGATGCTCTGATGAAGTATAGTAACTATAGTTTTATATTAACAAAGTTGTTGAATTCAGTTACATCAGCATAAAACTCGGGTAATACAGTGAGTTAGGCCTTGAGTCTTTTCAAGAAACACTTAGTACCTGCAGTATTTGTCATGACTAGTATTTCAGACATAAGGTAGCTAAGACTTTTGCATCCCATAACACTTAATTTTAAATTCCAAGTAGTCGGGACTGGCATGTGTGTCATTAATAAAATAGTCAATGATACTACTATGTCAGCAGAGGAAGCACATAAGCATGTGTATAAATTTTCAAAGGAGGATCAGTGTATGTTATTTCACACACAAATAATATGGCTTAAGTGAGTCTTTGCTCAAACTTCTTAGAAACATCAGGTTAATGGAGGAGACCCTCCTTTTTTCTTTTACCTATTAATGCTAACGTAAAATAAGGCTTTGTCCACACTGGCAAGTGAACAACAAAACTTTTGTTGTTCAGAAGTGTTAAAAGAAAAAACAAACACCCTGAAAGATGCAAGTTTTGTTGAGGGAAAGCACTGGTGTGAACAGCGCTTTGATGGCAGGAGCGCTCTCTTGCCGAGAAAACTACCGCCGCTTGTTGTAGATGGAAACTTTTTGTCAGTGGGAGAGCTCTCAGCGGCACTGTCATGTTGCTAAAAGCTGCATAGTGTACACAAAGCGTAAAGCTAACTTGACTGCTTCTGGCATAACTAAGGCTACGTTTTAGTCACAGGAATTTTTAGTAGAAGTTATGGACAGGTCATGGGCTGTAAACAAATTCATGGGCCCATGACCTGTCCATGACTTTTACTAAAAATACCCACCCTGACTAAAACTTGGGCGGGGGGGCCGTGGGTGCGCTGTTGGGGGGGGGGCAGTCTAGGGGCACCGCAGGTGCTGGGGGAGGTGGCTTGGGACCCCCCTGGTACTGTGGGAGGGCTGGGCCGCAGCGCATAGCCTGGGACCCCTGCTGGTACTGTGTGTGGAGTTGGCAGGGCTGGCAGGGGCTTCTTACCCGGCTCTGTGTCCCTGCAGCTCCTAGGTGGCGGAGGCAGGGGCCAGGGTGGGGGCTTTGCTGCTTCAGCCACAAGCACTGGCTGTCACAACTCCCATTGGCCAGGAACCACAGTCAATGGCAGCTGCAGGGGTGGGGCCTGTGGGTGTGGGCAGCGTGCAGGGCAGAGACCCCCGCCCCTCTGCCACCTAGGAGCTGCAAGGGGGGCATGCCAGTGGCAGCCAGACACCCTCCCACCCTGAGCCTAGCACCCCCACACACTCCCCAGCCCTGAGCCCCCTCCCATACACGCAAACTGCTGCTGCTGGCTCAGTGGCTGCCTGGTTAGGGCAGCCCGGGAGCCAGCACCAGCCACTGCAGAAATCCCAGAGGTCACGGAAAGTCACAGAATTCGTGACCTCCATGACAGACTCGCAGCCTTAAACATCATCAATGTTGGCAATTGAGCTCCACAAAAGCTAACCAACTATCTGCAAAGTACAGCTAATTGCAGCATTCAGATACATGCACCAAAAACAAATGTGGCTTTTTTTTGCTTTTTCCTGAAAGCCACAGTGAGTGGAAGGGATGACTTCTTTTAAACTGATTGGGAATAAAAAGAATAAATCCAGGTAAACTTGGACCTGGTTCTACATGAAAAACTAATCAGGAGATTCTGGTCTGGGAAACAGACTGAGATTTTTCTACAAGGATTCTCTCTCTAGTCCTACAAAGGAAGCTATTATCAACAAATGATACTGTCCTTGACCCAAAGACTTTGCTTACAACATAGAGTAAACAAATGGCAAGCCTTCAGGGTGGGAAGGGGGGAGATAGCAAGAGTATGTGTTTTATATTGTCAAGTGCTCTTCATCTGTGGATCAGTATTTTACAAAAGTGGGTGAGTGCTAGTGCCCTTCTTACAGATGGAGTGATGAATGGAGGTTAAATAGACTGTGACTTGTCCTAGGACAATGGTTCTCAAGGGGTGGGGGGGCATGAGCAGGTTTCATGGGGACTGCCAAGCAGGATCTGTGTTAGACTTGCTAGAGCCCAGGGCAGAAAGCTGAAGCTCCACCACATGAGCCTGCCACTTGAGGCTGAAGCCAAACTTAGCTTCGCAGGGGCCCCTGTGGCATGGGGTCCCAGGCAATTGCCCTGCTTGCTACCCCTTAATGGTGGCTCTGGCTTTTATATGCAGAAAACCAGTAGTTTTGGCACAAGTGGGCCGTGGAGTTTTTATAGCATGTTGGGGTGGGGGGGGGGGGGGGACTCAGAAAGAAAAGGTAGGGAACCCCTGTCCTAGGGTACTCTGTGGCAATCAGGAATAGACCTAATCTGAATCGAGTCCTCATGAGCTCAATCAGTAGACCAGTTTCCCAGCTATGGTAAAAACCACATAGTCACATTAGTTCTGCTGCATATGCAGCTTGTCCTGATCTTCCTGACCATTTTAAGAGTAGGGTTCAGCAGGAGCAGTGTTTGAAGTGGGATTTTAAAGAAGAGGGAGAGCAAGGATCTCAGGTGCAGGAAAGGAATGGGGAAAATGGAGCTGAGATTCAGACAGGAATACAGTGGTACATTGCCTTTATGGTGTATAGTGGAGCTTCCACTTGATCTGGAAAGGGGCAGGGAGCCAGTGAAAGGATCATGAAACCTGCTAGTCATGGCCCGTTTAATCTTTTGAAGAGGAGACTGCACTAGTGTGTGTATATATGTTACTACTGTGTGATGTCTTTCAACTGGAGTGAAATTAAAGCTTTAATGGCTGCTGTTTGCAATTTGTGTGTGGAGATGAGTGACGGCAAAACAAAGGCCATGTCTATGCCTAAAAAGTTAGGTCAACCCAGCTACGTCACTCAGGAGTGTGGAAAATCCATACCCCTGAGCAAAGTGGTTAAGCCAGCCTAATTGCTGGCATAGACCGCTCTAGGGCGGTCTACACTACCCCTTATTTCATATAACTTGTATTGCTCAGGGGGTGAATAAATCCCCCCCAGGCGACCAGGGGCGGCTCCAGGCACCAGTGCGTGCCTGGGGCGGCAAGCTGCTGGGGGGGTGGCGCTCTTTCCCGGCGCCCCGGCCGGCATGCCGCCCTCCCCGCCGGCGCCGCGGGCATGCTGGCGCCCTGGCCAGGGGTGGTGGGCGGCGGGCGGCCATTTTTTTTTTTTTTTTTTTTTTTTTTTTTTTTTTTTTTGCCTGGGGTGGCAAAAAAGCCAGAGCCGGCCCTGCAGGCGACATAAGTTACATTGACATAAGCACCAGTGTGGACAGCGCTATGTCGGCGGGACAGCTTCTCTTGCCAACATGGCTACCGCTGCTCGTTGGCAGTGGTTTAATTGTGTCGACAGGAGAGCTTTCTCCCATAGAGTGACTACACTAGAGGTCTTATCGCAGTGCAGCTGCATTGATACAGCAGCGCCACTGTAAGCTCTCTAGTGTAGACATAGCCTAGGTCGACTGAAAAATTCTTCTGTTGACCTAGCTACTCCCCCTCAGGAAGGTAGATTAACTACAGAGATGGGAGAACCCCTCCTGTTACTGTAGTGTCTATGCTGAAGCGGTAGAACAGCGCTGCTGTAGCGGTTTAAGTGTAGTCATTGCCCCAATCTGAATTTGTTCCCTTTCACAAGGGCTCCTTGTTGTAGATTTCCTCCCCTCTAAATCTTTCCACGTTATCACTGATTAGGCTTTAAAACTATACTGGGAGACACAGAAAACTTCCTAATTCATGTAATTCATTCTTGACAACTGAGTTATAAACCAAGAGGTGTCGGTAACACTGAGTTCTTTCTGGAAGGAATATTTTTGTAGAGGTAACCTATTGACCTGCCCGTGTTTCCAGCATTACTTAACCATCTCTGTCTTGGCAGGCTGGTGCGGAAGTAAATGTGTTAAACGATATGGGGGACACTCCACTGCATCGTGCAGCCTTCACTGGACGCAAGGTAAAAATACCACTTTCTAACTACTTGGCTTCCACCCTGTGGTTCCCAGGATGCATACAGCAACCCCAGCATAAGATTGTGTCCTCATAAAGGGTGCTATAATGTTAAGTGGTTTAAAATAGTAACACATTGAAGCCAAAGCATTTGAGGTAGAAAAAATTCTTGTAGCAGCATATTCCAGAAAGCTACCAAAGAGCAAATTTTAGTGTGCCTAAAATCTAGTCTGCCTAATCCTCAGATTTGGTTTTGGTTTTTTGGCAGAGAAAGAACTGCTTTTTCCCCCTGAGAGGGCAGGGGAGACATCTGTCTTTCTTCTCCATAGCTTCTCTTTCCTTTTTTGTTCTCCAGGATGTGGCTGGCAGCTGGAAAGGGGGAACATAGTCATTCTCCTCTGTTGAAGCACTTTACCTGCACGCCTGTATGTGCAATCACTTCCCACGTCCCTCTTGCTATGTGCCTGGGGTAAAGCGCTTTAGTGCAGGAGCATAGCACTAATCAGCCTCTCAGCTGTAAATGCTAGTTGTCAGATGGAAGCCAGTTTGGAGGGATGGGAAAAGTAGCTGTTTCTGCATATAACTTGACAGGCCACTTATCTCTCACAAACCATAGCAGAAAGCAGTAATCCTCCGACCTCAGTGGTTCAGAAGCCAAATTAGTGATCAGCGTTACCCAAATGAGCCACAGTAGTGTGAATTCATTGTTTCTCTTACTATGGTACTACATATTCATATTTAAACAGTATGATGGGAAATATTTAGTTTTTACTTGTATATATTTCCCATCATACTGTTTAAATAGACTATAATATATATTCTCACAGCAAAATGACTAAGTATTTTATCAACTACAATTGGGTAATATAGTAAAAACATTCTGAATGGTTGTTAGTTAATTCAGTATTTTAATATCATGTGCTGCAAAGAGCCTGAGAAGACACACTAAAGAGCCCCTTGCAGCTCGAGACCCTCAGTCTGAGTATCACTGGCATAAAGAATAATTAGACTTAAGATAAGAATGGCCATACTGAGTCAAAGCACTTGTCCATCTAATCCAGTATCCCGTCTTCGACAGTGTCCAGTGCAGATGCTTCAGAGGGAATGAACAGAACAGGTCAATTATAGAGTGATCCGTCTCCTGTCATCTAGTCCCAGCATCTGGCAGTCAGAGGTTTAAGGACACCCAGAGCACAGGGTTGCATCCTGACCATCTTGGCTAATAGCCACCAATGGACCTGTCCTCCATGAACATATCTAATTCTTTTTTTGAACCCAGTTATACTTTTGACCTTCACAACATCCCCAGGCAACAAGTTCCACAGGTTGACTGTGCACTGCGTGAAGTACTTCCTTTTGGGGGGCAGGGCGTGTGTGTGTTGGGGTGGGGGGTGGGGGAACGGGTTGTGTTTTTGTTTTAAACCTGCGGCCGTCTAACTTCATTGGGTTCTTGTGTTATGTGAATAATAAATATTTCTCCCTTCACTTTCTCCATACCATTCATAATATTACAGACCTCTATCATATATCCCCCCATAGTCATCTCTTTTCTAAACTGAACAGTCCTAGTCTTTTTAATCTCTCCTTGTATAAAAGTTGTTCCATACCTCTAATGACTTTTGTTGCCTTTCTCTGTACCTTCTCCTATTCTAATGTACCTTCTTTGAGATGGCATGACCAGAACTGCACACAGTATTCAAGGTGTGAGTGTACTATGCATTTATATAGTGGCATTATATTTTCTGTCTCATCTATCCCTTTCTAATGGTTCCTACGTTGTAGTGGCAGTCCAAAAAGCTAACACACTAAGCAGATATTTTCAGAGAATTATTTATGACTCCAAGATCTTTCATGAGTGGTAACAGCTAATTTAGACCCCATCATTTTGTACGTATAGTCAGGATTATTTTTTCTAATGTGCATTACCTTGCACATATTGAACTTGAATTTCATCTGCCAGTTTGTTGCCCAGTCACCAGTTCTGTGAGGTTCCCTTGTAACTCTTGGGAACTGGTTTTGGATTTGCCTATCTTGAATAACTTTGCATCATCTGCAGATTTTGCCACCTTACTGCTTACCCCTTTTTCCAGATCATTGATGAGTATGTTGAACAGCACTGGTCCCAGTACAGATTCCTGCTATTTACCTCTCTTCATTGTGAAAATTGACCATTTATTCCTACCCTTTGTTTCCTATCCTTTAACCAGTTACTCATCCGTGAGTACCTTCTCTAATCCCATGATTGCTACTTTGCTTAAGAGCCTAGTCAAAGACTTTCTGAAAGTCCCGGTACACTGTCAACTGGATCACCTTTGTTTGTTGACACCCTCAAAGAATTCTAATAGATTGAGGCATGATTTTCCCTTTTAAAAAAAACTGACTCTTCCCCAACATCGTGTTCATCCATGTGTCTGATAATTGTGTTCTTTACTGTAGCTTCAACAAATTTGCTGGATACTGAAGTTAGGTTTACCAGCCTATAATTGCCAGGGTCGCTTCTGGAGCCTTTTAAAAAAAATCACTTATGTTAGCTATCCTCCAGTCATCTGGTCCAGAGTCTGATTTAAGTGATAGGTTCACAGGTGGTAGTTCTGCAACTTCATATCTGAGTTCCTTCAGAACTCTTGGGTGAATACCATCTGGTCTTAGTGACCTGTTACTAGGGCCCTACCAAATTCGTCGTCCATTTCATGTTCATAGGAATTTAAAAATCCCAAATTTCATAGTTTCAGCGATTTAAATCTGAAATGTCGTGGTGTTGTAATTGTCGGGGTCCTGACTCAAAAAGGAGTTTGGGGTGGAGGGTGTCACAGGGTTATTGCAGGGGGTGTTGCAGTATTGCTACCCTTACGTCTGCGCTGCTGCTGCTGGCAGCACTGCCTTTAGAGCTGGGCGGCTGGAGAGCGGCAGCTGCTGGCCGGGAGCCCAGCTCTGAAAGTGCAGAGGTAAGGATGGCCTGGTATGGTATTGCCACCCTTACTTCTGCACTGCTGCCTGCAGAGCTGGGCCCTCAGTAAGCACCTCTCTCTGGCTGCCCAGCTCTGAAGGCAGCGCAGAAGTAAGGGTGGCAATACTGTGACCCTGCTGCAACTCCCTTTTGGGTCAGGACCCCCAATTTGAGAAATTCTGGTCTCTCTTCTCCTCATCCCCTCCCCCCCCCCCCCCCGCCACAGTGAAATCTATATAGTATGTGGAGGAAAGCACACACAAGACTAGATTTCATGGGGGGAGATCAGATTTCATGCTCCGTGACACATTTTTCATGGGTGTGAATTTGGTAGGGCCCTACCTATTACTGTTTAACTTGTCAGTTTGTTCCAAGTTTTCTCTATTGACTCCTCAATCTGGGATAATTCCTCAGATGTCACTTTTTTAAAAAGAGGCTCAGGTGTGGGAATCTCCCTTACATCCTCTGCAATGAAGACAGAGGCAAAGAATTCATGGGAGGCGGGTAGAATAGCCGAGGGAAGGCTTAGCCTTCTCTTGTGCTGCCATTGACCCACCACCAGACACCTGGGCTGAGGTGGCCCTGCCCGAGGCCCCCACCGCCTGCTGTCATATCTCCTTCACTCCACCCTCACCTTGGGCGTGGGGGGGGGGGGTGAGGAGTGATGCGGAGAGCCAGTGGTGGGCGGGGGAGTGAGGAGGCTCAGCTGGCAGGCCAGCCCAGCACTGGGGGGGAGGGAGGGGCGGCGTCTTGGCCCAGGTGGGGAGGCTGGGGCTCCTCTGGTTGCGGCGGTCGGGGGGGCCTGAGGGCTTTTGTTACTGAGGCTGGGGCCGAAGGGGCGGGGCCCCACTGATTGTTTGGCAGGCTTCCTACTTCTTATGTACTTAAACTTTTTTTTTTGCTGTTTTGTGTCTTAATTCTTCTTTTGGCTTGCCTAATTATAGACTTTAAGGCTGACTTGTCTGGATCAGTTGGACACTAATGCATAGCTAAAGGGGATTGAAATCACTTGTGTTAAGTGCTCATTCATACAAAGCTCTACATCCAGTAAGCATAGAAACAGTATTGTAAAAACTGCTTTCCTATCCACTTATTACATAGAATACTAGAATTAAGATGAGTTGATTCAGTAGCTAATTAATGTGAACAACTTGTTCTTTCAAACAGAAGCCATTTGCCTCTTAATACTGTAGGCATAACCATGTAAAATGTGGATCTGATTCTCATATGACCATATGGTTATGCGATAGAAAGTGTTCTCTGCTCAGATTTAAGTGATACTTAAAGTTCTCCAGTATAAGATTCCTTACTACAAGTGTTTATTGTCACACTCTTTAGTAAGATGTCTTTATGCCTGACTTTATTGCTGTGTATCTTCAAGTCCAGATAACTTACTGTGGTCCCCTTAGTTCGAATAATACAACAGGGCTGTGACTCTCTCTTCCCTTGCCATATTTTACCAACTCATTGTGGCAGTGAACCGTTACACGTGGCTAGGTTCACAAGGGAGGGTTGCAAAACCGTGGACCAACCCAATTCTAGGAAAGTGCCATTGTGATAAACATAACTTTGAACTTGTCTTCCAGGAGGTGGTGATGCTGCTCTTACAATATGATGCCGATACTTCTATTGTTAATGGGGGTGGACAGACCGCAAGAGACGTTACACAAGATAAAGAGATCAAAAATATGTTGGAAGGTAACTTCCTGTGTCTTCACTGCCTTTCATAAGCATTTGTAGCTCTGAAGAGAGCTGCTTCACCTACAAGTTCACTTGATTTTAAAGTAGCTTCTGTTTGAAAACTAATTCAAAAACGTATGTTCAGTCACTTCTATTGTAAAAGAACACTAACCAGTCAGTACAACAGGGCTGTTTAGTGCCTTTGAAAGAAGCCTTAAAACTTATTTGTAAATGCTGTTTCTGATTGAAGTTAAGGCCTTAAAGGCAACACAGGTTTTTTTTCTCTGACCCCTTTAATGATGTGGAATCTTTGTAGCACTCGAAGCCTAAGCTCGCTGTATAGGGGAAAGTAATCCAAGCACATGCTGATAACAAAAGCTGCTTTGTGTGTAACATGATGGGATATAAACCACTTCACTTGGATGCAAATGTAATTTCTAGCATTTTGCAAAGATGGTGGGCAAACCTGCTCAGACATCAGTGAGTCTACTAGGTGTCACAGGAATTGGAAATCGATTTGAGGATCTTTCCTTCAATTCTCCTTCTCTAACCACTAGATAGTGCTTAGAGAATAATAAAATCTCTCCACTCTAAAATTCTAACATACAAAGAGGCCAGGTAAGTTGTAGGGGCATCTTTGCAGGGGAATAGAAAAGGGAAATCTGCCCAATTTAACTTTGAGTACCAAATGGTCAATGGGAGAAGACTCTCTGAATCATTCACAAACTTACCAGGTCTTGCTCCAGACTATTTTCAGCTCTGAAAGTGGAGACCCAGTCCAGGTGATTTTGGGTCTCCAGCCTGAGATGAAGCAAAGTGGTGCGACTTCCAGAGAGCAGGTGCTTAGCATTTTTTGAAAATCTGACCTTAAAGGTGTCCAAAGCTGAATACCCAAAATTGATTTACTTTTTAAAGTCTTGACCAATACTGCTTTCAGAAAGCAAGTATGTTTTTATGTATTGATTCACTACTATGCTATCTGCAAACAAAGGGTAAGAAAGTAACTATAACTTAGCTCCAGTACTGCCACTAAGAATACTTTTTAGATGGGAGTTCTTGACAACATAACCTTGAATAGACTTTATGAATAACTGACCTTAATTCAAATGTAATTCTTTAATCTGAACAGATTGGTACATGTGGCTCTTAAATTCAAAAGTAAGGACTAAAAAACTAAACATTTCCGAATGAAATCATTCCAAGCAGTACTTTTCCAGAAAACATGCTATTCCTTAATTGTACATGAGATTATGGGCAGTTCTCATAAACAGATGCTCTAAAGATAAATTCTTAGAATTAGTGCACTTGTTAATTCTCCTCAGGGTGAAGCATTTATTAAAGCCCTTTTAATCTGGCTAACAATGTCCGTTTCACAGTTGTTGCTATGGTTACAATCTGACCACACTGTCTGAAAACCAAGACTTCCTAAAAGTCTGATTAACCTGTGGAGGGATTTACTTTTTTCCCCTTAAAATCTAGTTAAACTTCTTAACACTTGATCCAATTCTGCTGTCCTCAGTAAACGAAAACAAATTTACCAGTGGAATTTACCATGACACACATTTATTAGGGCAACAAGATAATTCTGTGATCGCAAAAACTTCCATTGTATAGAGATAGTGTAGAAACACTTACATATGTATGCGCCAAGGGCCTGGGTGTGTGGTTTTCTTGTTTTTTTTTGGTTTTTTTGAGAGATGATCAAAGCACCCCAGCTCCAACTGAAGTCAATGAGTTGCTCAGCACTTCTGGAAAAACAGTCCAAATCCTGCAATGGTGCCTAAACCTCTGGTTCCATAACTTGGAATCTCTGAAGTACATATCAGTATGTAAACTGAGGAATTCCTGAGCTTTGTCCTCTACAGCACAGACAAGCTTGTCTACATCCATCTGTTGTATAGATAGATCAGTTTGGGTATCTATGAATAACAGGAAGTTGAAACAATAGCATCTTAATTTGTCAAATGATTATGCCAGTCACGTGTCTCTTGACTTCAGATGCATGTAAATAAATCACTTTAACAGTAATACCTAGTGCTCTTTTCACTGCTTCTTAAAGGCAAACCATTCTTCTCGGAGCGTGCCTAAAAAAAGTGTGCAAAGCTTAAATATTTCAGTCCAGAGGAGAGCTCTGTGTAGTATGGATTATGTTTAAAGCAAGACTTTTTTGCATAGGCTCTTATTAGAAACTCACCCATCAGAGCTTGAAAAATCCTAGCCCTCGTGGTTGGGAAGAGAACTTTCCAAATGTAAATAGTATAAACCAATGTTGTGTCGTTATCTCAAGTCTGCAGTCAGCTCCAGTGCTGGTGCTCCTAGCATTGACAAGCACCAGCAGAAGGACAACAGGCCAGTATTAGTTCTCTATTACTATTCAGAACACTGGGTAGCTATGAAAAGGATAGGTCTGCAACAACACTGCATGCAAGAGACATGCAATAACAGATCACAGTTGGTACTGCTTGATGGGGGAGAAGCTCTTTTCTTAAAAGATATTGGAGCAGGATGTGAAATGCAGTTGAGAGGAGTAAACTTGCAAAGACTTCCCCACCGGACCACTACCACCAGGAAGAAAGGAGGGGGAAATAGCAGAATCCCCCATGCAACACTGTAGTAGCCACAGAACTTCATGATGGCATAGTAGAAAATGTGCACTTTTTTAGAAGCCCTTTGATGGTAGGGGTCAGAGGGATTGGGAGTGGGTTGTGTCATGGGAAGCTTCAAATAGCTTATTTTTCATATCCAACTCTAGCTAATGCATGGAGCCCTCAAGCAAAGTTAAGGGACAGCACCTTAGGAGTAATCCCAATAAGTGCCATGGGGGAGTTTTGGCTTCTTACGTAGACTATTTTCATAGAGTAGGCCCCCGGTCTTGTGCTGTACTTAGTAAGTTTGTTGTTAGTTATTGGGTGTCTGATTAAAATCTCTTAGCCCTGTATGTGGGTGTACAGTTTGTTGTAGAAGGCTGCGAGAGATTGACAGGTTAAGCTGGAGAAGGATGAGATTTTGTGGGGCAAAAGTTAGTGGTAAGATAGAGAAGGGGAATAAAGTATAATATCCAAGATGCAAGTAGGGCTGGTTAAATAGTGTTGGTCAAATATTACCACTGAACTTCCTCAGTATTCATTGCGGGGGGAGGGAGGGAACTTAGGACAAATAGTTCTTGCACTATTGAACCTCTACTACTTGGTAAATGTTTGAATACTTGTGAAACTTCTTCAGAATTTTTCTGTAGTGATTTGTCACCTTTTAGACTTGTGCACTGTATTTAACTGACTCTGGAGAGCATGGCTCTGTAAGTGTATTTCACCCTGTCTGGTAGGCATAGCCCTCAAGTTAACAAGTTTTGGGGGAAACTGTAGGCCCTGTATACAGTGCTTGAACATTCTTCATTAGACAAATATCACTTTGCTGATGTTACATGTGTTCCTCTGAGAATACAACTGTGGTTGCTAAAGCTATTTTCACTTTGAAAACAGCAGTGGAAAGGACACAAGAAAGGAAACTGGAAGAACTGCTTTTAGGAGCAGCAAGAGAAGGGGAGACTGCAAAACTCTCAGCACTGGTAAGAATTTGAGATGTTGTTCGCTACATATGCTACTTTCACACCCAGGACCCCTATTGCAGGCAACAGTCTAAAATACAGTGCTTCCTTACTATTAGTACTCTCTTTATTACAGCAGATTAAAATGCAAAATTTTCAAGTGTTTTCTAATATCCTTCCTGAGTTAGCTGAAGGATACTGTGAAGTGCTGCTTGTTAAACTTCTACAGTGCTTCAGTCATAGGGCTTACCATGAGAATTATCTGCTGCAGCTGGAATTAGTATAGTACATGACAAACATTAGTGAGTACAAAATGCATGAATGCAACACTAAGTCTGAGACTTCAAAAACACACCTTAGATTCATTGTGTATCTTCAACCACAAAACAAATCCTGCCCCTTGTGTATATTGCAATACTTGCAGCCACCAACAGATACTGATTCTGTGTCTCCAAGAGAAACCGGTCTGGCCAGGCTACTCCCCTGTGACCTCCAAGGAACACGTTAGTGCTAGTGGCCCTAACATCTATACTGAACCAATGCTTCTAGGGTTAACAGCCACTTTACTGCTGGAGGTGCTGGCCCTTGGATGAGATAGCAAAATAAAATAGATTACATGTCGTGATTAAAGTTTTTGTTTTGTAATGTGAAACTTGTACTACTTGTGGTACTCATTCACTACATATAGAAAGTTTGCAGGTTGAGTTAATTGAAATGTCTTAAATGTGTGGCTAGGAAATATGATTTTTTCACCTGTTTTTCTGAAATGGGAGAATGAGTTTCTAAAACAACTCTCTCCTGAAGTAAGATCAAACATGAAACTTAGTTCAAATGGTATCTTTCTGGTAAAGTTGTAAGCCCATCTTGTTTTAAAGCTTTGAACTAGTCACATTTCATGACATCTGAAATCCAGAAACATCAAATGTGTTGCAATAAATTGACAATCTATAGAGGTGTGACCTCTACCAATAAGGTTACCAACAGAACTGTATTAAAGATAAACTGCATACTTTAAAGCTTCTTAAGGAGCTTTCCAATCACTACCTGAATGAGGAAATGGTTCTACCACTTGTATTTTTCTTGACCATGTACCCTTCTCAGTCCAGCTATAAATCTGTTCCCTTCTGGCTCTATCTGGGGCTGCTAATTAATTAGAATATTCCTGTCCTTAGTCTTGATGGACTTCTATGGCTTGTGTATATACAGGATGTCTGAGCTGATCAGTGTTCTCCTCTGGCCTTGCAATCTATTGACAGAGCGGTTTTCAAACTATGTAGTGGGCTCCCAAAGGAGGCACAGGAATGTGTCAAGGGAGGTGTGAACTGTGCGCTTTGTTTTGGAAGAGCTCTGGCTATCAGCCTTGTGTAGCTGGGGTTTGTGCAGAAAGGCCGTGCACACCCAGAAGGTGGGGATAAAGGGGCTCTCCCTGCATCCCCAGCCCAATCCTCACTGGAAGGCGGCAGGGCTCTGGCTGTCAGCCCCGGGGAGGCAGTAGCAGTGCAGAAGTAAGGGTTGCAATGGGGTGCTAAGTCTGCTGCAAAAAGTGATATTGATGAATATCACTTCTATGCTGCTGTTGGTGGGGTGCTGCTTTCAGAGCAGGGTGCCCAGCCAGCAGCTGCTGCTCTCCACTCTGCCTTCAGAGCTGGGTGGCGATATATGTACGGGGGCTGGGGAGAAGAGGTGTTAACTATAGACACAAAGAAGGGGGGCCTGATCAAATAAGTTTTTAAGAGCCACTGTATTAACACAAATAGTTTCAAAAGAATAGGGAACTCTCATGTCAGCAGTTTCTCTTCTAGCCATGTGTCATGTTACAGAAGACGTATTGGTTTTCTCTTGCATCTGCTAAAATTGTTTTTGTATATTTGTTAACTCTGCTGCCCAAGGGACAGAATAATCCCTTCCCTAATGAGTTAGGGTTTTCCTGTGAATCTTGTATTTTATGCGCTGGGTTTTTATTAGCAACTGCTTCAGAGTTTTCCCATTGAGTTTCTTATACTCCTTCCAGACATGCTTCCGAACAAAATGAGGCTGTCTTGGACATAAGTGATAGGTACACAACTATATAAAATTACAGATACAGTGAACTGAACACTGTTTTTTGTTGGTGTGGGTTGTTTGTTTTTGTTTTTTTTTTTGGTAGTACTGTCCTTATTAACTTCAGAAGCCTTGATGGTAAAAGGTTCTCTATTTTAGAATTATCTAAAAACTCAATTTCTGTTTTCCTGTTCTCAAAGGAACCCAATATATTTAAACTATTAAGAGTACCATAGAAATGCAGCCAGTTCTGTGCCCCATTGCACATGGGAGATGGGAAAGGGACACTTAAGCCAAGAATACAGGGAAGTAGCTACTTGTAACTGAACCTCTCTCACTTTGCTGCTATAGCCCTCGCACGTCCCATAGCATGACCCCCTTTCGTCACCCTACTTTTCAGTGCCTAATCTATATTTCAAGATTTCGGGGCAGGGAGCAGATACTTGATCATAGATCGCTCAGGCTATATGTAGTGCAATAGGAAAACGAAATTAATCTGTAAATGTAGTTTTTTTTGTTTGTTTTTTTAGTTGAACAGGCCAAAGCCTCCTGATATTAACTGTACTGATCAGATGGGAAATACACCGTTACATTGTGCAGCATACCGTGCCCACAAGCACTGTGCCTTAAAACTTCTAAAAAATGGTGCAGACTCTAAAATCAGAAACAAAAATGGTAAGTAAAGTTCTTACTGGTTTAGTTCCTTTGCTTCATATTTAAACTGTATCATTTTATGGAAGTACTTGTTATCCACTTCTTAACTATTAGGTGTGAGTTAGGGCTTGTCTGCATGGTGCAGCAATGCGAACTGCAGGCTATGAATTCTAATAGTGGTTCTCAAACTTTTTTTTTTGCGGACCACTTGAAAATTGCTGAGGGTCTTGGTGGACCACTTAATGATCTTTCCAAATGTTTGTACCATTAGCAAACTATTGTAAAGCACTTTGGATAAAAGCGCCATAAAAAATTATGAACTTTTTTTGTTCTACAAATAAAAGCACACAACTCGTATTTTAAGATCAGTAGTCTTACCTTTCTAGTGTGATGGATGTGCCCTTTCTCCCCTGCCATGGCAACCCCTGAACTGGGGCTGGGAAGGAGGGGGAGGGGGTCTCTTCCTCTGTCCCCCCCCCCCACCCCAGCAGCCCCCAAGCTGGGGCTGGGAAGGAGGGGAGTCTCTCCCCTGTCACAGCAGCCACAGAGCTGAGGCTGGGAAGGAGGGCCATTTCTCCCAGCAGCTGCAGCCCTGGAGCTGGGGAAGTCACCTTGTTCTCTGGCCGCCACAGCCCTGCACATCCCAAATTCCCCTCCACCCCTCTTCTCACCCCACTGCCCCCTACCCACTATTTCCCCCCCAAGGCCACCACTTCACCTTAAACGTGCATCTTCTCCAGGGTCCAGGCACCTAATTAGTGGAGCCATGCCTGTGCCGCTCTACTAATTAGGTGCGTGGCCCTTCGTTCTCTCGTTGTGGCCGCCCAGGTGTGCACTTTAGAGGGAACTATCCGTGGATCACCTGAATGGAGCTCGCGGGCCACTGATTGTCCATGGACCATAGTTTGAGAGCCTCTGTTCTAATGCACACCAATGTGTTGCATGCTAAGTGGCTTGTGAAGACCCTGTTGAGGTACACTAAAAGTTCCCTATTGCACTCTAACTTGTGTACTAAATTAAAATGCAATAGGGAGCTCTTAGTGCTCACCAGCAGTGTCTGCAGGGGCCAGTTAGTGTGCAGCATGTTGGTGTGCATTAGAATTCACACCCCTGCAGTCTGTGTTGCTGCACCATGTAGACAGGTTAAGTCGCTTTTTGTTGACTCTGCCAGAAATGAGCATAGCAGTGTAAAAGAAGAGGATAGAATTTTCAGTTCATTGAAAGTCATTGGGACTGATGCTCCTGTGTCACTTCAGGTTCTCTTAAACGCTATAGGTGGGATTTTCTTCTTGTCACTTTTTATTAAATTGACTGACTGTAACCAGGGCCAGCGCACCCACTAGGCAACCTTAGGCAGTCGCCTAGGGCGCCGGGATTTGCGGGGGGCGGCAGGCGGCTGCTTCCTGGGTCCGCAGCTGGGCCGAGAGCTGGGAGGGGGGGCACCGCGGGCGGGGGGGAGGCTGCCATGGCCACGGGGGGGTCGGGAGCCACGGGGTGGGGGAGCTGGCTGCCGCGGGGGGGGCACAGGGCTGGTGCAAGGAAGTTTTGCCTAGGGCGTGCAACTTCCTTGTACCGGCCCTAACTGTAACACTCTGGTTAAATTACAAGTAAATAACTGGCAGATGTTGACTAGAATAAAATTAGGCTTTTGTGATCTTAGCAAAACTCTTCCTTACCAATTCTAGCAAAATTGAACTTACCCATAGTTTTAACATAAATTATATTATATTTATCAGTCAATTAAGAATTGCTCTTGTCTGGCAAGTGAGCAAATCTTGTAAGGTAAGAGTATTGGTGTAGAAACCTAGGAAATTCAGAAGGTGTCTTACTGTAGAACTGAATCATAGCTAGTATACCGCTCTCCTGTCAGCTGTTCTTTCTGTCAATAATGTTCAAACAAGCAAATGATTGCCATTGCTTTCCCTCGGAGCTAGATAGAAACCTTATGCCATATTAAATGCATCCAGTGTAATTACTACATAATACCTATCCACAGCATTAAATGTCCTACAACAGATCTAACTCCTAATTAAAGCTAAACTCTCTTCTGGATTTTATTTTGGTTATTAAACAGACCAGACACCGTTCGATCTAGCCCAAGGTGCAGAAATGAAACAGATACTTGGAGGAAGCATTGGAAAGGTGGGTACAAAAGATTCTTGAACAGTTTAATATAGGAACAATCAGTTGGATTAGTTTTTTTAATATTTATATTTTAAAAAAATATATAAAAATATTTTATTTTATATAGGTGATCAACAAACGCCTGAAACGATATGAAGGTCTGCTGTGGAAGGTATGTTTTTTCTTTTACATTCCCTTTTCATAATATGTAAAACAACTCAAACATTGTTTTCCAAATCTATCCCAGCAGATTGTATTCTCTGTTCTTGAGAGGACTGATGGATGGTGGCTTTTCCGCGATATCTTGACAGGTGTATTACAAAATATTTCCAAAACTAATCCTAGGATAGGAAGGCTGGTCCTGGATTCAGGACATCTAGGTGCTATACCTGGCTCAGCCGCAGGCCCCTTGTGACCTTGGACAAGTCTTGCTTCATCTACCCTGTGTCACAGTTCCCATCTGTACGATGGGGATAGAACTTGCCTACCTTTTAAAGATCCACTCCATTAATAATTGGGCTTTGCTTCTACTACAGCTTTGAAGGCCACATAAGTATCTAGGTTTCAGAGAAGCAGCGTGTTAGTCTGTCAGCAAAAAGAAAAGGAATGCTTGTGGCACCTTAAAGACTACAAATTTATTTCAGCATAAGCTTTCGTGGACTAATCAGCATTATCCGTAGGATAGAGCCCATTCCTAAAAGCCTTGAAAACTGAATTATAGGGAAGATGGTAGTAAAAGCTTACAAACGTTTCTGTTCTGCACAGTCCCCAAAAAATGTTATAGCTCTCATGATTTATTATAGGGGAAATCTTTATGTAACTCCTCTCAATCCTATAAAGGTGTGTTGAAGTACAATACATGAAGCAACTTTCTCAAAAGAACTTTTGAAGAGTGTGTGTGTATATGTATGTATGTGTGTGTGTGTATATTTAAAAATCCTACAAATAGTTTGGCTTAAACCAAAGTTCAGTGTAATAATTCACAAAGTTGGTTAACTGCTGATATAAAACCATTATTTACACCCTAAAAGCCAAAATATTAAGCTGTAGATTGTAAAGCGCATTCTTCTCATGATATCTAATGGCGATTAAAAGGCTTGATTTT